>CM061537.1:58328032-58391639 GCA_030545055.2 Neoaliturus tenellus | reverse complement strand
TATTCCATTACCACAGAGTGATCTATTCCCCGCTCTCTATTCTACATCTAATTTTTTTGTATTTTTCTGTTTTATTTTTTTTTTAAATATTTTTATTTTTTTTACCCGTCATTATTTACACAGCAGGAGCTTCATACTTTATAGGAGAGTCTTCATCAGGTTCATTAAATGCATTCCACGCATAAGTATCAGGAAGTTCATTAGGTTCCATCTTTAAAACAGGAATTTCACTAGGCGGATTCCATACACCAGTAGTTTTATTTGTCTTCAGTTTGTTTTCTAACACTTCAATTTTGTCCAACAGTTCCAAAATATATTTCTTTGCACCGATCAATGTTTGTATCCTGGTATTGCCAACAGTCAATGAAGGCACTATAAGTTGCAATTGATAGAACGCCATTTTTTCTTTCCTGCACCGTTCCTTACCTAAAGCACTCAATTCCGGATGTGTTATTCGTTTTCCTTTACTTGAGAAATGTAAAACATTACTTGTTGATGGAGTTGAATCTTCTACTGGTTCAGCCATTTTTCTTGCAATGTTCTTCTTAAGAGTTTTAGCAAATAAATGAAACTCCTACTGTGTTTTAACCCTCTTTTAAACACAATTCCCCCCACCATTTCAATTTTCCCCCACCATGTTGTTTAAACAAAAAACCAAACTTCCACTTTTGCATTCACATTATTGTCTTTTAGAAATTTAATAAATTGTGAGCTGGATGACGATATTTGCCTGTTTGATAAATAATCTTTCACCACCTGTTCATCTTTCCCTTCTAATATGTAGCAAAACACTTTCATCAAACTTCCATCATCTTCTTTTGATCTTATAAAGTTTGCAACAAATGTCCATTCTTCATCGAGAATCTTAAAAGTTTTTATTTCCATGTTAAAAGACATCTTTACTCGAGTTATTCTGTGACAGTAATGAAATCAACCTTTACCAAACAACATTTATAACCAATACCCCCACTACTTTTTCCCCCACTATTTTTTCCCCCCACTACTTTTTCCCCCACTTTTTGTTAGACCTCCCCTCCATACCGTTACTCTAGTATGTTCTACACCTAATAAATTTACATAAGACCTGTGCACAGATTGTGCATCTTTCCCGCATAGCTTCAAATCTTATTAGTGGTGCTTTAACACGATGGTCAACGTACCCTCCTTCAAGTTCAAATTCGTCCCAATCATCTATAGCCACTCGTGCACAATCTGGACAAAGCTGGGTCCCATCTGCAAATTTATAAGCAACAATAATGCCGAATCCATAATGTTCTCTTCGATACTCGTGTATTGCATTTCTAACCGTATTGGGAATAAGACATTCTCCTGATCTTATAATGTGATGAAATAAAAAGTCATCACAAATTATTTTTCTCAAACAAATAACAAAAAGACTCTCCATCGTGTTGTAGATGAGAGTAACATTCGTACTAAACTGTTTTACTGCCTACCGCCCGCTTAAATAACTTATCCCCACTACTACTTTCTAGGTCAAGGTCAAACAATATTAACGCGAGAACGGGGAATAGAGCACTAAGTGACATGTTATTCCATTGCCACAAAGTGATCTATTCCCCGCTCTCTATTCTACCTCTACTTTTTTTACATTTTTAATTTTATTGTTTTTTTTTAACATTTTATGTTTTTTTTTTTTTTTTTTTAACTTAAAATCCTATAATTTCATTTCCTTCTTCTTCGCCTTCTTTAACCACACCTTTGTTACTACACACATTTTTCAAACGTAACAGTTCTTTCTTCATTTTATTGTTTTCATTTTCCAATTGTTTAATTTTTGATTTTTTTTCTTCCAATAGTAGTTTTAGATATTTAATGTAACTACCGGCTACGTGGACAGTTTTCACTCGGTTTTCTCCAAGTCGCATTCCGGGAATTTGAAATTGAAGTCTGTGATATTCCATGTTGATATTAGCCTGGGTTTGTCTTGATTGTTCACTTCTTCTCCTTCTGGTCTCCTCTTCTGCATCAGAGGTAAGCGTATGATACAAAATTGGACGTTGCATCGTAGTCGGCTGCTATTGTAAAAATAAAACTAAATTCAGTCCAACATCACATTTATCCCCTTTCCCCCACCACTTTACCGGTTGTCCCAAAAATGACGAATACATATTTCAACGGTCACGCTAGCACCATTTGTAACAAGATGGTTATAAAGAAAATAAGGATAGTCACAAGATTTAAGATCTTCATTTGCCAACATGAAATCAAATGCTAATTTCCTTGAATATTCATTATGAAATTTTTCATGAACACTAATTAGAATTCCAGCCTTTTCAAACTTATAACCAATGTCTGGGATTTTCTTACAATCATCTATGTCCAGAATTGGAAAATAATATGTGAAGGAGTTCACCGGTGGTACCCACACTCTATCACACTCTTCACAAAACACTTTGTACATTCTCGCTCGCTCATCCATTTTGAAATGATTTTTACTTATGCCAGACTACCGTTTAAATAGCCTACTACCTCATCTTTCCCCCCACCATTTTTATTCCAAATTTGTTTCCTCATGTTGCGGAGTATCAATAACATGGGCAGCGGCATTCCAGAGTTGTGACTGCTGTTCTTCTTCACCTTCAGATTCTGTTAATTCTTCCGGTTGGTGCATAAAGGATACATTTGAATTTGAAGGGGGTCCAATATCATTGTTCATTTGTTCATTTAAATTTAAAAATTCTCCAACTATTTCTTCCAAAAACTGTCCAAACGTAATATTTACCTCTTGCTCTACTTCTTCATCTTCTGCCATCTCACGATCTATAACAATTTCAGTGATGTAAATAAAAGTGGTATCTCTCGGAGACATGGTTTAAAAAAAAAGAACATGTGGCTCCAGTAACAGTTACACGAAAAATGAACAGGATTGTGTGGAACCCTCGCTTATATAGGAGACTGGAAGGGGGGGGGGGGAAGGGGTAAAGTCACTTATAAAAATTTGTAACTTGCCTTGCTCTAATTACTCTTCCGCAGACAGCTTGTATTGCATTGCAACCACTTCCACCTCTATCTTCATGCCTTCTACAAGATTACGTACGTGCAGCATCCATGGAAACAGTATTTCTAAAACTTCAATCCTTACTCGACATGCACACAATACTTTGTACGCATCACGACGGTACACAAACACACTAACCCCCATGCCCATATCCCTCATTATGTTTTGTTCAATTTTCAAAAATAACCTATACAATAGCGGCCAAACTTCTGTGTGCTCAGCAAAAAACGAATCCAGTCTCTTATACATGTTGAACGTATAGCAACAAGACAAATAATGAGCAAACACATGTGATAGCTGCTTTTATAACGTTCGCCAGTACAGTAAAAATTTAGGGGGGGGGGGGGTATGATTTTTTAGTGGGATGTTAAAAATTAGTAGTTTAAAACCAAAGCCGAAAAGTAATGATTAAACCCTATATTTTCTTCTAATTGCAAATACTCCACATATGCCTCCGCCCATAGCCATAACAGATCAATGTTACGCCAATATACACCAAAGGTGGGTCTATCATCAACTAAAATTGGAGATGCTATGTTCACTAATCTTCCGTTTTCTATCCATGTCATAGCTTCAATTACAAACCTTCCTATAATATCCATTGGAGAATTAATATCCAAAAATATTCTTGTAACAACATTTTCACTTAACAAGGGCACTTCAATTTCTTCATTGTTTTCCTCGTCGTTTTCTTCATCCACCTCCAATACTTCTCCAATCTTTGTACATTTATTATAAAATATTGGAACATCTCGGGGAGACATGTTCGCTCTAACTATTATTAGCAAGGAATGGCTCCAACACAAACCGCCACACTCTTATATAGCCAAGTCAATGAAAAATCAGTGGGGGGGGGGGGGTTCAAGTTCAAGGTCACACAGGAGTTTGACTTATGTAGTGACCACTCATGACTAATCTTGCGTATGAATCTTACAATTCATACGCCTAATCTGTGTATTAGGTGGTCCTGAAAAGGACCGTTTTTTTTTTCGGGTTTTCACAAACCCCTCCTTAGACTAACGTGATGTTAAACCAGTTATTATGCTCTTCATTCCCCCTGAACTCATTAAACGACTCCCCCCATTGCCAGATGAATTCGGCAGTGTCCGGTGTAATGTACACAATCGGGCTTCCAAGGAACAACATTGGAGATATAATCACGATTGTTCTGCCCGACTCCAACCAATGTACTGCTTCCCAGATGTACGGGTCAATAGTGTCGTCCGGTTCAAGTTTTATACATCTAAGTTTTTCATCAATCAGTTGTTCTTCTTCTTCTTCATCCGATGTCTGTTCTTCTTCCTCTTCCTCTATTTCCAAAACTTCTTCGGACTCAGTACATTTGTTGTAAAATGATGCACCATCCAGTGGAGCCATGTTCGCTGTACAGTGGGTAGGCGAGCAATGTTCCAACAGCAGGTGTGCGACTGTTTATTGAAAGTAGGTCAATGCAAAATAAGAGAAAGTTGGCAGGGGAAGGATGTTTGTGACGTACGCCGGGGGGGGGGGGGGTTCCGGTTCCGGTCGGGGGGGGGGGGGGGTTCGTCAATGTCAAGGTCATATGAAAGTAGGTCACGGGACTTAGAGCGGCCAAAAAATAATGGGAGAGAAACGCAGCGCACTTATCATAGCGCTGGTTTCTCTCCCATTATTTTTTGCCAACAATTTGGAATTTTGAAAAAAGCTAAGATTTTCTAATAATTACTTCGCCCCCACCTAGTCCAACCATCCTCACCTTTGAAGAGAAAGTCTTTCGCATCAAGTGTATTGATCGCTTTTTTGGTTCTTAGAGGTACGGAGAGCTTTATTACCCACTTATAGCCGTTACACCCTATTACAATTCTATTGCTCTTATCCGTTCTACTTACAAAAAAGTACCTCAAACCTTCCTTCAATCTCTTCAACCTGGTGGGAGGGTAAGACTTGTGGGAGACCACAGTCAGTTGTGGCGCAGAAATGTGTTTCACGACATGTAAACGGCAATACTTTTCGTTTAAAACACATTTCTTACCACAAACTGATCCTTTTTTAAGACCCTTACAAAGCACTTCAGGACATTTACGCGGATTTTTAAATGCCCTGCGTCGCTCTTTCATTAATAATTGATAACGCTCTGAAGGAGCAATTTTGAAAAGCTTCTTTTTTCGCTCTAAAACAGGAATGATAGGACGAGGAGGGGTAGATTCAGAAATAGGGGTGATTAGTGGTGGCAAGGAAATATAAGGACGAATAAAATTGAGAAGTGAAGGTGTATCAGGACGAAGAGGCTCAACAGTTCTTGCCACATCCGTCACTTTCTTCTGCGGTGGTGGTGCCATTACTGCAGATCCATCTTCTGACGGCTGCTCCTCATGGATTGGTGACGGAGGTGGGGAGAAGATGCTCCCAAGAACTGTCATCGCTTGCAGAAGAATGTTGGCCGGAGCTGGACTTCTGGATGTGGAAGGTGGTGTCTCCATCTGCTGCAGCATGTGCTCCGGCACATTCTTCAAACGGAGTCTCTTCGCTGGTGCGACAGGTGGTGAAGTGGTAGTGGTGCTGGTAGTGTTGGCAGTGGTACTGGAAGTAGACGACATGGCTCTGATGCGGCAGCGTTGGCGGCTGGAATCAGAATAAACGGACCCGTTAGTCGACCTCGCTTAAATAATCACACAGCACACGCAACAAGTGAAAGTGACCTCGGGGGGGGGGGGGGGTTCCGGTTCCGGTTGAGGGGGGGGGGGGTTATGCATGAGTGAATTGAGGTCAAGGTCACCAAAAAATAATAATGATCCAAGGTGATGGAGGCGGCCAGGACCGTCTCCACCACCCTGTGTTCCTCAAACACTCCCAATCCCAACCCAAAAAGTTACGTCTTGCTAGGGATCCCGATTTTTGGCCCGCACGCACGTGGCGATCCAGTTTGGTAGTCTGTGATACGGGCGGCCAGCCTCGGGCCTGGGCACTGGACTTGACCATTCCAATTTTACAATAGGGACTCTGGAACAGGTAATGCAAGACGCAACTCTAACCTCCCACCCTTAATCTAAACCCACCCAATCATATTTTTGCCTGACCAAAATCAAAAACAAAAATCAAAAACAATAAAAATATGCGCTGCCTAAGGCACAACGCGCATGTCCCACCCATATTTAATGAAGTTCAATCGAACTTCTTTAATTTACATTTACATTTTAATTTAATCTACCCATCCTAACAGCTAGCTGTGGAATATAAAAAATTATTAGTACACAGATGAACACAGACATGGACACACACACACACACACACACCATAACCCAATACTTAAAATTAAAAAACACATTTCTTAAACATAAATAAATACCATAACACACCTTAATGCTAACATCGCAATGCGCAAGTTAAACCTTACAACTAACACATCTTAAGACTAAAACCAAATAACGCTTTGCATAAAAACCATAGACACACACACACACACACACACACACACAGACACAACAAATATTAAATAGTAATAGCCTAACAACAAGAGTAACTCAAATATATATCGGCCGCTTATACATTTGAGCTGCCCTCTGAGTTGAGTCGGACTGCCGCGTCCGGAGTTCCGAGCCCAACTGCGGCGGCAATAGTCGTCGGGGTGGTTCTCGGTTCGCAGAGTGGTGGGGGCGGCGGTAGGGGTTTAAGGGGGGTATGGAACCTTCCAGCAACGTCAATGGAAAATTCCAAACGGATGTGCTTTGTTACATGTGGGTCGGGCAAAACGCAGGTGGAGCCTTGTATCTCTCAATTTGCATTAGATAACATCAAATTACATCCGCTAACAAGTAGGAGCCTTGTACCTCTCTATTTGCATTTGATAGCATCAAATTACATCCGCAGCTTTCCCCATCGCATAACAGCATAATTATCGTCGATTGTTATCCACCCTCTTCCGACGCTTAATTATAGTTGCAACGGAAGTAAACCTCCGGTACACGCAACTTGTTTTTAACATACAATAGACTATTGTTTGCAAATGCACACATAATCCTTGGCCTGGTCGGTACTTCTTACACGCTACACCTAAGACGTTGTGACGTCGGGGGGGGGGGGGGGGTTCCGGTCCGGAAGGGGGGGGGGGGTGTCATGCATGAGTAACCATCCGCGTGCATATAAACGAAGGAAAGCTCGCGCGCCGCCCATATAGAGGGCTGGCACCCCAGCGGTAAACAACAAATCCGTAAGTTTATAGCATATAGTACTATAACATATGATTTATTTTTAACACTTAACATTTTAATTTTTTACACTATTTCTTAACACTACAACAATCATTTTATAAATCACACTTTTATTTTCGCGTCTATTTTCCATTTTTGTTTTAACTAAATATGCTAATTAACATCGCGTGCAGGCAACTCACACTGATTAATTGCAGGTTCCATTCTTACACACCTGTTTCCTCCTTACTATGCAAATTACTCTCTTACTTTAGCGACACTTAAACTCTAACCGCTACTTCTCGCTCATATTAATATAGTTAGTGCTACACTACAGGATTTACCTGTGCAATGGTGCACGCAATGTTTCCTGCACATCTGCAGGTAATACACCTTACACCCGTCTACTATTATACTTATTGCTACATTACACGAGACATTTCTTGCACGCCTGCAGATAATACACTTGCTAACCGTCTACTATTATAATTATTGCTACAGTACAAGAGACATTTCTTGCTCACCTGCAGGTTATACACTTTACAACCGGCTACTATTATAGTTATCACTACACCATAAGATTAAGCCGTACACATGGTTAATGCAATCCTACTTCATCGTGCACGGAGCATTTCTTGCACACCTACACCTTATACACTTTACTACCGTCTAATATAACAATTATTGCTATGATACGGTAGTTACCTGTTCAATCACAGTTGCGGCCTCACTTGCTTATCCACAGGCCGATACTCGAAATCCTACAACTGAATAATTAATTACTTAACTTCCGCTATTACCAATACTTTTTCTTAAACTATCCGTCTCTTCCTCCGACTCTTGTTACCTTAGCCGCGGCCGACTGACAAATAACCGAGCTCCCGCAACCCTCGCTCTTTTATGCGGTTTTCTCGGGGAGGGGGTTGGAGGGGCGTCGCACATGACTCATCGATCGCATAAAAAGGGGGGTTGCCGCCGCGCGCATGCCATTTCGGTGGCGGCATCGGTCGGGTGAGGTACTATCCGTAGGTCTCTGACGCTTTTATAACTAACGCTTATTACTTTAAAATGTGTTTCCGCTTTATATGCTAATTAGTTTCTATAATTCAGACACAATCGCGGCCGCTGACCATTTGCCGGCTTACTCTCAAGCGGTTCACATGTAACATCATGGCTTCCCACACTTTACAGCTGAAACTTTTGCGCACAAAACATATTTTACAACAGCATTCTACACCTGCAGTTTCAAAACCGCGTAGTACGGTGGCTAGACTTAAAAAACGGTTCAGGTTTCACCCGTTGTATTTTGCACCACCTCAACTTGACAACGCTTGCACTATTGATACTATTCTACAGACAGTCTTGACTGAAATGGTGAAGTACCAACATTTCCCTCTTGTCACGCCTATTGACGGCCCCGTCCAATTCTTCTTCTTCACCGTCTTACCGGGTCTATATTATCGGACATCCTCCGACTCGTGTCTCATTGCGCTCTATCGCCTCACACGGTAAACAGCTACGACCTCTCGTCTCTCTCTCTTGCACGCATGGACACACAACAGGGTTCACCGGTGCAGTCCCCTGACGTGACTTCCACTACGGATACTACTGCACGTCCGACAGACGGTTCCGCCACGCCTACAACGAACGCCGGCTCCCGCCCGGTACAGAGCGATGCGGTGACCACTACTGCTGCAAACGACGTGGAGGCTATTCTACGATCACTGATGGGGTTCGATTAAAATAAATAAACGAAAAAATAAAAAAAAAACAACCCCTCCCTCGGCCCGCCCGCTCCCGCTCCGATCCGACCCGTCCCGAGTCCCCGCCCCGACTGAGCCCCTGCGGCTCCCACTTTTTTAAAACTCCCTCCGGATGGCCTTGACCCACTTACAAAACACACCCATCACTGTCAACCACAACTGCCGGTTCGAACCGCTTGGCCTTGACCTGCGCCAGAACCGGCAAAACCCCACTACTCCATACTGTTGGTTTTTTGCTACCCTTTCTGGTGGAACGTCGTTTTCTTTTAATTTTTCCCCCATGTTTTGTCTTGGTTGAACTTTTTTTACCCCTACTCTTTCTTTTTCCACCTCCTACTCCTGTTTTAGCCTTCATACCTGCTGTTACCGCTAAAGCCGCTGCTTTTTCTGCAATACTAGCGTCACTAGACTTTACTCGTTGCCAAGCTATATCCGCGAGCTTTTTATCAGCTATCGATCTATTTTTTGTATTGCTAAATGTGGAATATGCTATATCGTGTTCTTTACAAGCCTGATCTAACTTATTTATGCCTGGATCACCTGTTTCCAGTCGTTTTTTCAATTTAGTTCCTGGTCCGCAATACTGCCTCCTGGTATGTGAAATTCGTATGGTAAAGCGTCTATTGCTCTATTTACGACAGATCCTACTGGAATACGATTTAAAGCTTTACTTAACAGAGAAACCGCTGTGGACGTGATACCGCCTCCTTTCCGTATAGTGTCTCGATATGGACTGGTGTAATGGAACGCCATGATTGTCTTTTATATTAAAAAACCCCTAACCTATGTGTTACCTCTATGACAGGTTGCACATAAATGATGTCATTTATGGTGTTAGTTAATTAAATATCAAAAGTACCCCAATCTGTCGATCTAAACTTTTGTGTATTATGATTAAAAAAGTATTTATAAAGAATTCTTGTTTAATCCATGCACTTCTCATTTTTTCATCAATAGGTTTATGTTGTCCGGCTGCAATATAATTATGCATATCAAATAATAAATTACCTATTACTTTAACAAGAAAATTAACAGTTACAGAGTTATCAGCATAATCAGGGTCTGCAACATTTGTTAATCGTTTGTTATCACAATTCCACCATTTTTTCCAGTTGGCTCTAATTGTATTACCTGTTCATAAGTAACAGCATCACCAGGCTTTTCACCAATACCTAAATTTGTCAATAACTTTCCTTTACCATCCCAAACATTATTGTTTTCTTCAAGTAAAGTAAACTTTTTATTTCCTTGTACAAATACATCTCCTTGTCGTGTTATTCCTTGGTTTTGTTTCACAAAACCAGATGTTTCACGTTTTAAAGTTTCATTCATTTGACCCACCATTGCACCATCTGATGGTGCAGAACCATCTTTTACATTCGCTTAACAATTACCAAGGCAATCAATAACTCCTACATCACGGGTAATACAATGATCTTTGATGTATTTTAAATTTACAGCATCATTTTCATTTTTTGGATAACCTATATCATTAATAATAAAATTTATAAAAAGAAAACCCATCTTTTTTCTTTTCAGGTATTATAGAATGTAAATAACGTCTATTTATGCTGTCTTTTTCATCTACAGGGTCTGCTACGTTAGATATACGTCGATTTTCAGCATTAGACGTTTTTCCATTGAATTTTAACGTATTTTTCAATTCCGATGATAAATAACCTCTGTTTATTGCATCAGCGTTGTGATTTGGCTTACCGACGTTGGAAATTCTATGATTACCCGCGTTATATGTGTTTTTGTCTAGTTTCAATGTTGGTGATATCTCTTTTTTTAATACTTTTAAATTTATTGCATCGTTTTCATCTGTTGGATCATTGATGTTTTTTAACCGTTTATTACTAATATCATAATCTCCATCAGGTGTTTGTGGTAAACCAACACCTCTTTTTAAAGTATTATAATAATATAATACATCCGAGGAATATCGTCCGAACTTGTCAACACTCATGGTGCAACTGAATGGCATCCTAGAGTGTAATACATTTTTATGATAATAGTTCTCGATTTCTAACCCGTATCAGTTTCTATACAAATTCTTAGTCTTTATCAGTTACATTTTCATCACTCCCGGGGCATTTAAAATATTTAAAATTTCCACTAACTAATGCTCCGTCTGATTCATTTCGAAATACATGATTTTTATGAATAAATTGTTCACCAGCAATTTTCTAAATCCGCTAAATGAATTTGGATCTGCAATTATTATATTTTGATAATCATTTACATCCATTATTTTAAATCTTTGAGTATTATAAATAAACTCTTTATTTGCACTGTCATATTGTAATGTTTGTCCTACAGTTGCAGCATCATTTGCCTCTCTTCCATGTTTCAAGTGTTTAATTATGATTATTATAATTATCATTATAATTAATTATAATTATAATTAATTAATTATAATTAAATAACAGTTAATAATCATGTTTATCACTTTATTATTACATGTAAAATATGCAAAGTGATAATTTGGATCTAAATGTACGGTTTGTGATAAAGCAGCTGTATCATGATCCTTATGACCCCATGACAAATTTGATAACTTTTCATCCATGCAATCCCAAACTTTATCTTTAAATTTCAATAAATAAATTTTTTCATTACCTTGAAAAAATATATCCCCTTGCTTCGATACAACTTGATCTTGCTTTACAAAAGAGGTTGTTTCTTGTTTTAAGGTTTCCATCATTTGACCCACTGTTGCACCATCTGATGGCGCCGAACCATCTTTAACATTCGCTACACAATTACCGAGGCAATCAATAACTCCTACATCACGTGTAATACAATGATCTTTGATGTATTTTAAATTTACAGCATCATTTTCATTTTCGGATAACCTATATCGTTAATAACAAATTTATAAAAAGAAAATCCATCTTTTGTCTTTTCAGGTATTATAGAATGTAAATAGCGTCTATTTACGCTGTCTTTTTCATCTTTAGGGTCATCCACGTTGTATATACGTTTATTGTTAGCACTATACGTTTTTCCATTGAATTTTAACGTATTTTTTATGTTGATAATTCTATGATTTTCTGCATCATATGTGTTATTGTGTAGTCTTAATGTTGGTGATATCTTTTCCTTTAATATTTTTAAATTATTGCATCGTTTTCGTCTGTGGGATCTTTTATGTTTTTTAACCTTTTATTAGTAATATCATAATCTCCATCAGGTGTTTGCGGTAAACCAGCCCCTCTTTTTAAATTATTTGCATAATATAATCCATCCGAGGAATACCGTCCGAACTTGTCGACACTCATGATGCAACTGAATATCATTCTAGGGAGTAAAGCATTTTTATGAGATTACCCCGTGGTTTCTAATTTCATCCACTAAAGCCACCCATTCGTTTTCCAATCCAGTATGACCCGCTTCTTTGGCTTCATGTATTAGCTTCATTCTATCTACTAATTTATTTATATTATTGTAATAAATTACGTTTGTATTGTATAGTTTCTTCATCAATCCTTTACCGGTGACTGATTTGCTTCTTTTCCTCGGTTCTGGGGAACTTAAATCTAAAGTGGATGCTACTAATCTTCTTTTTACAGGTTTTCTTCTTATAATCGGTATTAATTTGGAAACAAAATCTTTATATTTTACAGATTTATTTCTATATATGGGTGCTTCAGGTAAATAATTTCTTCTATATGCATTAGTTTGTTCTAAAATTTTGCCATACACTTCCAAATCATCATTTTTTACCAATGCTTTTAAAGGTCTATTTTCAAATAATAATTCAAATAGTCCCCTTGTTCCCTTATATATTTGATCACCTACGCGAACATTATCACGTTCATCGACTTCTAATTTGCTATTACCAATCATTACACCTTCTTTGGACAATCTAGCTCCATAACTGTGGTATTTTTTAGTAGGATTAGTTCCAATTAACAGTTTTATTAAGTATTTTCTTCCTAACGGTCCTTTTATATGAATATTTTCACCCAATAAGCTTATGTTTGATGGTTCTCCTTCTGTTTTTTCTTCTTCACTCGCTATATACCACTTCTTCTTCACTACCAGCATATACATCTTCTCTTTCTGCCGTTGTATCACTAAATATGGAAGCTTTCGGGTCCCCCTCGCTAATATCTTCTGATATTACACTTTCCCTTTCATATTCTGTTATCGGAGCAATATCGCCTTGAAAAGAAGGTTGAGTCAATTTTTTGTTCAATTGTTTCAAAGGCTCTGTAATAGGTTTAAAAGTAGATTCGAGAAATGTCTCCCTTTCGCTGATACCTAACTTTAACGCTCTGTTTTGAATAAAATCACTAAGTGATTTAATTTCTTTTACTAACTTTTCCTCGTTAACCATGTTTGTAGCAAGACGTGCTGTACAAGAATGATTGTATGATATAGTGGTTAGTGAATTAATATAAATTTATCAAAACCTATCCTGTATCTGCCGTTATTTTAGTGGTTGTTCCTTCATAATTGTCAAAAATCCATAATTTCAGCCCAAGCCTTACCACATATGTCTTTAAACCGTTCATATGACATATCCGCATTGACATGAACGTAATATATGTGTTTTAAGTGGGTTTTCATCTGTTTGAATACAATTAACACATTTGCGTTGTCTCTTATCAGTTGTTTTGGTATTTTACTATAAGTCTGGCCTATGTAAATGCTATCTATATTGTTATGTCGCCCCATAGCGAAATAGCTCCTGATAGTGTTTTGGTTTTCACAGGATACATCATCAAATATAAAAACTGAAAATGGTTTAGCTTCATGCGGTTGCATTACGCTTTCACTTGCATCAAACTTGTAATATTTCACTTCTGGCACATTAATAAATATTTTTTTCCAATAATTGGTATTTGGGTTGTTGTAATGATTTGGAAAAGACATAAAAGTTATTGAAACGCAATCCTTTTGGTTTGTAATCAAATTGAGATACTACATTTGTTTTACCACAATTGGATGGACCGGTTACAAGACAACGCACCGTGTTTGGTAACAAAACACCATGTTTGCCGCTGTTTAATTCCGAATTGTCCACCGTGAGTTGATCAATATTATTAATAGTAAAACTATCCTTTTGCGGTATTATCTCCATCCCTTGTAAAGGTTCAACCTAAAATGATGCTCTATCATTATATTAGATCCTTTTTGGTATCCAAGAATCTTCACTCTTATTAAATCCTAACCATCGCACTTTTACTTTATCTTTTTTCCGTTTTAACACCTTTCAACGAGATATACATCACCTACTGTGGATTTTAACATTTCATGTCCATAAAACCCTCCTTCGAGCAATTGCCCTTTATTATCTTTTAAAATGTAAGTTTCTGGTACTGTAGGTTGCACCTTAAATACGGTAAAAACCTCATTTGTCCAGTTTGGCAGATATCTTTTACTAAATACACCTTTATATTTGCTTATTCGCACTTTATCACCAACATTAAACACTTTAGGCTTTAGTTTTTCAAGTTTCGGTTTTGTGTTCTTTTTTATACGTTTTAATACAAGTTTTTCATTATTACTAGTCACTTGGTTTGGTTTCATACCTATAGTTCTATGAAACATGTTATTGTAATCGTTTATTAGTTTTGGTAACATATCAATCCATACATGCGATCCTCTGTTGGGAAACATCTTATACATCGCACCTTTTAAAGTTCTGTTAAATCTTTCAATTATTGATGCTTTTACCTCTGAATTAGTTGAGTAAAGGTTTATGTTGTGTTTTTTTTTCATTAAATTTGAAAAGTCCTTATTAAAATACTCTTTTCCATCATCAGTTTGTAAGTGTTTCATTGTATTTTTATCTCTTTGTATTGCTGTTTCCATCGCTTTAGTAACACTTTTACCCGTTTTATCTTTTAATGGTAAAGCATCCGCCATTTTTGTAAAACAATTGATAATTGTCAATATATATTTAAATCCCTTATTTACTTTACTATAAGGAATCATTTCTATTAAGTCCGCTTGATATAAGTCGTTAATTCCTTTTATAACGGTATTTGTACGGGGAAATTTCCTTCTAGCAGGTTATGAAGTTCATTAACAATTTTTTGTTTTAAATCCATTATTTAATCCTTCCGTTATTACGGTTGAATTAGAAATGAAATTTATGTATGTATTAAACCCTATTTAAGTCTGTTAATGTATTCTAAATTGGTAAGAAATACTTTTATTTATATATTTTCTTAACCCTCAAGGACATGGTTGGGGAATGTCCGAGTAATGTTCTTTTTTTATTACATTACCCCCAGGTTAAGGTATTATATAAATGAATGATATTTAAAAAATATAGTTCATTTATATGATACCCCCCTCCCTTATTTTAAGAGGGTTAAGAAAATAATTTTATAAACAATATATTAATTATTTTTAGGTTGTTATATTTCCAATAAATAGGAAATAAATATTTGTTTTTAATTAAAAACTGATTTTAACTGTGTCAAGGTCATTCAAATTGATGTAAAAAAATGGGGAACACGGCGTTGGACTTGCCGTGTTCCCCATTTTTTTACGGAAGGAAAAGGAATTTAGGTCGAAGAAGGACGAAGAGGGACGAAGAATAGGTTAATTGTCGATAGGGTTGAGAGAGTAGTGGCCAAAAGGAAGAGTGTTAATTTTATTATCCATAATGTGATGTTTGTCATCTTGGTTCGAGAGGGCCTTTTTTACTTCAGTCACACTGAAAACTTCATGTTTCTCGCTTCTGATGGTGTTAAATTTCGCAGTCAACGTTTTGTCTTGAAATAAACATTCTTTGTAATGATTGAAATTAATGTGTTTCTTAAGATAAGTTGCTTTAACTCCTTTTGCCTTCTTTGTGGTCGTTTTTTCATCTTTTCCTTTGTACACGTTGAAAGAGTACAATTTTGACATGAGTGCTACGATTTCTTCCATTATTGATCCGTTGCATTCATCTTTGAACTTGCCTAGCACCTTTTTATTCTCTTCATTGAAGTTTGGATGATTCCGGGGGTAGTCTGAGAAATCAAAGTCATTCTTGTGTACGAACGTCTTTAAATCTTCGTATATGTCTAAAGTTTTTATCCAATACACAAATGCATCAGTGTCCATGTATGCTATTCCTATGTTGTCACGGCCATAGTAGTCAACCATCTTGTTATAATGGAAATCGTACATATGGGTTTTTAAATATCCAATATGCACATTCCTGCCTACAACGGCCGATCCACAACAATTTTGGTTTTCTTCATGCTGACGGCTACGAGGTTTTCATTTATTATCATTGTCGATCCAAAGTTTGGTTTCTGCACAAGTTTTTCCAATTTTGCAGGGTCAGAAACTAATTTTACAATCTTGTGTTTCCTTTTGTTTTCCAATGTTTTTCCAAATATAGCGTTATTCATTAATTTGAAAAAGTATTTTTGAAATGCCGATGTTGCTCTAGCTCTTCTTGCGGTGTTTCCATCGATGTAAGATTTTAGCCAGCATGATTGAGAGAATTGTAACACTCGGTGAATTTTTGTTATTTTCAGTCCTAACTCCAACGCTTGTTGTTACAACCCAATAGTGCGCCACATAACGATTTTTGTTGTTTAATGTCATCATTAATTTAGGCCATCTTCCGGTCGATGATACTTCAGTTTTAGCCAACAGTGGTAAGTCGTAACGATGATCGTGGAGTGTTTCCGGATATTCAAAATCGCAATCAAAAATATATCCGGTATCACCATCTTTGGGAATATCCATAATATTTCCAATTGAATCTGGGTTTATCCATTTGAAGTCTCCTTGAGGTAGCGGTTTAGACATGGCCCAACCGTACAAATTATTCGCATCAAAATAGCCAAGAAAAATCAAATCTTTAGTTTCGTCATAGTTTGGTAAAAATTTATTATTAGCTTTAACATGTCTTGTAACGGCCTGGGTCAATCCACCACGTACACCCGATTCAATCATCAAAACCAAATCGATGTCGGTTAGTAGCTCTAACTTGCACATGGTTGATTTTAGCATTGCCTGCCATGCTAAGCCGGGAGATGTAAACGAATGAATGGGGTCCAGTCCATGGGCGTCGAAGCAAGTGTTGCGAAATTCTTCCATTATGTCACAGAGAAGTGTCACATCCAGTTTCATGTGAAAATCAGAAAATTCACCAAGATTTTGCATGCCTAATTCATTCCACACATTGCAGGCATGTTCGTAGTCTTTGTTAGTGATTTCACATCCAGTCAATTTACTGGTGAATGCTTCCCTCGGCGGAAGTCTTCTTTCTTCGTAACGTTCCGGGCTGTCGATGTAGTCATAGGGGAACACCCCTTTCCGTAGAACCAAACTCATCTTGTGCTTCGGAACAATTTTACTTGTTTCCCTTAGATCGTGTCTCCTTAGGTTATCAGTCAGTTTACTTAGACTAGAAGGCATAAATCTAAATGAATCAACAAATCGGAGTTTAATTTTTTTATCTACAGTTTTTGAAAACTAATAAATTTTTCCATCGTTTCTGCCAATACCTCTATTTTCCCATCATCTCTAGCTAATTCAGGTATGATGAAATGTGAATCATACCCGCTAAGGTTATGTAAGACCACTGGAATAAATTTGGGTAACTTGTAATTTACATTGCATCTATTACACGCTGCACCTCTGTACTGTCCAGTCAAATGATCGTGGTCTTTAACTTTATGGTTATCATCTGTAAACTGGTTCTTGCACAAATAACAAATTCTTGCCAAGTCATGTTGTTCCTCCTCTTCGTAATCCAATGGTGTCATCGGTACAATATTGTCAAACATAGCTTGCACTTTCAAAGCAATCTCATATAATTTGTCAAGAAAAATCTTTGGTGCGTTTTCACCTCGATACAATACAGGTGCTGATGAAAGTCCATAATCTTGTAAATATTCCTCAGTCAAGGTAGATTTTACAATTAAACAAAAACTATTGGCTTTATGCTCTTGATATTTTGTCCTCCTATTGATTTCTCCTTCTGCCACATCTTCCGGTGTGAGTATCGATTCAAAATCAGCATACACCACAAATGGAACTCTGTACTGGTGAGCGATTTTTTCAAATTTTACCACTGAACGATTGGCAGAAGGTAAACTAACTTTTACTTCATAATTTTTGTTGCAAAGCCTTTGATGTTCCTGTAGCCACTGATGTCCACCTATTCTCAATTCCTTATATACAAAACAGCGTATACAAACAGTAATTCTATGATCAATCTTCGTCAATTGACTAACTACAAGTCTTTCAAAGTCTTTTATATATACATAGTGGGAGATTTCCCCTTTCGTCTGTTTTTACAACCTTAATTGGATACACTGTGTTAGAATCATCCAAACCAAAAATATTTACACTAACACCAGGATTTTTTCTTTTCAAATTTAGAAACATCTTTAATATTTACAGGGTATGACATTCCTTGAAAATTGTATCTATTATTTATATTTACATAGTGTCTACTTACTCTAGAAGGCGCTGCTCTGGCAAAATATATTTATAAAGCATGGGCATATTTAAAACATTCTTGATCATGGTTCTGTACATTTATACATGCTTTAGTTTTCTCAATGGCTTTGGTAGAGGGATGTACGCTTCCTCTCATACCAAAGCCATGTTTGTGTACCCTTAAGTCTAAACCCTCTACAGATGTAAACATCCAACCTGACCCTCTCCCCTCATGCTCCTGCATTTTTGTCAACAATTCTTCAATACATTCATCTACAATTTTATTTACATCCGAGGCAAACATAAAAGTACGGTTTTTTGTTATGAAACCTCGAAGTGTGGTTTCACCATCAGATTTACTAAATTTTGCGTCCAACACTAAACCAAATTTAATAAAATTTAATCAAGCCAATTCCTCAGTTAAAGTTTGAACAATCAATGATTTTTGCCTCGGTTACAAAGTTTTCTAAATCTAACTGTACATTATTAATTTTGTTATGTATTACCGTGTGTCCGGGAAAAGCAGTTGTGCGTGAGTGTCTGGTTCCTTCTTGTTCCGTTTCTGTGTTCAAATCCATGTCCGTGTCTAAATCCGTATCAGTGTCGTTTCTTCTTCTGGTTCCACAACAATTCCTCTTCTAAGTCCTGACGGTCCAGCACCTCAAATTGGATAACGCTGGGTCGTCCCTGCTGCATTTGTTGTAGGTAGGTATCCCACTCGTCCAGCCTTCGATGGTGTTCAGCCAAAAAGTTATCATACTCGTCAGCCTTCGATGGTGTTCAGCCAAAAAGTTATCATACTCGTCCAGCCTTCGATGGTGTTCAGCCAAAATGTTTTCCATCAACTCCAAATCTTCTTCGTCGACTTGCACATCTTCCATCTCCTCCGCTTCATGCAATTCTTGATGTATTTGAAGAATAACTTCATCTGGGAAAAATTCCCCACAAATACTGGCAAAGAAGCATTTTAACACTTTTTACCACTAGCGTCTTTAGATGTTATCTCCGCAAAAGTTCACCAAAGAATGAGAGACGCTCTTGGCCGCCCTCCTTTTATAGCGGGTGGTGGGGGGGGGGGTGATCTTAGGAAAAACCCGTTTTGCGCATGCGCAGAACAAAATGTATAAATATATAATATATTTATTTAGAATTTGGTATTTAGGGCTAATATATAGGTCGAGGCCACCTTAAATCTGGTAAAAAAGAGGGAACACTGGATAACAGATGGTAGTAAGATCAACTTTCTAACAAATACTTTCAATAATATATCACAGGTACAAAAGTTAAATATTCTTTATTTTTTACTTACCAACTTGTTCAAAATTAAAACTTTAAATATTTTTGTTGGCACACTTACCACACGCCAAAACTCAAAAAATGTACAGAATAAGACTGATCTCGCGGGGAAATACTGATGTGCTACCTAACATTGGTTATGCTGACTCGAATAAGAATTGGTGATATATAACATATTTGAAAAAAATTTATGTTGTATAAATCACCAATACTATGCGACTCAGATAACCAATGTGAGGTGGCTACATAGTATTTCCCCGAGAGATCAGTTTAATCCTGTACTTTATATGAGTCTTAGTGTAGGAAGTCTGGCAAAAGCATTTGACAAAAATAAAATATATTTAAATTTTAAGTTTAAACAAACAAGCAAGCAAGTATAAAAAATAAAAATAATATTTTCTAACCATTGTTAACCTGTTAACATATTGCAGTGTTAAAGTATTTGCTATTGAGTCAATCTTACCATCACCTCCAATCCAGCGTTCCCTCTTTTTTTTACCAAATGAGACTAAGGCTTGACTACCATATATAACGTTTATAAAAATATATTTTTCCATCCTTACAATTTCACAGTTTAAAACTTGTCAGAGACCAACAAACTGAAAAACAAAATTTTATTTTGTAACTAATCATTACTAAAATACATACATGATACCACTGTGCTAAATATTACCTTTATACTTATGCTACATCTGAAGCGGTGGAACATCCATATCAACCCATTGGCAGCTCGAGAGAGAATGAGATGAGTCAAACATGCTTCAGAGGCACCTCAGTGGTAGACTGGTGGGGGAACAGTATGCCACTACTATTTTAACTTGTCATAGGAGTAACAATTTCACACTACTGGCTTGGCACCTCCACCTCCCCCGGGGGGGGCGCAGTTTTCGTCCGGAGCAAAAATGTTTTGGTCAAGGTCAAAATCCAAAAAAAAATCGGGGACACAGTTTTTGTCCGGAGCAAAAAATTTTTGGTCAAGGTCAAATCCAAAAAAAAAATTCGGGGGGGGCTCACTTACCGTCCGGGGCCGGGGGGGGGTCACCTACCCCTAGGACTTTAACTCTTGGATACCTGCTACCCTTACTCATGTGTCAACATCAAATAATATTTTGTTCCACCACAGTTTGGACAGCCAACACTTAGTCGCATCTCGCTCTAAGTCCTGAGGAACTTAAGCGTGAGTCCCCAGAACTCAAGCAAAAATCCGCCTAAGTCATGGCTGACCTACATATCGTGTGGAACAAAATATTATTTTATTCACACATGAATATGGGTCAAGGTCATCCAAAGTTAAAAAAGAAATCCCCCGATGCCTAAGACCGCCTGGCGGTCAGAGGCATCGGGGGGGATCTCAACATTTAGGGGGAGGTGATTTTAATAAAAAATTATTTATTTAATTTTGAGTTTCCTTAAGGGAAACATGCTACAATAATTTTGAAGAGGCCATGCTAACCATGACCGAGGAGCTATCATGACCAAGCCTGCTGGTTCAATTGCGCCTAACCGACCGGCCACAAATAGCTCCGGCACCTCGTGCTGAAGGATGCCAAAAACCCGTATGTTGCCAGTGACGAGTGATGAGGTCCAGCAGCGCGCTGGCCGATGGCCTAACGGTGGATCCCCAGTGGCCTACCCCCAGGCTCGTTAGGTGTCTATTGTTGGTAACAAATAATTCTTGAGGTCTGAACCTCGAAAAATTTTTATTTTACAGAGACTGTTAAGTCTCAAAAGCCTAACACTTAAACTGCCAATTTACGGAGGAGTACTCCAAGATTCGAATTTAGAAAAATTTCTACTTGGGGACAACCTGTGAAGATTAGTACAAAGAAATATTTTTCAACACACCACACTTAGACTAGACTAAATAATCCAACACAAGACCTAGCAGACAGCAGCAAGCACAAAATAAAATATTTCTTAACACTACACATGCCATGCCTTAGACTAAGAGAATTCCCAATATAATGCGGCGCCACATTACATTGCGAATCCTGTAGGGCAGAGCTTCAACCACTCAGCTGAAGTGTTTGAAACCAACTGCAAGGAAGCTAAGCCTCAGAGAACCGAAGCTGAGCCGGTCAGGAGTGGGTGAACCGGACCTGGTACGTAAACAGCCAGGCCTCGGCACGTACTTGTTTGCGGCATTGGTCAATCTCCAAGAGCCACACCTGAATACAATTACTAACCGGAATCTCATTATACAACACATGTCACCGGTTAAGTGCCAATAGCGCCTCAAGGTATGGCAACGCCTCGGGCTATGACACCTCCTCTCCCCGGGGGGGGGCTCACTTTTCATCCGGAGCCGAGGGGGGGGGAGGGGAGGGGTCTTGGGACTTAGAATATTTTCGGTCCATGACAGGTGTAGTAAAGAATAATATTTTAGCTTGCTGGATTCAGCACAGCCGGCGGAGACAGTTACCTATATGCTTATATAACAGACTGGTTTCTCGGCCAGCTGGCCAACTGTAGTTCCACGGAAAGTAAGTCAGTTTATTTGCAAGCCAACATACACGCCACACCTCGCCGCCGCGGGACTTTTCTGTGAGTAAATTTTTTATTTTACTTCTATTAAACTTAGCAAAACAGAACGTAGCCTGTTTTGCACATTAATTTTTGTTACACTGCTACACTTACGTTTACTTAACAAATTATTTTACACTCCTTATTTAATATTTTATCCTTTACTTGTTAAGACTTAGAAACTGAAATGTTGGAAGACTATTTGATACAAATTAATTTTTATTTAGCTATACAGGTCTCCTAATATTATCCTACACTTGTATTTTGCAGATGTGGCTAAATATTTTTTGCCCACAATTTAATTTATTCCACACAAGTGGATTTTGAACTTTACTACAAAACTGATCCATGCCCGTCTCCTACAAAAATTTTTTTCATTTGGCTCTACCTCTTTTAGTCTTACATTACATATTTCTTGGAGTTAAATTTTCCACAAGTCTCTCTGTTAATTGTGTCTGCACAGTACGTGTTTACTCCTTGCGCAGTTCGCAGCAAACTGTTTCTACATTTAGCAACACGGTCCACATTACCCCCACACTACTCATTCCCCACTATAGCCTGTTCCCCACTACTTCCAGCTAAGGTGCAACACTTGACTGACTGTTTCTGGTTTCTACCAAACCTTACTGTGAGACACACCTATGGGTGAAACTTTGCGAGAAAAATTATTAAGAGTAAAAATTTTTGCTGGCCAAGCAAAATAATTCTGTTAGGTGTCCAAGACTTCCACGTTAACAAAAATGAAACGTTGCTTCAAACATAATCCAAAATTTTACTCAAGGGACACAAATATCACTATGGATGATAAAATGTTTCAAAACTTTTAGACGAGCTAACTTTTGCAGTAAATTACGTTGTGACTCCAATTCCAGACCAAGTGTCAAGATCACCTGAGAAATAATAAAAAATAAATATTCTCAGGAATTATTTACAACCCGAGTTACAAAGGTCCGGTAAAGGACAGACTCGGACGAGTTGTTGCAAAAATTTTATTTTATTTCTATCTGACCACTTTACCCCCACCACTGAGCCGGGTACCTGGAATACCACCCGTGTCCAAGTCAGTTTCCTTCAGACACGGTGCTGTCACATCGCGTGTCGTTTGTCGCACTGTCGGGTGTTTGAAGAAATTATTCTTCGGCTCTCAGTCTCGGTGGGTAAGTCAAATATAAAAATTATTTTTTTTTATTTGCCGGTTCTGGGTTAAGGTCAATGACTCTCTGGCGGTTATATTACGGTCTAGAGTGTAATAGCTAGGGAATAAAAAAATTATTTTTTGCACTTTTGTGATTCCTCGAGAGATTTCAATTTCTCGCCATATTTTGAGGAATCGCCAAAGTGCAAAAAAAATTTTTTTGTATTCTTGAGTGACCTTGACCTAATTAACGTCAGTCACGTCATCATGATGACGTCAGCGGTTAATGACGTCACCATGACGTCATTTATGTGACTTAACTGAGACGTAATATGACGTCATTGGTGACGTCATTAGTGACGTCATTGATGACGTCATCACTGCTGACCGTCATCGTGATGATGTCACGTCCCAGAACCGGTGTTTTGACACTACTTAATTGTCGCAACTCAATAAAAATCACAGCGATTTCCACCAGAAAGCTGTATCCATTACAAAGCGATCATAGACATCCTTTGCTAGCCAAAGACATGGGCTACATCTTAGGATAAATTGTACTTATATACCTGGGTAAATGTTGTTCGTCATAAAGTAAGAAAGCGAAAAAGCATAAAAAAACATTTGTTTTTATTTTGAGCATGGGTTTGTGTGTGACGGTAGTATAATAAAATAACCTGTGATACTGCTGTATAAAAACTTTCAAACAGAGCACATTGCAAAAACTGTTAGAAATGCACATTGTCGTCTCATAAGAAATCGCAGTATTACAAATTACGTGGGTAGTGAATATAACAATAAGATCGGATTTTCTAAGTACTGTACTTTGTAAATTGATCGGATTTTCTAGTACTGTACTTTGTAAATTGATAACATACAATTTTCATCCAAATTTGCAAAGCATTATCCAAGGGGTCCAGACCTGTAAGGGATGGTGAGGAGGGGAGGTATAGATAATCAAGGGGTATGGACCTGAGGGTACAATTGTGGTCCTATGTGACTAATTGGACCTACAACTGTTGACAAGAGAATGTATTTGTGAATGAATAGTTCGATATAATTACATTATGTCGCCATTCTTTGTAAAGGTTTGTTAGGATGGTAGAAAAATTATGAAATAAATGAAAATTCATGTCTTACAATTGATCAGTGGACATAAATAAAAGCAATAAAATATTTTATCATTTGGCATACACTAAATTGAATATAACAATAATTAAAGTATAAAAACTGGTAAATTACCTGTGATATCTAGATCTGATTAAGAAATTAGAAGTATTAAGAAATTCGTCAAATTTAACAGAATCTTCAAATGAATAGGTTTTCAACTTTACTTCCTTAGTGCCAAATTAAGCTATTTACCCTCACTATTTGGATTGGAACTAAAAATATTAAAGCACTATTTGGTAGTGGGAACTTAATTACTGTAAAGTAGGTTTAATAATTCAATTTGGAAAGTGTAAATAAAAACCAATAAATTTTTTATTGATAATACTAACTTAATTAAATGCAGTAGCTGTAGGGTTTTAATTTACTGTATTTTTTATTTATATATCCATTTTTTTAATGTTCATTTTCAAGAAAAGTTTAATTTGTAAGTTAAACAAAAATTAATTGTGAATTTGGCTCTACAAAAGTCATACAAACAAATAAACATACTACAATAAAATGTCTAAAATTATTCAAAATTTGACGTTTAGTATTAATGACGACCAAGTGAAACAAATTCTGAAAGTGTAGCAGGACACTGAAGATAAAATCCTCCTGACTGAATGAAAATCGCAGCAATTTCACAGCCAGCTGTAGCCATTACACCGGAATCACAAACATCCTTCACTCGCCCCAGCCAAGGCGAGGGTCTGAAATGTTGCTGTTGCATTTAGGTAAACATTGTGTGTCATAAAGCAAGACGACCTAAATTCCAGAAAAAGCACTGGTTTTAAATACCTAATAGAAAATCGTAAACTTTTATTCCGACGGGCTTTAAAATATAATTAGTTATTTCAGAATAAGGGTTAAGTTGAAAGCTCTTACTTATCGTTGACATTTTACATAAACATAACACCCCCACTCGTTTTATTGCTTTAAGTAATCTGGAATTCACTCTTTAATTGTTTAAACTGTGTCTATTACACAATTACCACGTGTACGTCTTTTATTATTTACTTGTAAAATGATTAAATATTTTTCCTTTTAGATTTTTTAGCCACTTTTGTAAAATTCCTGGCCATTATCTAACAAAAAATGTTTATGGATCAAATTGGAATTCTTGAGAATCTAATCATTACAATTTACAATTAACATCGTATATCATTGCAATTTTCGTTAGACATTTGAATGTCAATCTCATAGTAAAAAAATCAAGGCAATAATGATCACATTGATCATTATGATTACATTGATGACAATCGAAGTATACTTGTATTAGTATGGATATTCATTTCGTTATAATTTTGATAATATTACTAAATTATCAATAGATAAATGTTATAGATAAATTATTAAAATATTTTTTTAAAATGTCTTTCTACTTACTAACAATTTTTCACTATAAATTCTTAATGAAACATATTATGATAAACATTTTAGTACAAAACATATTTTATACATAAACATTAGCTACAAAATTTAACTTTTAAATAATGTGAACAGATCTAAGCAGGGTTACCTAACACTCGTGGCTTATGTGCTTAATGTTAGGCGGCATGCTTCTGCATCTTGATTGGGATCAAATCCTAATGTGAGTGGTTTCTTGTTTAGAATATTTACTACACTGTGTATGCCCTTTGGATATTTGTTAGTGCATTAAATAATCAAATAGTTATATCCAGTTACCATTTATGAAATGATCTTAATTAAATAATCCCGTTTTGGATAGTGTTAAATACTGGTAAAGTGTGTAATTGTGTGTAAAGTGTAGATATGAATTTACCCATATTTCGAAACGGTTAAAGTAATATAATAAATAGTAATTTTATACCTTTGGTAATTAATATGTGTGTTATGTCCTCTTATATAGTTATAAAATAATTAAATCTACGAAGAAGAGTGTTGCAAAGTAAAGTTTAACCGTAGGGTTACAACAAAGAGTACATAATTTCTTTATCTTCAGCAGACCCTGATTTCTGGTGGACTGACCCCTAAAGAATTAAGGGCCCCCTGAATTTGCGATAAAATAGTATTTGAAAACCATATAATTCAATTTTAGTGTTGTTAGTCTACCTTTATTGTTATAAATGTTCCTGAATTTTTAGAACACCCATTTACAGCATCCTATACAATGTATACTATACATAAACATAGTTTTTATATGTGTTAGTTTTAACTGATTATTTACAAGAAAAGAAAAGAAAATTAAGAAGATAATTAAGATGATTAAGATAGGAAAGAAATTGTAAGTTAAGTATGTTACGTGTTGTAAAAAGTTTGCCTCAGTTATTCAGTTAAAAATAATTTGTATCCCATGGACAAAGCGGAATTGTACTTGGTATAGCATATTTATTTATAGTAATATAACACATCATTTCACATTATGTCATTTTATTACTTGTGATAAATTACAGTACTGCTTTATTAACATTACTATTTGTGTACTGAGGTAAAAAAACATCTCATACTATATTTTACCATTTATAGAACGGACACTAAATAACCAAAAACCTGGTTTAGATTTGAAGGTTGATTTCATTATCCGAATTCCGTATTTAAATTTAAATAAAGTTTTTGTGTGAGATTATCAATGTTTGTTTCTTAATTAACTAAATAGTTTATGAATGAGAATGACCACTGTAATACAGTATATTTCTGTAACAGTTTTAAAGTATGCATTATACCAGAATTATGTCACAACGGGAACGGAAGTGATATTACAGTTGATAGGATCAGAATACCGGATATTGGGATTTAAACTCACAAACCTTCTTCCGAAGCTCATAATTACCTATTATTTGTTCTTCATGGTGAATTTAATGAAAATATATCATATAATAAACAGTTAGAATGAAATCATATGAAAAAAAATATTATTTATAAATTAAAGCCTTAATTATTACTTAATACTAATATCTAAACTTCTAACAAGTTTACAGAAGCTTAGTAGATACAAAACTGACAGCATACTAACTGACAGATACAGTGTAAAAACCGACAGATACTATGACAGCATAATAAAATACCTCTATATTCTACAAATTAAAAACACAATACACGTTCAACTGAATTATTCTTATGTGTATAGAAAATGTAACTGATTGTTTACACACTACTAAACTGTAAATTTTATATCTTCAACATATATATCTTATTAAAAAAAAATAATAAAACAGCAATGTTATGTTTGAATTTTTCGTACACTACTAAAGATTATTATTTTTGTTCACGTAAATTTAAAAATATTTCAACATGAGTGAATAGAAATCCCCTCTCTCCAATACAGACCAGCTAAAAATTAATTAAGTATAGTGTTTTCACCCCTTTCCCTCCCACCACTTTCAATCGCTTGTTTACAAGAACTGGTCATTTACTTGTGTCACGTACACAGGCTCCACAATAACAACTCCGTGCCGTAGCAAGTGATGGGAGGGGGGTGAAAGGGAAGTGTGACTGGGAAAGTTATAAACATAGGCTACTCAAATAATGTTTTGTCCTAGAACAAAACGTACTGCACGAATTTGTTCTAAGGTATTTGTATCATTGGTATTGAGTGTAAAACAAACGTGTTACCAATGGTTTGAGGAATAAAGAACAATTTCCAATCTACTATGAATTTGTCCTTTACTTCATTGTGATACCGTATACGATTGTCTAAAATTGGACCGTTATAACTTTAAAGGATATTATTTATCGTGACATATGGCATTAATCCTCATTAGTTTACGATCAATGATGTTGAAAATTTTATATTTTTATCAATAGAGGGAGAGAGAGATATGTTGGAATTTCCACTACTACATCTTTGATAAATTTTTACCATTTCTAGAGCCAACACAAAATACATAAAACAATTCCTCACTCTTAAGAAATCTTATTGTTACAGATTTTAATTCTTAAAGTAAATGTATATAGTGAAAAAATTCATTAAGAAATTATAGATAGCCTATTGGCCTATCCAACTTATTACTAAGAGATGGTAGTTTTTCTGTTTGATTTTAATTTTTGTTCACATGAGTTTTACAATATTATACAAATACTTAATATAGTTATTACTGAAGAAGCAAGCATTTATTATTAAATACATAAATAAATAAATAAATATACATACATTTATATATATATATATATATATATATATATATATATATATATATATATATATCTCATACACACATATAAATGTATGTATAACTTTTAAATAAAGACAAAATGTGACTTTTATTTTTATTTTCTTTCAAATTTTTAGAATCAACTTATGATTTGTACTCAAATTTAATACTGAAACTCTTATAGTTTTAAATTCAATAACTGAATATTCAACTATATGTTTCTGTACATTTATAACCTAAAACGATCTGAAATTTATTTTAATTAAATGTTCATCATTTATTTTCAAAAGAAAACTCCTTATTAAACATATTTTTCGTTATTTATTTTACTTTATTAAATACGCGTTCTTTACATTTTAAACCCTTGAAAACAAGCCTTAAAAGTGGTCAGAAATCATGATGAGGTAGACTAGGGTTTATTAAAATTTTTCATAAGGTTTATCCAGTTTGCAAAGTGTTTATTTATTTTTAAGTCACCCTAAGTTTACAATACGCCGAAGTACTCCCGTCCTACAGAACAACGATCCCTCGGCGAGAGTTAGCAATAACAGTTTAATATCTCGTGCAACACGCGTGTCCTTAATAGCGAAGGAGGATCGTTCTCAAGAGGCTCTCTGGATCTTATTCGGGTTGGAGTATTTTAAAATTATCTTGTGAAATGAAGCTGCAGGAAGCGCCTCCTTCAGAGTATCTAAGGTAACATTATATTGATTTCCACTCAGCTTTATCAGAAAGATCGGTTTACATTTAGCTGTTTAAAATAAATTAGCTTCGAAAACATGCTGTTTCGACTTGCTATAAAATAATTTATAAAGAAAGTTCATATGTAAACAACAATACATCGGGAATACATTTATTTCTTTCTTTAAACGTTTAATAAAATAATCTTAAATATACAGTATCAATGTAATTAATTAAATAATTTTGTAACTAATTGTTTACGTTCATACCAGTTATAATTTGGGATAGTCGGCCTACAGAGATTAAACTTTTGCTCTTAATCATCGAACTTTGGACACCCTCTGTTGTTATGCATGGTGGCATTAAGGCTTAAACTAGACCACCAGGTATTGACATTGCATACTGATTCAACTATACTGTAGCACAATAATGTGAGAGGCTTACGATCGTAATTAAATTTGGCGTTTAAAAAATTAAAAGGTTAAAATTTACAATTACTGAGTCTTATACTTTATTGGTTTATAAAAACATACAAAAGTAATTTTTACCTTTATCCTCCATACATCTACAACATAAAATATTTTCATCATACCATTGCGATAATCGTTGTTTTCGGAACTAGCTGTGATCGAAACTAGTTGATTCCCGGTGGGTTGGATAAACGTGTTGGTAAACAAAGTTTTTGGGACTAGTCCTCGAAACAGTGGTTTTCGGGACTAGGCCGGAAAAAACTTCCAATGTTTGACACCACTAGCGCTGCTGTTCTGCTTACAGTAACTTAAACCTCGTTGACTCCAATATATAAATGACAAACAGTTGATTGTTTAGTTGTAAATAGTTCAAATACAAGATAAACAAATAACAACGTAAGAGGTATATAGGTTAAAATTTACTAATTTTTATCCAAACTGTAAAGGTGGTATGATGAAAAGTACTGTTCGTTACTCGTCCGAAAGTGGTATATCGGTGCTCGATCGAATTCAAGTACTCGGCTTCGCCTTGCACCGATAACGACCACTTTCCGGACTAGTGACGAAATATACTATAAAAATATTAATATGATATTCTATCATACTAAAATGAAATTAAAACCCTTGTACTTGACTCTTTTCATTTAATATAAATAAAATACCTATGGGTAGTGCTGAAGTAATCTTTTGAGTAAACTGCAACGATTCTATGAACTAATTGTGGTAGGTCTATTTACTATGTAACTTCGAACCTTTATAGATCATAATTACATCCTGCATTATTGAACTTTGTTCAACCAATATCAGTTTTTAGTCTACGTTAGTAGAAAACGAATTTTAACCACCCCCTAATTGTATTTTTTTTCTATTTCGCTAGTTTAATCTATTATATTATTGAGTTGACGAGAAGCATAGTCTTATATTATTAAATGATAAAATTGATGCAGTACATCAAAATTGATTCATACATAAAAATCACAATTCGTCTTTAAGACCTTTTAACTTAAATTTGTAAGAAACGGGCGTTTTACGCATGTTTAAACTTGCAATTATGTACCTTAGTCTGCGTTGGATAAATGAGGTTGAACTGACTGGCCCTCGTGCAACTACATACAAATACAACAGTTACTCATCTAGAAAGACCTATTATACATTTTAAGTTTAAGACGAGTATTTTGTAAACAAGCCATTGTTTCTCAACGAATTATTTATTTATTTTTTATTTTTATGGAGGTTTGGCCATCAGGAATTTACTTCAGCTGGTCCCGTGACTGAAAGTAATCCGGTTCCCTTAAAGAGGACTTTAAGTCCCAAAGTTATTCTTGTGGACAAAGTAGCTACTAAATTAAATAAAAAATAGCTGATAACTACCTGTTGAAACAAAAAATATACTATTCAACCTGTAGTTTTTAAATTTTAACCAGAGTACAAGCATACACTGGCCTGGCGTCAGTCAGGACTGGTTTCCTAGAAACAATCAACAATTGCTATTCTGGTTGAGCTCACGAGACCTAAAAAAGCATATTTATATTACAGTATTCATATTAGTATTTGTATAAGCCCCTCAGTGTTACATGCTAATCAATTAAATATCATTTAATAATATTGTATTAAATACGTTGTTTTTCTGTAGAGAATTTGGAAAGATTGCTCTTTGGTTTTTGTAACTAGGTTCTTGTAGGACATATGTGTTCAAATTGCTGGATGACATAGCATGATTTGTATAGTATTTTCAATAAGTATTTATTCATTTACTTAAATAGTTATGCATGGACCTAGTTATGTATGAAACTAGTCACAAATCTCTTGCCTAAGTAACGATTTACATACTCAAAAGGCTGTCCAGTTATTTGAAGATTTCATAACACTAAATGCTATTTATTTATATAAAAATATTGGTCATGGTCATTTTTTCAGCAAATATTATTTTAGCGTTAACAATAAATTCCGGGTTTGAGTTAGCCAGTGGATTGGTTAGAATATGCTATTATCCTGTAACATACAAAAATATAACATGTCTTTAAAATATCATCGAAATAAATAAAATAAAAATCCTTTGTAATTGTTGAACAGATATTATAATTATTGTAATTTTATCACGTTCGTAATTTTACAACTGTAAAATGATTTACAAGCCTCAAGGGGACAATTCATTTTGGTCGGAAATTCCATGTTTAGTTTGAGAAGAGGATTATTAGACCTACTAGATTAATTGCTTGATATTATTACTAACTTGTATAATAGTTGAACTAAAACTTAATATCAGTCTCCCTATCACCTTAACAACGTGTAAACTCAACTTTTAATTCGGTTCTGCAGTAACCAAAATTATGGTGTTGTCTTTTTTCCTAATTTATTTCGTTGAAAACATCAAATTCTTGCAAAGTCAACTTAAAATTATGGATTTCATTTTCAAATACATTTTACTAAAGTTTATTTATTTCTATTTTAAACTGCATCTTTAAACCGTATATAAACCTGACGTTCAATTTCAAAGAGTAAACATTTTAATGTTACATTAATAATTACTCGTTGCACTGGAATAACTCATTCTGCCTTAAATAAGTTCACAACAGCTGTGGTAAAACCTAATACTTTACCTTAACCCCTAGATCAGGAGTTTTATGGTTCATACTTTATGCTTAAAAACTAAAGTGCCTAAATTGAATCATAAAATTTAGCTCAAATTACTCCCATAATTTTAGTAAGTATTTTTAAATTTCATTTAAATAATTTAAGGCATTATTTGACAACATATGACATTTTATAAGAACATCACATTAATTTAAGAATGGTGTATATGTTTAGTATGTTTGAGAATATGTATTTGTGTACATATACAGTCTAAGATTAAGAAGTAAACAAATAATATTATATTTAAAAAGTAAAATGACGATAATAATGAAATAAATATAATGTTTTTTGTTGTAAAATACAGTCGGTTATTAATAGTTATGTACAAGCATTTTTTTATATTGTAAACGGTTCGTGGTTTTACGGAGAGAACAACACACACGAGTTCGCAGACCAGGGGAAACAACTACATCCTGTACGGCTGGTTCTGTTTATTTGCCATCAGCTTGGCCAGATTTGTATTCCCACGATACATTTTTCTATCTCTACCTAGCTTATAAATAGTTGTAAATAAATTTTAAGTCATCATATTTTACATATCGACTAACCACAGTACATTTTTGTTTTAATATATTTATGATGGAACCCAAATTTAAAGAGGGTAACCACCAATAGGAGATATAGTTTTTAACAACAAAACTACTTTGATAGAAAATCTTTTATTTTGAAATTTGAATTGATTTCAAATTGAAGAATTACTTAGATTTACATTTTTACTTTATAATTTTATTCGTCTGTCACAATAATAGCTCAGATGAACAAAATTAAACTGTATCAAATGTGAGTATATCTGTCCAACTGGGTAACAGTTAAGTACAATAATCCTCTTCTCAAACTAAACATAAAATTGCCGACCAAAACGAATTGTCCTCTTGAGACTTGTAAATCATTTTACAGTTGTAAAACGTACGTGATAAAATTACAATAATTATAATGAAACTTTAAAGGTTCTTTATCAAGGTTTTAAGTCATTATTTGAAGTTTAATTATTAGAATTTTCCATCCCCTGCACTTAACATAGATATTACTTACAAGAATATTTTTAATAATCTACTAAAATCTTTGAATACAACAACCTTGTATTTCATTTTATTATGCTTATTAATTGTCTGTCTAATTTATATAAATAAACTCTTTAAACGCTTTCTAATTTGTATCTATTAATACAATATTTTAAAATCGTTATTTGTTAATACAAAATTGTGCTTAAAATTAGTTCTTAGTTTTTAATGTGATATAAAACAAAGCGTCGTGATGATGCCTAAATAAAATTCACGTTGTAATTTATATCATTATAAAAAATAAAACAGTATAAATATGACCTAACTACAAATTTAGATTAAAACATTTATATTGATGAAATACAATATTTTGATTGGTAAACAGTACGATTAATTTTTATGAACATGAATATTATGTATTTTAGTTTAAAAAAAAAAAAAAAAACTCCAATGGTACTTGTCATAAGACTTTATATCCAATATTTATGTCAGGTGGAAGGCGGCGCCGGTGTCGGGCTGGTGTCTGGGACATTAATCATATCAGACGAGGGACAAGCCACTGACGACGTCCCGGCCAACCTGGCCTCCAGCTGATACCACATTGATGTACTAGTGAAATATGGTTATGTTCAAACAGATCTGGAAACCATAACTGACAAGTTTGCGAAAAACACTATTTATCAAAGCATCCACCAATAATTGTGTAGTCATTACAAAAAAAAAAAAGAGGGAAAAGACGCCTCCTCTGCAAAGGCTCTATACGGAATGGCACGTTCAAAATTTGAAGATATGGGGCTCCCAATTCACCCTGGAAAAACTCAAATAATTAATATTGAAAAGGGGGAATTGAAGGGGAGGAAATTTGTCCTGGATGGAGTGGAGGTGAACAGCATTGAGACCGAACAAGAGGTGAAATACCTCGGAATCAATTTCAAAGATGAAATTAGATTTGACCGTCAGTCTGTGATTAAGCTACTCAAAGACAAAATTGAAAGAGTTGTTAGCTCCCCTTTTCTAAAAGAAGACCAGAAGCTTAAAATTTTGCAATCTTATATTTGGCCAATTCTAATCTATCCCTTGCAGACTGCCCCGCTTTTGCAGATTCCGGTGGGCTTCCTTACCGATCTTGACAAACTAATTAAATCAGCTTACAAAGAAATTATAAAGCTCCCTCGGGATATTCCTGACTCGGCTATCTACGCCCCAAAATCGGCCAGAGGCCTGGAAACATTTCGTGCGGAGTGGGAGGCGCCAATTCAACATTTCAATATTATTAGGAGACTTCAAAACACAAATGACGAGTTGGTGAAGGCGGCCAGAGATCTACAAATGGAACGGAAGAAATGCCTAGAAAGACTCAACATCAATGACGAACCGCGCCTGTCCGCTACCAAAATTAGACAAACAATGAGGAAAAGGGAGCTGGAAAAATGGCAGAGTTTGCCTTTCAAGGGGACAGGTGTTGAGCTTATGTCAAAAGCCGAGAAGACAAACAAATTCCTCACAATCAAGGAAGGCCTTTCCACGTCAGAATTCAGCGAATCGGTTAAGTTGATCACCAATTCCATTGCTGCTAGAGCAGTGCCCGGTAGATCGAGAGACGGATTCCAGTGCCGCAGATGTAGCACTGAGACAAACCCAACATTTGAGACCGTCCCTCACATCTTGGGCAAATGTGATTTTGGTGAACTCTTGCGTAATGAAAGACACCACTGGATTCGACGCACACTGGCTGATGCTCTGAGAGTGCAGGGGCTTGAAGTTTTTGAGGAAGTACACTGTCTAGAGGAAAACGGGTCCCATCGTCGTGCTGATATTTTGGCCTTCGACGAAATAACCAGAAAGGGGGTGATTATTGATCCAACCGTTCGGTTTGAAGACAAGGCGGATCAACCCGAGATAGTACATCAAGAAAAATTAGCCATCTACAACCCCACGGTACCCTATTTCAAAGAACAGTACGGTCTTAGAGAGCTAAAGGTCATCGGCCTGATGGTGGGAGCACGGGGAACGATCCCGGAATTTTTCTTGAAGACAATGAAATCACTAAACATCCCCATAGGCATTGCTAAGGATGTAGCCCAGCATACCCTCCGAATGTCGATAAGGATTTTAAAGAACCACCTTTACGCACCAGCATAAACTCAATGCCAAGACAAAACGCACCAACCATCCCCATTAAAGAATAAGAAGATTAATCGTGCATGGCTGGCATCCCCTGTCGTCTGGCAGCCCAGTGTCTACTGGAGGGGCTCACCGAAGAGGTGTTTACTACTATTCATTAACAATGTTAGTTCTTCAACGTAACATTTTAAATTTATTTGCTATATTAATAGGAACACAACAACAATAAATTAAAATATTCAATGAAAGTTCACTAAAAACTAAATAGACACATTATCTATCACAATTATGCCAACATTAGCAAAATGGTTTTAATTAAAATATTTAATTCAGTTATTGCAATTAGATAAATCCTACACGACTCCAAACCACAGAACACTTTGCTGAATTAAGGCAATTTCTGCCTTTGAGCTAAATGAGGTTTAATTGCCTTACTTGGAATGAAATCCTTCCTGTTTGATTTTTAACCATTTAAAATTATTAGTGTCAGCCATAGTCCTTGGTATTAGTTATAAAAACCCTATTATGAGAGGGGATGTGTATTGATCGCTTGAATATGTATGAAACACCATTTTTTCTTTTGGTTTCTAACTTTAATTAAAAATAAAGACAATTTATATTATTATCAGTGGTATGAAAAATATTATATACTAACAATCATCATAAATAATCTTATGAAAGACTTTATTTGTATTTAAATTTAATTGAAAAGGTTTGAACTTTGTTACTTTTAGATAAAATAATTATTTATAAATTATATAAGAAGACGCGAATTTATTATTGAAAAGATTAAAAACATTACATTTGTTAAACAGATTTGCAACAATCTTACACAAGCAAGCATGTTTTAAAAGCTTAAAACAACGAGTTAAACGGTTTTTTAATGTTCTACTATTGTGCTTGAACAGCAAAGTGAATCAATAAAAATGTTTGCTCATATAAATATTTTCTACATGTCAAATGACAATACAAATTAATACAAAACAATTTAATAATTATCATTGACTAAACACAAGGATTGCTTTAGAATTTACAAAAAACAATCTTGAATTATTTGGTGGCATGCACCAGAACGTTAACTCATAATGTTTTAGTGAGATTTTTAAAATGTGAACCTAAGTCAAAACTTGCAATAAATTGTTAGTTCTGCCGTTGCGGAGCGGTTGTCACGAATCCATCTCCTAGCGGATATTGACATCATCCCCGTGCGTTGATGTGTCTGAAGAACGTCTGACTACGAACATCGAAGTTTACAATATTTTAAGGAATTTTGTTATAATTCCCTAATAAATGTGTGTGATTGCAATCAATGCAAATTACTGAAATAAGACACACTATAGAAATTTAAACTGAATTCCAGTACGACACTGAATATGTGCTGGCCGGATGGAACTTGCGTCTCTCACTGGCACAGTCGAAACGAGGTCATTGTGCAGATATCCTGAAGAACTGAATAACTTCGTATAAAATAGAAGCTTACAGGCTGCTTATCTACCTCTGTTCACAATCAGACAATCACTCTTGTTGGTACAGTATTAAAAACAATCAATCTGTTCAATCAATGTTATTGCACTGCTAATTTGGTATTGTTGACGCAAAAATCTGATTCTTGACACCGACTGATTCTTTTCACCTTTATAGGACAATTAGGACTGAAGTTTGAGTGCCACCTTGTTTGATTTATTATTCAATAGATCAATGTTAAAGTTATCCCTGTGGCTTGTCTTATAATTTATTTATTTATTAAATTTTTTTGTTTCATTAGTTTTGAATAAATTGTATTTGAATTTAAATTAAATGTATAGTTTTTTTTTGCAAAAAGAAATCTTTGTAAATGTTTTATAAAAGCAAAAATGTTGCTATAAACTTATAATGTTCTTATAAACTTATAATAAACTTATTATACTTATAATAAACTTATAATGTTAACTTATAAATGTTCTATAAACTTATGGGTAAAAAATTAAATTTTCTTTTACATTTTGAAGAACACTATAATATAAATAAAAATATCAATCACCGCTCATATCCATAATGATAAACCTTTTCTTTTGATATATAATCTATAATTTTCTTATTACAAATACAAGAGTTATTACGTTTCCCGGTTACTTTATTGATTTTATGGGGATTTGATGAACTGGGATTGATTCCAAAGCCCTTTTAATAACCATTTCCCCCACAACGGTTGTACTAAAAAGAGCCGTTTTTTGTGTAGTATTACCAAAAGTAGTTTTAACACAGTTACTTGATTTGGGAATATATACGCCGTGATTTTTTTGCACAAATAATAAACAGAAGTGTAGTTTCTGCTGCAGCACATTAATAAAATAAAAACAGCATTTTCAATTTATTTTGAACTACATTTCAATACAAAACTTTCTTGTAACTTTAGATTTTCGTTGATTTAACAAAACCACAATTTATCTTGTAGCTGTGGTAGATTCATTGAAAGAAACTCAAATGTTAACTTTCTATAGTTATAGAACAATAGGCTAATAGCTAATGTATAATACAGTAGCACTGCCGCCATATCCATGATATCGAGGTGTATTAAGAGGAGTATGAATTTGTATCATAACATTAGATAACATGAGAGTATAAATGCAATTACCTAAACAATGCTTTAAAAATCAAACTTTATGTGTATTTCATGGGCAATTAAATTAGTTGTTTTCCAAAGTAAATAAGATTTTGCCTCAAAAAGCAGCTTATATTCATCCTTGCTTATATTCTGCAAGGAGATATTGCTACAAATTGAACACATATGATATTTTACTTAACCTTCGTTTCAGCAAATATACATGGTGGAAAAAAGTCTGGAAACGATCTAATATCTTTAAAAGTATTTAGGTAATAAAACTCAAACTCTGCAAATTGATTATGAGTGACAAAGTCTACTTCCTAAAGTACTTTTTGTCCTTAGACCTCCAAGGGGGGATGGCCCACAAGGAGTCAGAAGAAAATCTTAAATGTGAGCATCGGTCAATATTTACATCAAATTAAAGGTCTCCAAGAATAGAGAACAATGCTACAAACCCGACCTCAAAAGGTCGAGTGTAACGGATGTTATTGCATCTCTTGTTTTCAGCAATATGAATTTAAAGCAAAGTTTGATCGCCTGCCATTTTTTACTCGGTCATCCTTTTGAGGTCGGGTTTGCAGCATTGTTCTCTATTCTTGGAGACCTTTAATTTGATGTACATATTGATCGATGCTCACATTTAAGATTTTCTTCTGACTCCTTGTGGGCCGTCCCCCCTTGGAGGTCTAAGGACAAAAAGTACTTTAGGAAGTAGACTTTGCCACTCATAATAAATTTGCAGAGTTTGAGTTTTGTTACCTAAATACTTATAAAGATATTAGACCGTTTCCAGACTTTTTTTCCACCCTGTATATATTTAAACATATTACGTAAGTCTTAATTCAAACTTAATACATGATAAATGTGGATAACGTTTCTTATCCGTTACAGTTGCATACAAACTAAAAACAAAAATCCAAAAACACAACTGCGCATGAGTTTAACTTGGACACCAACATCAGTCAAGCTCTGGTTATTTGATTGATTGATTGTCCATAGAAAAGAAGATGCTTACAGTAATCAAGCGGAGAGTCAAAAATGGTGTTTCAGAACGGAGATATGTGTCGTTTGGATCAGTAATTTCCAGATTTCTCTCAGTGTACAGTAGTTTTAACTGAAAACCCGAATGGCTTTTTTTTATACGCTATCGATCTATCTACGTCACTTCATAACCAACATACCTTTTAGATTAGTTTCTCTCATACAGATTCATAAAATGCGCAATTAGGACACGGGCCACCTTGTATTTCATTAAATCATATGAATCCATACTTATTCAATTCGCTAAGGGAATTTTTTATGTAATTGGAGATCTTGCTGCAATTTTCAATTTTTAGGTTTTTTGGTGTCGTTGGATAGGGATTGGTCTGAAGTTATTTCCTAAAAAAATTATTGAGAATCGGACATAAAATAAAGGCTTTATCTATCTATGAAATTTGAAATTTTCCATTAAATATCATTGGGAATGGGTTGAGCATTTTAAACACCTCTTATTGTACAACTTTAAATGAGTGTAATTTTGGGTGGTTAATGATAATCACAACTTTGGATTGGTCTCGTGTATTTTTATTTACTAAAACTACTTACTGTTGTACCATAGATTAAGCAGTTATACATTAACAGATGTTTAAAATCCCCGACCGATTTCATTTGTTTTTCTAATACAGGAATTTTAAGTTACAATAAAGGATATTACCCTTATTGTAGGTTCGATTCTTCTTATTTTGCGGAAACAACAGGAGACCCTATCTAACAAAATTAAAAAATTTTAAGTCAGTTGAAAATTGTAAGGGGAGTTCCAATTACAAATAAAGCCTCAGCGTTTTAATACAGTATTTATATTAAATAAGTGCAAAAATTGTTTCTTACCGAAAGAGATTATTGTACGAATTCTGTGTCATTTTCGAAAATAAACGATTCAATCGTCAAATACGATCTTTATTCTTATTAATTAAGTGTATCGATTAAATATAACATGTAAAAAATGCTAAGTTTCAGCGTGATTAAAATAGAAAACAGTTAAAGAATATGAAAAGTTATGAAAATTTAAAAAAAATATTTAAAAGTGTCTTTTTTTAACTGCACAAGATGTATAAGTAGCAAAAATGGTTTAGTTTCGAAGTATTTGTGGAATCTTAATGGAATCTTCCAGCAAAAGATAAGCTGCTTTACAATCCAAAATTGCCTTCCTTTTACTGTCTAATTTTGCTGTCCGTGAATATTTTTTTAAATGAACTAATATATTACAACTAAATTTTACTTTCTGACATTCCTTGTGTAAAATTTTGATATAATTAATTTTGGCATTCCAAGAGTAGGATATGAACTAAATAAAAATGGCTTAATAACTTATTTATTAGTGAATTATTATTCCAGTTTTATGATAAATAACGTTGGTTTTAATAAAACCATAGTCAACCTTAAGGAAAAACTTAAGACATTTGTCGTAAAAATCATAAAGTATTGAATCTGTATAACGCAATCGGCATAAAAAAAAAAAAAAAAAAAAAAAAAAAACATACAAAAATATTTGAAATGGTGTGTTTTTGTACTGGTTAAATAACAATAAATTTAATAGATTAATAGAGATTGTCTCAAAATCTTTGGCATTACTATTCCAAGAGAATTAATAAATACTTCGAGTATGTGAATTCAAACGATTTTTTAAAGTTTAGTTTTTTATGTAATCAATAAAAATCAATGGAACATTCCATAAATTGTTAATTTGTCCAAGGGCGAAAAGTATGATGGAACTAGCTTACGAAACCTTACTGCCTTCATGTAGTATAATGAAAATTAATCAAATGCTCGTGCTTTATCTTGTGCACAGGTTTGTCGCCAGTTTGTCATATAAGTTGGATCCAAACCTCCTAACTTTTTAACTTAAGAAAGAAAAAAAGGCAAACCCCCAAGTTCCAATCCTTTTATGTTTTAGTAGAAACGACATCAAATTTACTTCCAATCAATTGAAACCCGTAAAACTCTTTGTATTATTTTTAATTCACAATTTAATTTATTAACAACTTATGATTCGATTTGCATAATTGGTGTTTCTTATTCGGTTGACCAAAATTTGTCATAAAACCAGCTCAGTAAATATTTTATTAGGGATCTGGAGGTGGACATCCAATCTCTGCTTATCGATATTGGACTTGGAGTTTTATGAAGCCAAACTTCCCGCCTCAGTGATCAATGTCTCTTCTGATGAATGATGTCACGTCTTCCATACTAAGTTTAATTGTTCATATTTAGTATATCAATATATCTGATTGAAGTTATAATATTTTTGAAGTCTTTAAAATGTCTTTAATTTGTTTATCATAGCTACTTAACAACTACGTCGTTTAAAAGACTGTAGAGCCTGGTTTTGGTGCTCACCTAACAAAAGTAAGTTTGCAATTTTTTATCCCATGCTAAGTCGACCCCGTATCCTGTTGACATTTTGTTACTGGGCTAAATTTATGTTGTAGCGTGTCTAACTTAAGAACGAAAAAAGGGGTTTTTACCACACCCATGGGGCATATAAAGGGCATTTATTACTTGTTAACAACACTCTGAGAAGTATTCTTTGTAATAATTGTTTATAATTCATTAATATAAAATAATAGTCTAGTACAATTTCCTTTCCTAGGGACCCACGTTTGATTATAGGTCTATTATTGAAAAATTAACAATTATCACTCTGTATGTTGCTTCTGACACGATAATTTTTATTTAATACATTTTAAAACAATTCTATTAGTTACTTTTTTAAATTTGTAATTTTTATACATTATGAAAAAAGGAGGTCCTAAAAGTAAAAGTCTTTCAGAAAATATTCGTTTTGTGTGTGGCATTCGTTACAAAAGTTCTTACCTCATTTTTGTACTTAAGTTTGAAAATAAAACCTTGAGTTTCGAAATAAAATAACGGTATAAAAATCTTTGACAGAATCAGATTTTTTAACATATAGTATGTTTTGAAGTCGAAACGACATGATTATCTATAATATCTATTACACTAGTAAATATAATTTTATAGAGGCTTACGTACAGTTTTAAATTGAAGCCCAAACGTTGTTAGCAGCTCATAACTGTACCACATCACTGACAAAACTTTTAATGGAAATTGTTTACAACCAACGATACGCTTTGATTCAATTCAAAGTGATTTATATTTCTAGAAGGTTTATCACCGTGCGTGTTTCAATGTAACAAAGAGTGGTTCAATAAACATTTCTAATAGAAAAATATTACCTTATTGTAACATGATGCTTTTATAAATTATAATTTGTAAAACCAACATATTATTTTTGTGCTTTTAATAAACAAGGCATCCCGGAACAGTGTGGAATCCTTTTGTGTCTCTTACATCGAGACAAACATGTAAAAGGTGACTTACAACTTTATCTACTAAATTACCGAAACTCTCCTCTTGCAAATCTGGACGTTTGGCCTTCAGAATTATTGAACAGTTGACTAATGAGAAGCCGAATACCAGTGAGAGAAGACTTACTCAAACCTAAGATTGTACCTGTGGATGTGCACCAGAAGATGATTGAGAATCAAACTCAAAAAAAGCTCGATACAATAAAACATCAAGAAAATGTGCAGATTCTTTCTACAAAGGTGATCATGAAAATAGTGATTCTTTAGTATGGACTCATTAATAATTGTATACCAAAGCTTGGAGAGACAATGCCGTTCACATTTAATAATAGTATTTGGACCAATTGATTAGAGAGGTGTTGCATTACTGAATGTTATAGTTCAATAACAGTTGCATTACTGCAGCAAAACATTTAAATATTTTAACATTAAATTATGGAATTTTACATTAAATTATGGAATTGTACAGTTGCATTACTGCAGCAAAACATTTAAATATTTTAACATTAAATTATGGAATTTTACTTTCACAAATTTGCAAAAAACTATTTATTTATGTATAGAGTATTTTTTTTTTACAATAACATTTTACGTGTTGTTTGTTATTAGAAACAAGTTCTTAAAATGAGTTATCTATAAAAAATATCTTAAATAATAAGTTTGAATTTTAATTGAATATAGCTTGCTACCAAAACCTGACCTATTACTGCAGGCTTTTTTAATCTTATTATGGTGAAATCAATTCAGCTCTTTGAGGAGAATTAAAAGAATAATAATGTTTCTCTTTACTTCGCCCGACCGATCGCGTAGGCTCCCTCTAGTGTTTCGGAACCCCTGTAAGTGGGCAAATCCCCTCTTAAAATACGGTTATTGGAGTTTCTTGTTTCCCCCTGCAGACGTCTTTCGCACTGCTAATTGTAATAAAGAACCATTGGCTAATTCTGATTAATACTTCATTGCGGACCAGAACAGTGATATCTTTTAAAAGATTTGATAAAGCTAGAGCGTAATACTTCTTTACAGAGAAAATCACTTGGTTTGATGGCTGATTGGATTGTCCTACATACGGTGACTATTTTCAGTGTTTACCGACGACATTTATATTCAAGAGATTATATATTTAATATAAAAGTTTTAAAGAGAATTATGCGAAACGGACAATTTGTAGTTAACTATTTACATATTTTTTACAAGTAATTATCAAATGTCCTTCTAGTCCTTACTTATAATAAATTTCATAACTCTCACAAATCTAGGTTATTTTTAGTGTAGGTATTAAATTGTATAATAGAATAATTTTTCAAACGTGAGAAAAAATATAACTTAAATCCCAAAATTCATCCATTATATCACAGTAAAACTACAATTTTATTTTATTTTTCAAACACTTTAAATTTGAAAAATAAAATGAATTTTACAAAACTTAAAAACATGTTATTATCCAATAGTAAGTATAACATAACATAACATAACTTAGCAGAGGTAATTTGAATCTTTAGCAAATAGTGGAGCAGTAATTACAACATGTAACTGTAGTATGTGGTTTTGATTTGAATAGCAACCAAAGTGGTTAAATTCCATTTAAGGCTTTATTGGAAGTAATGAACGTTTTGTCGTATATTTTTTTATTTTTTAATATAAAATATTTAAGGGATTATTTTTTATGCATTAAAAAAATATAGAAACGAGTGTACACGTTGCTCGGAATTGAGCAGGTTAAGATGTTACATTTCGTTCTAAATCAATTATACCCTACCAATCCAATGTTAGGATTCTCAAAAAATTACAATTATCGACATCTGTATTCATTAACAGATATTTCAAATGCTCAATTCAATTCCCATGTTGTTTTCCACTAATGGGAAAACTTTCAATTTCAATGGTGAATAGAGTTTTTATTATAAGCCAGGTATTCATCAATTTCTTTTACGGAACAACTACATACTAAGTTTGATCTAATGACACAAAAAAATTGAAAATCTTGAAAGTGACCCTAAGAGGGTAAACATTCAACCCTCAGGAATCTTAGTAATTAAAATATATTTTGAAACTATTTGTCACTGTATTTGGAAAGTTTGTATCAATATGCGATAAAATTTTTCATTATAAATTGACGTTATTTCTTTACCACCAGCTTTTCTTACACGTTATTTCTTACCACAGCTTTGCGTACAGTCACAAGATTAGTGGATGATTGTGAATATTTCATGGTTGTTTCTTATCCGTGTTGTGCTCTGTTTGTTAAAATGAGGTAAAGGGACTTAACTTAGGTCACTTAGTTCACTAGGATAACTAAGATACATATGAAAAGTTAAAGGCCGGAGTTTCTTTTGTAATAATGATTTGCATACATTAACATTCGTACCAGTGTTAGTGAACATCCGATCAATTCAATAAATGTATTTCGAATTATGATAACGTTTAAAGTTTATTTTATGAAATATTAAGCTTTTTATCGTTGTTAAAAGTGTCCTATTTGTGACTCAAAAAATTTGTTTTCAACAATGTAATAATATAAACATTCATTCATTAAAATCAAAAGTAAAATAGGTTATAATATTATATGGTAATATGAAAGCTATTCTCTCGAAACAATTCAAAGAAGTAACACCTTTTTGGATTTTTCAACGAAATCTTTGTTTCTAAAGCTGGGGAGCAACAGTCAATCTGATAAGAAAGGGGCCGCCTTTATAACAATTTTTCGGTCAGAGTAACTTCCTGTGATTCATTGACTTATCAAAGATCATTTAGAGTTTCCAAACTTCTGACTCATCCTTTGTTATCTCCCCTCAACCTTCTTCCCCCAATTTGTCACCACGGATGACTAAAGTAATTTTCTTTAATAAATCTCATCCGATCTTGGTTGGGACTGTTATTTATTCTCTTATTTATCACGTTATAGGATCATCCATCCTTTTATAATCCTATAAGAAGTTACAACATTTTTTAAGTAGTTATATGTAGTAGTACTCTGTTTCCCAAGTATTTATAAAAGCTGTAGATTTACAATAGGTACAACAAAAATTTTAAGGAGCATTTTATTTTTATTTTAGTATATACGTGAGTTCTTTATCGTATCAAGATTCGAATGTCAGATGATATTTAATACATTATTATTACTATCACAGTATTTAGGAGAGGTGCTAAAACATGTAATCTGTTTTATACTTATGTTTTATATGAATTTTTGTTTACTGTTTTCAATAAAAAGACAAATTTTCCTGTTATTTTAAACAGTCTGAAATAAGTTATTGGAATTAATCAATAAGATATCAAGTGATAATTTAAATTGAAACAAAATATCAACGTAGCTTAACCAAAAATAAACAAACAAATATAAAAAAATGTTTATTAATGTTATGATTATTGTATTTTTATTTTCAGAAAACAATTAACATAAAAAATTTATAAATATGAACATTTTAGGAAATAAAAAACATTTTACGACCTTAGAACAATTTCATGGACATTTGAAATATTTCGCATACTTTACATATTACTTAATCTTTATTTCGTAAGACCATGAAATCACCTGTTATTGTTTTTCTTGATAGGCTTTTCTTTTCAAACGTTGAAGCAAGTAACAGAGACAGAAGTTATCCTAGTGGCGGAGAGCCCCCTATTACCAAAATTAGTGCAAGGGGAGTCCACCCTAAAACAATCACTCCGCCCCAGCGCTCAAGCCGACCCTTAACTGCTGTGATAAAGATCGCTTCCTCTGTATAGCCTGCTGAAGAATACCAAGCGATGTCAAGGGAAAAACAGCTCGGTATCGTATAGTTATTTGTAACTTTCATAAATTGAAAAATAATAATGAAACAGTATATATGTATGTATATATATATATATATATATATATATGTATATATATATATATATATATATATATATATATATGTATATATCGCATGGCTATCATACCAACTTAAAATAATAATAATGAAATAAATAAAAGATGTTCTGCAGTGCAAAGCACCTGCGTCAGTTGATTTAAAATTAAACGAAAATAAACATTTATGATCAATGAAACAGTATTTAGCCTAAATAGAAATTATGCAGTTGTTATTAGATTCTAGTTATAATATTCTACATGATGTCCATCGCCTTGAGAGGTTTGAACTGTTCTCCTTGAACTTTTTTCAGAAACTTGTAATAGCCTTTCGGGTTAAAATTAAAAACAAAAGTAATATGAAAATCAAAGGGTAATAAGATTCCCAAAAGAATATTCTTGAGAGTAGCAGAAGGAAACTTATAGAACTCTAATTTTCTTTTCTTGCTTAGCAAAAGAAGGAAGTTCCAAAATCAATAGTTAATGTAAAATTTTAAAAAGCAATAAAGCTACAAATTCATGGTCTATTATAGTTCATATCTATTGCTACAAATTACTTCATCATCCTAGTAGCAGATATTAATATAATAAATTTACTAAATATTTTCCAAGTAAGCTCATTAACCTACATTATCGATACATGTATTCTCATAATGTTATATTACAATCATTAGAAATAGATTTCTTTCTTTCTCTTTTTTTATAACTTACAGATACGAATGATGTGGTATCCTATAAAATGTAGAGTTTTAACTATACGTAACAAAAAAAGACAATGATAAACATTTTAATCATTATTTTTTGTTTTATTTGTTTTTGACTGTGAGATTAGGCACCGGGTATGCATTATGAAAAACCAATGGCAGTAATACAGCATTTATGTAGTCAATTCGTGTTAATTCCCGATATGTGCGTATAGTGATCGGATGACAATATAGGCTTGCGAACCGTGATAAGCTGTCAGCAGCAGGACAGGGGCCACGTCATCGAGGATAAACTTGCTACTGACAAACATATAGTATTTTATCAGTATGTTTCCTTGTGAAGTATCACACAAAAAATAAACAGAACAGTTATTACACTATTTTTTATATATACATTGAGAAATATTTCTTTTACGTTTGGCATCCTTTTTTCTTATTTCGTCCTGTCCAAATAGACCTGTGGGTGGAACATATTACAGAAAATAAGGACTTAGTCACTACAATATATTTAGAATGGTAATGACAAAAACCACTCGGCAGATCGTGGATTTGAACCCTCAACAACGCTCCCAAGGTTCTGAAGTCAAACGTGCTGAACCTCAAATTCAATTAATATGTCAGATTTTACCCTATGTTTTATTATTAAAAACAGTCGAATCACTGTACTTTTCAATTAACTCGACCACACCTCAAGTTTAATTCTATGCGTCAGATTTCCAGGTTGTTATTCCAAAACAGCTAAATTAGCAAAGTCCAGTTAATCTATTAGACTAATTAATTGTTGTCAACCATCTGGTAGCGTTAAGGCTCTCTTCCCCCTCCACTGCTAGGCCTTGGAGGTTGCGCCGTCACTCGCTCACCTGACTACCGCAACTTCCCGTTGTTCGCGTTGTCCGAGATCACAGCTGTAGACCAGCCTATCATAGCCGATCCTATTCGTTTCTACTTGATGTTGCCTTTTATTCCTACTACTTGCCTGAGTACATGTGGTGTTCTGTAGTGACAATCGAGGGCGACCCATTCCACGCTACTACTTTGTGACTTGGTTTCATTCTGGGCATCGTTGCAGGAGCCCTAAACGTCATAATATTGTTATAAGTCATCCTGTATGTAATTAAATCCCCCTATTTTCTCTAGAATAGTAGTTTTCATTACTAGTCTCAAAAGTGATTTATTGCGGGGAGAGATCATATTTACGTGCGAGGCAAAGCCGAGCGTGGTAAAGACTACCGAGCCCCTCAATGGCACTTTTGTGACGAGTATTGAACATCATTTTTCATTACGATATCGAAAATTTTGTAAACAACATGAATATTTTTGTTTATTCAACTTAGTATCAAGAAAAAACAAGAACTCATAACGCTGAGTTTCCGTGTAGTGTAGTAAAATTAAGCCAAAATATGGCTGGAAAATGTGTTTTCCTGAAATGTGTTCTATGTCATCCCCTGACCTCCCTCAGAAAAGTCCCCTGAAATCCCCAGTGGGCAACATGCCTAAAAAGGATGGGATGGCCCTCGTGGAGTCAGAAATAAGTCTTTCGTCGACCAATAGGTTTATGTATATCAAATTAAAGCTCTTAAGTAGTAGAATTTAATGCCGCAAACCCCATCTCAAAAGGTTGCTTGAGTCGAAAATGGCAGCCTGTCAAACTTTGAATAAAAATCAAATTTTAATCTAAATGCTTAAAAATGTAATAATATTCTAAATACTTGACCTTTTGAGAACCGTTTGAGGCAAACGTTTGCTTGTACAATTAACTTTGCAAATAGGTATAGTTTGACATATGCCCATCATATTACCCTTGAACCACCCTCTACATCCACGTCCAAAAGAGGGAGTTTTGAAAAAAATGTTTAGTCCATAGCCATGCTATACATAATTTTAAAGGTCTTAATAAGGAGAGTACATAGCCGAAAACCAGACCTCAAAAGGTCAAATATGTCGGAAGTTATTGCATTTCAAAGTTTTGATAATATTACTTTATTTTAAATTTTGAACGTCTGACATTTTTCTACCGACTGTTATATTTAGGTCGGGTTTACGGCATTGTACTCTACATTTTAAGACCTTTAATTTGATATATATAAACCTTCTGGAATGTATTCAAATTTAGTATTCTTAACATCAAAATTTATTTTAACTCCTTATAGGCCAACAACTCATTTTTGGGCATGATTCCCACATGGGATTTCAGGGGACTTTTCGGAGGAAGGTCAGTGGATGCCATAGAACACATTGTAAAAGAAATTAGCTTTCCAAAACTTATTCAATTTTTCCCGACTAATCTTACTACACTAGTGCGTATGTACCTCGACATATGCAACAGCTGATCGGTCTGCACGTAATATCCCATAACGTTTACTTTCCGTGCACCACAAATGCACAGAAAGTTAACGTTATGTAGTAGGGAGAATAACCTATTTTCTTAGCTCATTTTAGGTTTAGAAAGTGTACTTTTCTGTGTAGAGTAATGAAAATGATTATTCTTATTAGTGTTTTTATCTGTAAAGTTGAAATTGAGGTGTAGGCGAGATAACTGAATAGTACACCAATAGAATTATACCAGATCCAACAAAAATATCAATTTGAAAACTAAACTGATATTATGAAAACATATCTGAATCAGACAACCCACTATTATTGGCATCAGGTCCTCACTCCCGCTAGCAAATTATATTTTGTCCCCTCTCGTTGATGACAAGTCTTGCCCTTTCATTCAATAACTAGATTATCACCGTGTCTTTGCGGTTTATTGACAATAACATTGAGGTCTGTACAAACAAGGTATTTTACAACTGCAGTAGTAAGAGTAATGTAATAAAACAAATATTATCTATAGCTATAATCTATATAATATAATAGTTAGTTAAAAATAGTAATTCAATTATACTTAGTGACAACTGTTTATAAAATTAAGTAAAATAGGGGCATTCTTCTACACTATATGTAATTTTTCGTTTACTTAACACGTAATCGAGTTTGACTAACGGCTGTATCAGCCAATAACACAGGGCAGGCACAAGAGTTGAATCTCTCAATTGTGATCCCCATCCGATAAGCGACTGACAGATGATCGCAAATATCGGCTATGGCTGTAATCCAAACATCACACATGCTGTGTTCAATAATAGTAACTATTCACTTACTTTTTATTCATTCTACAGGGTCAGGGCTGAACTCTAATTTAGGTAAGACCACGTTCCACCTATTCTTCTCTAATGGGATTTTCAATTACAGTGAGAATATTATTGTTGGTAGCTACAATTAAAAAAAAATTCCTCAATACTCTGCTGGGCCAAAAGACATCTATACCTTTTAATATAAGAAAAACAAAGACGTGTTAAACGAAACCGATTAAAATTTTCTGTTAAATTTTTTACGAAAGGCACCTTATAATTCCTTTATATTTTTCATTACGGATGTATTATAGAAATCATCAAAGGGTATTAAACCAGCTTTATTTACCAACTATCAACATTATTATATACCATATTTAGTTAAGTTAAACGATAAAACTGTGTATATAAATTGTATTGGATGATCAAGAAATCATTTTAAGAGTTAAGCCGCGTCCGCACTGGCCAAACAGTGTTCTGCCAAACTTTTGTTGGTATTTATTTTTAATGCAAATCATACGGTGAGTATTTTTTTCAATGAAATGTTTGTTTTGTTTTCCCCAACAGGCTCACTACGATTTCTCCAAGGCTCTAAATGCGGTCGAAGCTTTAGGATAGGACATAAACAATGTATGAAATTCCTAAAAAATGTCGCCATTGGTATTGTATTTAGTTTTAATTCCATTCAAAGCTAATTCTGCCACATTGTGCGGAACCTTTAACCACTTTATTGTTCTGAACTGTAATTTCCTTCCGGCCCCCAAAGAGGTTCCCTATTCAGAACATAACAAAACTCAACCATGGCGTTTGGTAATGGAAGTAAAAGCGTTGTTGTTTTTGAAACGCCATTACTTTAACTTCCGCACGCATAGAGGCAGCCAATCTCCATAACATTGGAAGCGCCATTGTTTCTCCCGGTATGACTAGCAACTTTGCATGAAACATGCAATTTTGTCCTATACACGGACACTATTTAATTCAATGGCAAATTTTCGGTGACGGATTATATTTATGCTGATTTCACATTCACAACTGATTGCGAATAATGGGCTGTTCGTTAGTGCTGTGTTTACAGTGGAGACATCTGTTATTTAACAGGTCTCACATGGAAGAAGTTGTCACTCCTGCTGCTTCGATCGGTGAGTACAGTCAGTCAGATTCTGAAGTGTTTTAATGTTTATTTATAATTGTCTAAGTATATTATTAATAAGGCGATGGTCAAGCCACAGCTCTTCCATAAATGTGTTTATGATTAAATATAAACAGTTTGTGTTTAACTGTTTATAATGATTCTACTTGATAGGTTTTGCTAAAAATTTTGAAAATAATTAAAAAATTAAGTTACTCCGTCAAGTACATTGTGTGACGTGTTTAGTGGCAAATGTCGTATTTCAAAATTCACCACAAGGTGATTCATATATAGTGCTCGTATATGGGAAAATTTAATCTATTTTTTCTGTTAATCGCCTTAACATTTCCTTCGTTCTTTTCTTAAGAACTTCTTTAATAAAAAAATCATTATTCTAAATTTCATTCTACGAGTAAAAACTAACATCAGTTATTATCAACCTGTAATGTTTAACATTTATAAGAATTTCCAATAAAGAGTTTTTGCAACATACACAAACCTATGCTCAAATAAGTTTCCATCTTATAAAATCTGATAAAATCAATTTTTTATATATTACAGTTTGTTTCAACTAACTTGACTCTATAAAACAAAACTGCAAAATACTAGTCCATGTAAAGCATCCCAGGAAATAATTTAATTCAAAATAATGTGGTTATAATAAATTGTTTTTAGAAGCTCTCTTTATGATGGGTAGCAGAAGGAAATCATTTTATTTTGAAGAGAATTTCAAGGGCACTTTCCACTTAACACAGGCAATTTCATGGTATCATGTTTCAACCAATTAACATTGATAGTTTTAAAGTGTAATTTTTAATGTTTGAGAAATGTTTATTCTTATACTAATATTATTTCCTTTCTTTTACTTTTGTGCTATTTTTAGGGTTCATAACAGAAGTGCAAAAATTAAATATAAACAAAATGCAGTTGTACCTGTTCTTGGCAGTTGTATCTGTAGCGTTGGTGAGTAAACTAATTTTAATGGGCAATTGTCATTGAATGTAGCAAAATCTAACATGGTCATTATATTTGAAAAAAAAATCACTTAAGGGGACAACAACCCTAGACTGTGTGTGTTGGGTTGTTATATGAAAGTAAACAACCTGACTAATACTTCCTTTTGAGAATGAAGTCACCAAGTGACTCATGGGATTATATTTATTTACTCTCCATGAAAAACGAGTAAACACGCCATAATCAATGGCACGCAGTCATCATGGGTTTTGTGAGTGGTATAGAACTTAATAGTGCATCAGAGATGCCGGTACGTATTCAGAGAATTTCAAAGTTGATTTGTTTTAATGCTGATTATGTTTGCTGCTAAGAAGAGTTTTTTTTGTGAATATTAGGTAATCTTCACTTAGTGAACGTACACATATTACGGCATATGTCGAAGGAAAATATAAATTCTTACAGTATTGTTGATTCACCTTGACAATTCAAACCATTTAATTAAGCCGTTTTTTTAAGTAATAAAACGTCCATTTCTATACAAATATTACGTAATAATTTTTTTTTAATTTTAATCAATCATATGCCAAACCATCAAAAACACATTTTTGTATCATTTGTAATCCCATAAATCAAAGTACTGTTTCAGATGTGAAGGTAGGGGCAAAGGCCTGTTTAATACCATATTATTGTATTAGTTTACAAACTATTTCAATACCTTATATGTTACCTTACACTAATGAAATAAATAACAGAATAGAAATTGGATTTTCTGATCAAATTTAAATTAACGTAGTTAACTTAAGAAAAGTAAGTTCTAACAAAAGTTACTTTTCTAGTACACTTTACTTTTAAAAGTACACACCTAGTTCATGAATTAAAGCGAGTTTTTGCCACTTCAAAATGAAAAATTATTTAAGTGAACAAATGTTTGTTATGCATTACCATAATTTCATGTTTTCATCATGATTGAAATTGCTTTAGAAGATCAGTAAAAAAAGTGCTTCATCTAAATAGGCATTTTTGACAAAAATCAAGGGAAGCCTATTACCTCAATTAACTTAAACAGCGTATACTTTTATCTTAACAATAAATTTAACAAACATCGGTCATGAAATTACGGTGTAAATTAAGATTACTAAATATTTCTAAATATTTAGAAATACTTCATATTTCAAATACTAAATAATAGTCATATACAAATAAATAATAGTCATAAATATTTCACATACTAAATAAATATTTCATACACTAAATATTACATGATTACTAAATATTTCTTCATTTGTATGTTTTAGGTGGCCATCAACGCTCAGTTAACTGGTCAAGAAACATTGATTAATCAGGACAATCTGGATGACCCATACACTAAACAAGATATACAGGTATGCGAGGAAATAGTGGCCCAGGAGCTCCAGAACCAAGCGAAGAACCTCCCCGGCTCTCCTACAGTGAAACCGACAGATTTTGTGGTCAAGAAACAGGTTTGTTCAACAGTTTTAGATTTTTGTTCCAAATAATTTTTCTAGTAAAATTGTTTACCTAAAGTTGTAAAAAAATATTTGTTCAGTGTGTATTTCAGCGTGTATTTACGCTAGTGGCTTTTCTTTTACGTTTTGACGGGAAACGGTCCAAACCCCGGTCTAGTTATTATCTAACATCGACCAGTTGTAAAAAGTATCATTAATTAATAGCCCAGTGACAAATGGCAATTGGGTCAGAAATAGAACCTTTGAAAAGCTACTTTACTCAGGATCGAACCGGCAACGTTTTAATTCAAATGCGAGCTCTATAACCACTCAGCTACCCAGCAAGTTTTGAAATGGTTTTAAGAAGTTTGTAACCTTTTTAAAACGCTTACTTATTGAAACACAATACTTGATCAGATTTTTTTATACGTGAATATAAAGTGTAAACAATCTTTAGTACAATTTAAATGAATAAAAAAGATCACTTTTTCGAAAGTTAGGATCTAAAAAGAAGTAAACACATATTCTAATGAACATTGTAAGAAGGGTTTTGTTAAGATCAAACATAAATGGTAACATTCGAAAGTGGACACATGCAGACAACATAACAGCAACAATTTGTAAATGTTCTATATGTGCCCCGATACTACAACATTTTCTCTTTCAAATGGTACTACAGTATTTATTTTTTAATTCTTCATAAAACCCATTTTACTTTGTTAAATAAAAAGTGTATACTTTCATAAGTGTATAATTTCATAATTACCTGGTATATAGTCTTGATAATATCGTTCAAATACTAACAAATATCTGTACAAGTAACGTAGTAGATTAAATTGAAAAAAAGTAGTTCGAACTTTGATTATTAATAGAAGTTCGAACATACAATATTGCTTGAGTTCAAGCACAAATAATGCTTGAATTCGTGTAATGAAATGAAAAGCTGAACATCTCCTTCTACCATCTTTGTTTTTCACCAGGCTACTTAAAGACCTAATTATTAGTAGTTAATACTACTAGTTAATAGTTTAATGTATTTCTAGTTGATAGTTTTTACTACACAGTTGATAATCAATAGTCAAATCTGACCAGTCAAAACTCATGATTTTATTAGGTGTTACCTGTCATCTCATTTAAATTAAATCCAACAACTTTATGGTTCTAGCGACCAAATCGCATTGCTGTTTAAAGGAAAACATCGATGATCAATGTTGAGGTTATTTATCCTTTTTTGGAAAGCTGTCGGTGATCTGATCTGACCTCCGTTCTTTTGATGTCTCAGGTGGTCGCCGGCACCCGCTACAACTTGACCTTCAAGGCTGTCTACACGTACTTAAATGGCGAAAAGGTTAGTAGCCTTTAGTCATTAAATATAATAGTAAATCACTGGTAACAGCACCATCCAATGACTTTTTTATCTTTTATTTTGAATGTTTTGAATATTTTAACTTTGCTTCCAAAAATATATATTATTCTGTATCTCGTGTCTAAGACAATTGGAGTAACTAATTCCCAATATGTTACACTCAATTTCTGAGTTCGGAGAATGACCGAAATTTTTACCCTCTCCGTGACGTGGACAGTACGGAATACTCACATCACGGAGTGAGCATTTTATTTGGACATTGGCCGAAACGAAATACCCAGACGGAGTGGGTAATTTTTAAGAGCTCAAATGCCGAAATAAATTACGTTCTTCGGAAGTTGAGGAAAACCACGATACCCACATTGCAACGAGGGTAAATTTGATTGCTCACGTCACGCATTTGTAATTTGCGCAAAAGCCGAATAGCCTGCATACACAGCTTATAAGAAGAATCTGTAACAAATAAGTAAAATAAGACCAAACTTTTTAGTTGAAATCTTTTCGTATGTCACATGATATACAGGGTGTCCAGCTTCGACTGTCCGAAACTTGTCCATGTTGTTCGACCAGCCAAAAGAAACAAAAAAGTTCACAAACAAAAAAGATTTTGTTTTTTAAACTTAATAATTTTTATTTCCGTAACGGATAGATGGATTCGGTTCATATTTGGCATGGACCTTAACTACAACAATATATATATATATATATATATATATATATATATATATATATTCTCTCCAGTGTGTATTTTTTAAATGGCGGTCATTTCAAAAATTGTTCTCTATTATTTGAGATCTTTAATTTGAGATCTTTAACTTGATGTTCATATTTCTTATGTACCTATGCTTACATTCAATATTTTCTTTGTACTCCCTATGGGTCGACCCTCCGGAGCTGTAAAATTGTATAAAAAATGTAGATTTCCACGCACAGCATAACTTATGTTTTTAATTTCCAGATCACTAAGACCTGTACTGCAAGTATTTACAAGCCACTCCCGAGGGCACCCGATACAACGATGACCTTCACCAGTGACTCGGACCCCAACGAGAAGGTCAAGTGCTCCCAAGCCTAAAAGACAATCGGGTTTTTAATCACATTTGTCTGTAAAGTATAGCAATTGTCTATTATTAAACATTGTCTAATATTAAACATTGTCTTAGTTTACTTAAAATAAATATTTTTCAATTTGTGTAGATAACAGTGGCGTTTCTTCTTAACTTATTTAACCTCAACGCCATCTAACAATAGACGTGGCTATATAATTTGAGCAAAAATATTGTGCCCCTACTTCGAGTGTGAGGTGGCTGTTTAAATGAAAACAGTATTTTAAGTCAGGATCTACATAAAGTTATAAAGTCGAATTACAGATACTTTAGTTATAAAAGTCAAGTAAGAATTAAAAATACAGTTTGTGTAACATGGAAATTATCTTATAGGTTATCCATCTTTTTAGGTTTCAAAACATAGTTAAAGGTCATTTATATTTTGCATTTTCAGTACAGATTCTACCTGACAGTGTAGAAAAATAACATTCTTAATGCAAATTTTCATTATGTTATATAGTACAACATCCAATTGATCCAATATTTTCTGAAGGGACTTCCACAAAAGAGTTTGAAAAAGTTTGTTTGGCTTAGGTTAAAAAATGTAGTCGACATAATTTTAAAGGTCTTTGAATTCAGCCCGCTTTAACAAATCCAACCTAAAGAATTCAAACATGTAGGAAGTTATTTCACTTTGGAATTTCATTGTCACAATTGCACACAATTGTCACAAAGCAAAGTTTGCAGATTGTCTGTCTTTTCCAGCTCGGCGTTGTTCTCTGTTAATCACAACCTTTAATTTGACGTACCTACCCTTACTTTTGAGATTTTTTTTGACTCCTTGAGCGGCCATCAGGCGTTGGGGATAAAATACCCAATTTTTATGTGTCAAAGTTTCAACCTTTATGGAATTCAGTAAAGAAGTGGGGTAGGATCAGGAAAACTTACGCTATAGACAGATTAACCAAAACATTACTCGAAAAAGATTTTTTTTTGCTATGGAAATATTAGACTACATAATTCATTCTATCATCACCGTAACTTACAATTCTCATAATACGTGTTATATATAACATATAGGCATTGAGGAGTTCGATAATTTAAACGAATATTTTAATGGACAAGCAATGAAAATACGCGTGCACCCGTTCCACTGAAATTCTGGAAGATGTAAGTTTAGTTATTATTCGTAGAAGTTTAAAAAAAATAAAAAAATCCTCATCATCTAAATTAGTAGGCGATCGAGAAAATAAAAATAAACTCAATGTATCATGTTCTATTTTTTATATTTAATTAGAGTCTATTGGATTTAGTGTAAGTTGGATTGTCTCAGTGATTAGATGTAGTTAGTTGGACTCTTTTTGTGACGGCTGATTCAAAGATCAATTGCGTTTGTGTGTTGGTGTGTGTATCTCTCTAATGACTCTCAGGTGTCTATGGCGTCACATCGGGGCTTTGCCCAGCATTAATTGCTTTGTGATTCGTTGATTCGACGTTTCAAAAAGAAGGATTGCCATTATGTATGGTAAATCAAGTAAAACATGTTAACGTAAAAATACTTTCATTTTTATTATAATGGCAAAAAATTCAAATATGTTTACTCTGTATAATAATACTATAATTTAATGTAAATTATGTAAGAAAAACATTTTTCTTTCACATAGATGTATCGTTAAGGAAAATGTGAAGAGAGTGAGCTAATCATGCTAAAAATGTATTTCCTATTGCACATGTACATGTAATATGTGTACAGTATCATACTATTGTTATAAATGGGAAAGTGAGTTTCTTTGTAAAGAGGAGGAGGCTAAACGGCCTCTCTCAGGACCTCATGCAGTGCTTAATCTGCTCCCATTTTGCACCTTTATTTCAAGTCCAATAAAAGTGATAGGCGTTTTAAGTTAAAGATAAAGGCTTGGAATATTTCATTCACTTTTAGTTTTTTATTCATTTTTTATCCATACTAAGCTATAATACGAGGTCAAAGTTGATCAACTTTAGACCATTATAGCTTAATATGAATCCAAAATATATAAAAATAAAAATAAATGTAATCAAATATCTTAAGTTTTTATCTTTCATAAAAAATCCCTCCAACCTTTATCGAACTTAAAATAAAGGTCGAACCCCCAATACTGACAGCCTCTATCGGCAGCCACTGAATCTGCTGGCCGAATCTCCTCCCTCGACTCATCTATCTTGGGTCTCACAGGTGTTGAAGTGCAGCAGCGATTCTTTAGCTACAGTGTTTTATACAGAATACTGGATATTGTTTCTCACCCTCAGTATGGTTGTGACGAATTCGTATTCAGGTTGTTTCCGCAACAGTCACTTAACTGCCCATTTAAAATAATCGCTATATCCCTTTACTTCCCCCCCTCCTTAATTAATAAGATGAAATACACTGGATATATTAAGTTTAGACTTTGCTAGAAAGAAAAATATCAGAAAATACTAAACCTTTATTTTTTATAAGGAAATACAGCAGGCTTCGAATCACTGGATTAGCAAGTCCCCATAAATGTTATATTATGTATAAGTATATTATGTATATTATATATATTATGTATGTATATTATGTATAAGTAATATTATGTTGATGTTTACATAGTTTGCGAACGTGCTCAGAGTTTATTTAATTACTTTTAAAACTTGGTGGGCCGGAAAAAAGCCATACGAAATATGTTCTTGATTATTTATAGCTTCATGGCAACACGCCCATGGCTAACTATAAACTGCAGATTGGCATAAAACTAACACAATAAGTGATTGTGTGGTTAATAATTAATTTAATTTTCAAAATAAATATTCACATTATTCTGATAATATTAATATTCTGATAATATTCTGATGATAGTTTTTAAGAAAAGAGTCAATTTTGCTACTTGAAAAAGGATCTTCTTGAAGTTTTATTGACCAGGGAGTTTTTGAAGTTTACTTGATTTAAAACTCATTTGACCTATATTAAAACTCTTTCTCATTTATTTAATGATACTTGCTTAGATTATATTATTAACAGTAAAGATATCTTATTTAAGTTGGCTGATTGGTCACGCCTCAAGAGTTATCGAACCAAACCTGACCGACATCTCCGTAATTGCTAGTTACTGACTAATCATCTTCCTGATTGGAGATAAGCAGTGATATCCGATTACACCAAAGGAGTTGAGATACCACTTCAACACTTTCATTACACATTTTGAGGATCGATTTGAAAATAATGTGCCCTATCAGTGTAGATACTCTTAGATCATTCATAAATACAATTTGAATAAACTGATATTTTTAGGAAAACATGTTAATCGTGTTGTGACTCTACTTGAGTTATTTTTATTTATCTTTTAATTTTGGCTATCAGTATTATATTAAACGAACTAGTTTTGTGGTGGGGTTTGAGGCTAGAAATTAATTTTGAAAGCTGAAATATAAAACCGGGTTGGTCCTGAAAGTATAAATTTTAATGTTCAAAGAAAGCTATGGATGCTTAGACTGTAGTTTTTGTTGATTATTTAATACTTTTTAATTGCCTTTTGTGACTTTTATGAAATCAGAGAGGGGTTAATGTGATTAGAAAATAAATAATTAGATTTATTTTGTCCATAAGTTGCTTTGAATAACATTATATCAATTGAAGGAAACAATGTAAAGTGTTAATGACTGCAATTGGATCAAACATTAACCTGGAAAAATCACATTCAATTTTTAGTAAGAGACAAAAAATTAACGTGGTAAATTTGAATTGGATACTGGGTGAAAGTACAAAATTATCTTTGTCCAACAAAGTTTTGTGTTATTAAGTTATTGTCAAATCTATTTGGACTTACGGAATAAAACATTGGGGGGCTGCTAGCAAATTAAACCTAACGCTTCTCGGTTTTTCGGGGTTTTCATGTCTTACATTAAGATTACAAAGGATCAAAAGTGCTCCATTTATTAAAACTGGTGTTTATGTAATCATTTGAATAGAGCCTCTATGAAATAACAACCCAACCGTTTTAAATTTAGTATCACAAATATTTCTGAAATATTACTAAAAATCAGACCTTATCGAAGAGTACTTGTTCAGTGAAATATATATATTTTTAAATTTATATAATATGTTAAGTAATATACTCTTCAGGATATTGAGATTTTATATTTTAAGTATTAGAAACATTCATTTATAGAAATTAGAATACATTAGAACAAATTAGAGATTTATACAAATTATAAACATTCATTTTATGACAAATGAGTTTACCAGAATTACTGTAACATAATTATTCAAATAAGAGGAGTTAGATTTTTTTTATTTGCTTCCTTGCATCAGCGTTTTAAAGTTATATTTGTCTGCTACGTATAAAAAAGACTAAATTAATAACCCATAATCGTATCACCTAAGTATGATTTTAAAAATTTAATTTTAACGACCATAGAGCCAAATTTATTTTTATCTCCAATATTTATGAAATTTGATTACAACCCATATCAGTTGAAAGAAAACATCTAAATTAAAAACCTGTTTACCCTTTTTCTTAAAGTTTAACTGTTTAATCACATGTAAGGCTATCTTATTATCTTGTATTACTTTAATTTGGGTTTCTCCCATTAATAACACCAGCTACATGAAGTTATCCACTTAATGAAATGATAACATCAAGTTTTATTAAACTTGAGGTGATCGTGAAATGTAACGGCTATTGATTTACCGTTGGATATGGGTTGCAGATCAGGTGTCTATTTCGTAATTGTATCACATTAAACCTGTATCATTTTTACGTTTTGATAGTGAACTTTAACCACTCCCCTAGCTAGTGGCGAGACCTTGGTCTTGATCAATGACCAATAGCATCCATCACTAGAATCAACCCCGGTACGTCGCAGTTTTATAAACCACATTGTTCATGTGGGCCAATTAAAAGTTAACTTAAATCATAAAGGGTAAAGTTCTTTTCTTAGTTATATAAATACTTAGTCACAACATAAATATCACGTTATCAAGCATGACATTAAAATAAATGTATTTTCTGAATTTTTCAAATTTTTCTCAAATATACTCAATCAATGGTCATTATTGATCGTTAAAACAAAAAGTCATTTAAAGTGGAGGTTATTTCTCCTGTATACCAACAAAGGTTGTTGATTTTCCTCTACACAAGAGTTGACTAGATTTCTAAATTACCAATCAGAACCATATAGAAATGGATTGGGACTAAAAATAATTGATACATCAAAGATGAGTTGAATGAACGCATATTCTGCCCCATTCTATTCGGAACTCATATGACGTCGCAGCAGGGAGTCCCATGACCAGAGCAGGGGCCGCCGGGACTGACTGTTACGTCATCTTGTTTGGCTCCACTGGAGCCTCCATAAATAACCTACGCAGTTTTTAAGTAGAATCAATAATATTCTACTTATATTTTTATTTGCTAAGCGAGAAACATCACTATCTCAACAAAATATCAATTATTGAAACATGATTTAGCGAATTTCCCTAAAGGGAATACGCTATTGCGGTATTAGCCATGGTAAGACATAAGCTCAAGACCATTTTACTTTTTCATCTTAAGGTCTACAGAAGTCAAAAACACATTCGTAAATTTTCATATCTATCTATCTATGTGTCCATGGTACTGATAACTTTTGAAGGGAACCCCCGGTTTTGATGAAATTTGTTATAAATATGTAAGGCCAGGTCTATTTTCATGAGTTCACGAACCAGCATTGTCGGGTTATGGGAACGGGGTTTTGTGGGGTTTCAAAGGGGTCAAAATGGGGTATTGGCATTTTTTTTAAATTCAAGAATTTAACTAAATCTATTTAAAAGACATTGAAAAAAACAATTTAGTATTTTGAATTCTTAACTTAGCCTAACAGATTCCAGAGAAAAGCTAAAAACAGGTTTCCCGTGTTAATCTTATTGGATATCAATAAAACCCCGTATCTCGCTTGTTTACTGACATAACTTGGTAAAATTTGGTATGTACATTCACTAGGTAGGGTTTAATTTAATTTAATTATCGTATGGCTTTTAGTGGAGGGAGATCAGTAATTAACTAATAGTTCTCCTCGCCTGAAATGCCTGCACTTTTTTGTTTTCTATGCAGGTGGACCAACGGCTTAACGTGACTTCCGAACCACGGGAGCGGCCGAACGATCTTTTTGACCCCGAGCCGGGAATTGAACCCGGGCCCGCTGGGTGATAATCCAGAGCTCTACCACTGAGCTACGGCCACTGCCAGGGTTTAACTGATATTTGCTAACAACACCCATATAGTGGCAAACCTACACACTTTCCCCCATGGGGTTTATGGGGAATAATAAAAAGCACTGAATATTGATACAATTTTATTTTTACCTTACCCAACCATTACTTTTCCTAAAAACAAACATTTTTTAACAACAACTAATGACAATAAATGTACATACTCATTCTTAAAGTGTCTATGGGGAGATTGCAAAGTCTCTAATTCCTTTGGAAATCCGCTGAGTACACAGGTCTGCTGCTACGGGGTTACTTTTATATTATTGACAAAAATTGTAAACCTATAATTTATCGTAAAAAGTATAATAATTTTCATCATGCTTTTTATGGAGTCCAAGATGGACTTACCAGTAAGAAGAACGTGTTAAATTTAATAATTGTTTAGTTAAACTTTTTGTGGATCTAAAATTAGTAAGTCACACATGTTGGATTATCATTATACGGCGTTGTTTTAATGTTTATAATTTTTAAAATGTGTCAATAATTATTTATTTATTATGAAGACATTATATTTATTATTATATTAATGTGACTTTACCACTAAGTGGTATACTTGTACCCTCTGGAGACTGATGAAATATATACTTAACCACATATTGCCCGATCAATTTTACATCTACATGATAATCATATATGATAATCATATCTAATGATAATCTAATGATAATCTATGATCTATATGATAATCATATCTAATGTGTCTCAGACAAATATGAAAGAAAAATCATTTAGTGTAGTAAAATTAAGCCAAAATATGGATGGAAAATGAAATAATTTTTGGACAGCGAATTTTTGCTGAAATGTGTTCTATACCATCCCCTGACCTCCCTCAGAAAAGTCCCCTGAAATCCCCAGTGGGCAACATGCCTAAAAATGATGGGATGGCCCGCGTGGAGTCAGAAATAAATCTTTCTTCGGCCAATGGGTTTATGTACATCAAATTAAAGCTCATAAGTTGTAGAATTTAATGCCGCAAACCCCATCTCAAAAGGTTGCCTGAGTCGAAAACGGGAGCCTGTCAAACTTTGAATAAAAATCAAATATTAACCTAAACGCTTAAAAATGTAATAATTTTTGAAATACTTGACCTTTCGAGGTGCGGTTTGCGGCAAACGTTTGCTTTTACAATTAACTTTGAAAATGCGGATAGCTATTCATATGCTTATCATACTACCTCTGAACCACCCTCCACATGGACGTCCCAAAGAGGAAGTTTTAAAAAAAATTTCTTAGACCATAGCCATCCTATGCATAATTTTAAAGGTCTTAGTAAGGAGAGTACATAGCCGAAAACCAGACCTCAAAAGGTCAAATATGT
>CM061537.1:58292802-58327932 GCA_030545055.2 Neoaliturus tenellus | reverse complement strand
CACGCAATCCAACTTGGTTTAATATTTCGGGATCATCAACTGGACCTTTACATATATTTTGTGCAAGTAATAGAGTTGTGCTGCTTTGCGCCTAGTTTCTAAGCTCTAAAAGCCGAAAATTTGCAGTATGTGCTAATATAGGATCAAGTTATAGTAAAACCTATTAAATTTATAAAACAAATATCTAAAAAAAACGTGCTTGATTTTTTTCAGAGTTCGAAAAGCCAGAACAAAATTCTATATGATAAGCGGAATAACAACCTAGGGCCTATTCAATAAAATACGTTATTTTTCATTTAATTTCATTCATCAATTTTTGGTCAAGTATTCCTGGTTTCACTCATTATAATTAACAATTTGCTTCTGTACTTCATGTCGGGTTGACCGCCCGACAAGAACCTCGTCCGACTACCACTGAGCCGTCAATGGGTCCAGATGTGATTCTTATCCACGAGTCAAGTCTCATCCACACCACGCCAACACTTTGACCTTTGTCTTGTATTCAATCCACCCAGGCAAAGGCGGAACTGCTATTCATCAACTGAACCATTTCTGGACCTATCTGCTTAAGTGAATTATATCGAATTTGTTCCCTCCAATTACATAAATGTAATCCTAAGTAAACTTGCGGTGGACAAAATATTGCCTAGCACCACAGAAAAATTTGTTCCAAACAAAACAAATGTTTCTCCAAATATAACGTTGCTTACAGTCTCTTTACGTCGATCCTTCATGCATTTACAAGATTGGCAATATCGATGGACAGTCTGAGTGACGAAGGGGGATGGTGTTTGGGTGGAGGGGTTGACGACGAGGGGGGGGGGGAGGTTGGCGCCGTTGGTCACCAGTAATTGTATTGGTCTTCATGTGGATGTGATTAAACCGTACGTCCACTTTTTGGAGCTAAGATTTACTGCGCAAATTAGCTAACAACTTTTCGTTTGGAACTCTCACCCAATTTGTGAGTATGTCACATAGCTTGATTAAAACTAAGTACCGGGAGGATCAAGCATTTGCGAGGTAAATTTGTAAAAATTTTAAGATGAACTCGTTCGCTCCGCTCACTTGCCAGTTCAGGGGATACGTATACTACATTAAGGTACTACACTTTGGTTTTAACTTAATGAGCCACATTTTAAAAATGTAACATTTTTGTTTGTTTCTACAGCTATCAGAAAATTTATTTTTTTTATTATTTTAATAACTACAAATATGTATATAAAGATAATATATAAATTTTAAAGGGATGTAAGGCGGAAACTGGATTTTTTCAAGTAATTGGATTAATTCTCAATTCCTAGTAGCCGGAATAGCCGGAAACCACATTAAAGAAATAAGAAATTCTTGGATGGAAAAAATTTTCCCTTGCAAATAATGTTATTTATAGTTGTTGCTGATGTTGTTTTTGTTGTTGTTGTTATTTTTTATTACGATATTTTCAAATCTAAATTAGTATTTTAACAAATTATTTTGTAAGAATTATTTTATGTGAATTTTAAAAGACATTTCCTGCGACTTCAATTTTTATAACATATCGTTTTAAGATATTTTTGGTTCTTACCAACGTATAGGGAGTAAGGGCCAATTCATTTTAAGTACCATAAGAATAAAATGGGGCAAACTATTATTGCCTGTATCTCAGTAAAAAAATACACTAAAAAATTCAAACTTTTAAAATTATTATTGAAGATTATTTTGCTAGTAAATATTTATTATTTATTTTCCAATATGGTGACATTTATTTTCAAATGATATAAAATAAAAGTTTGAAAAATTACAAAACTAAAAATACGTTTATGGTGAGAGCATTTTTTTATTTCACAAATATTAATATTTTCAAATCAAAGAAAGACAAAAGAAAAATATACCGTGTGCACTTATTCACGGCGACTGGTTCTAGCTCATCATAACCAATTCATCAAGCATCAAGTTGGAAAACAACTAAATTGAGGGACGATTGTGAAATCAATATCATAATAAATGAAAGTGTCTAGGAAAGTTCATTTGGCTGAATAAATCAATAATATTTTAACATATCGAAAAATAACGAAATACTTTTTTATTTGTAGCTAAGGAGGAAACTAAACTAACAAACTTAATCGACGGAGTGAGGAAGGTCTCACGACGAGGGTCCAGAAAACTTAGCAAGTTGGTAACTTAGTTACGTGTTAAGTTCTAGCCACTGCCTGAAGATTTAATACCTCAAATTGACTTCTTTCATTGGATCCTTCAACTAGACCAGACACTTCATTAAAATATTCTTGACTAAAATAGTAACCGTTATTACAATTAGGAACCAACCTCCTTGGAACAATCAGTACGATATTTATGTTCTTGTTTTAATTGTTATTTTCTATTTATGTTCCTATGTATATGATAAGAAACCTTAAGAACGTGATTAATCATCATCAATCATGTTAAGGTTGTAATTTTCTTTTTTCTTTGTTTCTGTTTGAGGTATATTGAAATTACCTACCCTCCACATATGTTAAGTTATCAAATTTCATTTATTTATAGACAACGTATTACTGTTTTTAATGACAATTTTTATCAATTATGTAAATGTTTACTCTTATTTCCCAAATTAATAAATTCCTCATAGGAAGCTTGATATTTTTTATTAATATTTTAGCTAGAAGTTTGAATATTTAAGAATTTATACATAAATACACACTCAGTAGCAAAGTGTAAAACATTCCTTTCAATAATATTTTTTTATATTTTGTGAGTTTCAACGCCAGTGGTAATGTATAACCTTTGAAGGGAAACCGTTCAATCGACGGTCTTACTATCAAAGCTTTTTCGCTAACCTGTTGTTTACCATCATTAAATACCAACCCAATGTCAAATGAAAACTAACTATTCCCAGGGTCGAACCTTAAAAAACTACTTATTATAAGGAAGGAACCTCGAAAGGAGTAGGGAGTAGGCCTATACCTTTCATTAATATTAAGGTAGTTTTATTCGTTCCTTTAATTGACATTAGAGTACCGTGAAAATATGTTAGTCTCTGTGCTGTACATATAAAATAATGATTTCTTAATAATAAAAATTTTTGTGTTTGTGTGATGTAAGAATATATCAAGTAAATATGCTAGAGTTATTCTGCAGTGTTGACGCATCATACAAATCTTTACAACCTGTTTTTCATTGCATTTTACCTTAATTTCATAAATAATAAATGATTATGTATATTAAAATATTAATCTAAAAATCGTAGCTTAAATCATGGCTTAGAAAAATGGCATAACTATTTTTATAATTCCTTAGTACTTAATTTTAAAAATATTATGTATATTTTCGAGGTTAGTTCTCGTTAGGGTTGGTTACAAGATAGACCAGCCTCCAACTTGGACAACTTTGTAGATAACTCAGTTACCAACCACTCTGAGCGCTGCTGACACTAGTTCGTCTCGATTACTTTTAACCTTGTTGTGTCACTGTCTAAGGAGGTTTGGAAGTAAATACTTTGAAATTAAACTATAAATAAGATAACTATAACTAACTAATATATAAGATAACTATAACTATAGTTAAGATTGAAACAACATCTTAATTCTTATATAAATTCAAACATAAAATTAAGAAAAAGGAACGATAAAACAATTATTTGAAAAGTTGACAACAACAATTATTTGCAACTCCGTTACACCCCGAATGTGATGTACCAGCGCATGAATTTATTTGTATTATTGCTACTCAGAATGGCTAGGGAATGGGCCCTCCAGGCATCGTCAGCCTTCTCCGCCACAGGAGCAATCTTCCCACAAGGGCTCCAGCCGGCCTCCTCCAGAAAGGTACCGGCCTCGATATGCAAGCAGCCACGGAACGACCCGCAGGGCAGGCTGTGGAAAATCGAGTCAGTCTACCTGGTCATCATTCCAAAAACATCCAAATCGAGCCAGTGGCTTAAGTATTATCCCCCACACCACATCCGAATCGAGCCAGGGTATTCAACCCTTGAAATCAATGAAGCAGAAGTTAAGTATTCCTACATTTCAATAGAGCGTATTTATCACTAAGTACATTGCGCATGGTTTTTTTTATTTGACTGTATTAGCCTAGTACCTCAAGTTGGCGGTCAACTTCAGGTCGAGCTGTTTCTAGTAAAGATGGTTTTACGTACAACTTTTATTTCGTTAGAAATTCAGTCTTGTACTCAATGTCTTGGCTATTGAACATGAATTTTAAATTACTTTTATTTTCACTTTCCTTTTGCTTACCATAAAAAGTAAAATATATTAAAGTAGGGATAAAAGTCTAGTCAAAGAATAATATTTTTATTTCTCGCTCTTGAAGTCGAACAATAATAACTAGGGGGCCTGTGCCCAAATTTTTATAAGAATATATCAGCAAAGTAAACACAAGCCATAGAGAAACAGAGGACTGCTGCGGTTTATTTCCACTATCACCAAGTAGGTCTACCAAAGAAAAAATTTTGTTGTAATTGTATTTTATTGAAAATTTAATTTTATAGATAACAAAGCTGTAAAAATAAATGTATTAGTCAACAACCAATAATTTTGTAAGTGTTTTCTATGGAAACAAGTTCACTTTTCGCTGATTCCTCAAAGCAAAAGCAGCACTTTGAATTTGCTCTCGTTTCCAAAGTTTTGCAGTATAGTATATTAATAATCCAAGGTCTAACAAAGAATAGAGGCCTTTACCTAGTAAAAGAAAACCATTTTTGAGAGAAAGTGCTGCTATTGTTTAGAGGAAACAGCTACAGGACACAACCTGTATTTAAAATAGTAACCTGTATTAAATAGTGGGCTAAGTTGGTAACACTGAAGATTTAGATCTGAGTTTAGGTGTGGGGCTACTTATTGAACCTGCTGGGTTGAAGCTTAGGGAAGCTTTACGGAAAGTTCTGCTTAGTGTTTCAGGCTTATTGAAACCTCTAGATGGGTGTCCCGTAGATAGAAAAATCTGCATGACACCCTACGTAAGGATCCACAACACTATGAGAGAGTTCTGCAACACTTTATCGGACTTTCTGAAAAGCTTCCTAATGCTTCTACTCTCAGGCTACACCTAAATTCTTTACTTCAGAGTTATTAACTTTGGCTTAAGGTTGTGTCCTGAAAAAACCAAAACAGTTTTAACAAAACATGTCTAAGGAAATGTGGTGCCTGCCTGTGTCCCACAAATCACATTATTAGGGCTATTGCGTGGATGGGTGTAGCTAATGACCTATGTGGTCTAAGGGCGTTTTCACATCATCTGTGGCTCCTTGAGAGGGGGGTGGTCAGTTGGGTACCAGCGTACATGACAGGAATCTGCACTTACCCCCCTATGCTCGCGCAGGGATGGAAGATTGCAAGTACAGCAAGGTGGGAGACAAAGCAGGGGCAAACTTGGGTAAGAACGAGAATGACATACCAATTATTAACCTATTCCAATATGCACCACCCTATAAGAGCGTGAATTTAATAATGCGTGGTTAATTCTTTGTTTCTGAAACCAATTAATTAATTTCAAATATTCATCTTAGTATTTTTCATCTAAATACTAAATACCGGGGAGGTTAGAGATAAAACAGAATTATTATTAATTGTCTACAAGTTGCTATATCCATGCAGTCTGGTTGTACTGAGCATCAAGCTAGACTCACCACGCTGGTTTGCCCCCACCCCCACTATCCGAATGTATGCAATGTGTCAACAGTGCTGCATTAGGCCCTTGAGGCCTCGCATAGTATTACGCCTCTCGTGATCACCCCCCCCCCCCCCCCCCCATCACCATCAAACACTTGTCCCCAAGACCAGCCCTAGTGCTTATTGATCCAGTTACCGTATACCCGTTAGTAGATTTTAAAGTAAATTAAACTGGTTGACTGGTCGCAGGAAACTAACTATAAGTATTTCCTGCATCATAAAACCATACTTTTAGATACTTTTAGATACCTTATTTGAAACACCGACGCACTCTGTGGTGCGTATTTTAAGGTGAGTATGACTGAGGGTGTGAGTGTGATGATTGTAATGGATCAGATGAGGTGTAGCTTTGTTACTGACAAATATCAGCTGTTTCATTTGTCACTGTTATTAATTAATAGCCCCAATGACCAAAGGCAGCTGGGCCCAGTATCGAACCACCAAAAAGCACTAACTTTTCTCAGGATCGAACGGCAACCTTCAGATTCAAAGGCGAGCTCTTTACCCACTCAGCTACCCAGCCAGTTTTAGTAAATGAATCAAGTGTGTTTCGAATTGCAAAACTAAGTATAAATATTCCACATTTAAATATTAAGAACATGCTTAATCAAAGCTGAATGTAAAATCTATGCATTAAATACAATATCAAAACGGTTTCAATGTTATTTTTATTGATCTTGTTATTTACATACTGTTAAATTAAATTAGTCTAGGCTTATGCTTTTTAATACTATTTTAGTTTTAGCTGGCTTACCGTTGCTAGTGTTGGCTTACTGGGAATAAAATTCATACATGGAGTATTATAGATGTAGTTTAGTCTTATAACTCTATTATTTATATTCTCGTATACAGGAAAACTTACACTCTACAGTAATAAACTTTATTTGAATGTTTTTATTAGGAGAAGGCATCTGCTTACAATGTACTCTTCTACCAAAATAGCACAGGAAAAATTTGGCAATTTATATGCAAATGATGAACAAACCATTTACATGGACGCGGCCGGTGCCGTTCTGCTGGGAGGTGGCCGTGTCATGTCACGTTGTATAATAACTGACCGGTCATCAAAGTTTCTTTTTTTCTTATAACTTTTAAATAGGTATGGTATTTTTAATGATGATAAATCATATATGTCACTTCCATCTGGTACTAGCTGTTGATTCTTCAAAAACTTATTAACCAACTTATTTTTGTTCTTAAGAACGAGTCGTTGCATATGGTCGTTCGTGTTTTATCTGAGTGCTCTATGACTTTTTAGGTCATGATGATGTTCAGTACAGACTTTTACATAGGAAACTTTGGAACTAAAATGCTAATTTATAACCATTTATAATTAAAACACAATAATGAGCAATAAAAACCCACATAATATGTTAACGCTTTCATTTTTTGTTATAATGCCAAAATCAAACAATGATTTAGGGTTTTAAGACATATATGAGTTTCAAAATTTAAAATGGCCGCCATTTTGAAAATATATACATAAGAAAAAATATTGTTACTGTGGAAATGGGCGTTATTATTATAAAGGTCTATGCCAAAAATGAAGTTCCTACATCAATCCGTCACCGAAAAAAAATTATGAAGAGAAAAAAATTGGCGGATATCTGGATAAATATTCATATTACGACATACCTTCACATGAACTTTTTGATTATTTTGACCCAATTAGCCATATTATAAAGTTTGGTGACGGACTTAAAAGACCCCCTGTATATTCCTATTCCTTCTCATCTTGTGCGGGGTGTTCCGACATGTCGCTTCGTTGCATGTTGAGCATAACACCATTGAATATCTTTTTTTCCTTATTTAATACCTGAATCCCGTGTATTTTTTTAGTTTATTTTGTACTTCCTTTATTTCATACTTCCTTTATTTGACACATCAATTATTTGAATGTTGAATTTTTAAAATTAGTAACCAGCCAAAGATAATGTATGTATTTTGTCTTAAACTTTGAAAATATTCAATTTTACAACATGTCAATGTTTGGTTAACATTATAAAAGATAAATAAGGCTAAAACATGTTATAACTGATATCCTGATTGCAGGAAAAGGCAACAAAGTGGTTTATCTTTATAATTATTGATGAAATTATCAAGCGATAAGGAGGTTTTTTGTTGGGAGCAAAATTTTAGGGGTTATTACAGTAACTACAGGTTGGATGCACTGTACATAGAAACAAAAAACAAACGTCTACAACACTCAAAAATATATTTACACTTACACTTAAAGAATTCCCTAAGGTAAATATATGAAAAGATGGGAAATGACACATATTCACAAGAATGGTAGACTACAATTCCTGTTATTGATTCAAATAATGCAAGAAGCGTTGCAAGAAGAGTAACCTATAATAAGTACATTAAGAGTCATCATCACCCCTGGGCCGGTAACCCATTGTTGCGCAGTCGACAATGTTAATCATACGGCTTTTATGCTAAAACGTGGTCTTGTATTCCCATGTTTCGGACGCCGTTTTTCAACCAATTTTCTTGAAATTTGGTAAGTGTTTAGTTGAATAGTTATACTAGGTTTCTCATACCTCGGAATTTTGAAAATTTAACAAATATTACTCTCTGTGACGTCGCAAAGTAACTCGATTTTCCTTAGTTAATATTTCAAAATTTAGTAAAATTTTAAAAATTTCGAGGTATGAGAAACCTAATATAAGTATTCAACTAAACACTTACCAACTTTCAAGAAAATCGATTGAAAAACGGCCTCCGAAACAGGGGAATACAAAACCATGTTTTAGCATAAAAGCCGTATGATTAACATTGCCGATTGCGCAACAATGGGCTACTGGCCCAGGGGTGAAGATGACTCTTAATTCTCCATTGTTACATTTTTTACCGATAGCATTGAAGAAGGAAGTCATGTGACTATGACGCCATTTGTCTCTTGTATTACTGTCCGCCATGTTGGTTCGAAAGTAGTTTGTGTTAGTATAGTAATCTATTATACAACATTAAAAAAATACCCTAACTAGAACATTAGAAAAAAAACTGTCCATTATAAATACTGTCCTATGATGGTTTAGTAGAGTTTAAGGCCTAACGTGTTATAGAAATAAGAAACGCTAAAATGTGTAATTTTTTTTTTTAATGTTGATAATCGTGTGTAGTAAATAATCAGTTAGTTTAAAATTCTGAAACTCTGTACTAGTTGATTGCTTTTCACCTGCTGTGTTTTCATTTGTATCACTTAATCAGGCTCGACCGGACACGGAAGTGACGTATCAGCTGATGAAGACGCACACCGGATATTGTGATCCTTGCGGCAATACCTGCAGGCTACATCCGGATACTGAGGCTACCTCACAGTTCGGCTGTCTTAACAATAATTTATTTATTTATTTTGCACGGTTTACATTATTTTACATAGGGTATCATACAGAAATAGCTTACAATAACTTTTTTAAATATGACATGCTCATTTTAAATTTAAGATGGTTCCAAACTAGCATGAGAGTCTAACAAATCAACAACTTACAAGCTAGGTTACACTAGATATGAGTAATAACAATATGAAGATCAGAAACACAATCAACACAATATAAATGACAATAAATTAAGTGCAACAACAGGAAAGTGTTTAAATGTATGTAAGTTACAACATGATGCTATAACTTAAGCTACCTACAAAAACTACTACAAGCATAGAGCAATCGAACAGTTTACAATACAGGAAGAATGCAAAAAGAATAGAAAAAACTGACTAGAATAAAGATTCATCTGTTAGATGGAGTCTGCTCCTAATGGTCTCCACCTTGAGCTGCAAAATGTCAACCATTGCGCCCAACTCGTTCCCAACACGTAGCAGACGGGGAATTGTGCTCCGCTGCTGGTACAGAGTGGAGTAATGTAGTCTCTCAAAGGTGTCCAGAGATCTAGTAAAGCCATTAATGTGGAGTGGTGTCAAATCAAATAGGTCAGGACAATCAATCGATCCATTGAGGAGCTTGGGAAGGAACAAGAAGTCAGAGATTTTCCTGCGGGCTTCTAGACTCTGAATATGAAACTGGCTTTCTAGGAGAGAGACCGGAGCCTCTAGATATCCGTACTCCATCCTGCTCCGAGAACTCTAATAAAGCGTGACTGGACCTTTTCCAAGACAGAGATGAATCCAGTAAGATTGGGGGCCTAAACATCAGAGTTGTACTCCAGGTGGGGTCGGACGAGCGTCTTGAAGAGTATGACAAAAGCTTGTGGAGAAAGACATCAGGAAAAGCGGAAGATGAAGTCAAGTGTGGAATCGTCTCGGTTGCAAATTTGAAGGATTTGTTCCCCAGGGTGAAGAGTTGGCATTGTCATGGCTCCGAGATCCCACATCCTCAAAACTCTCTTCAAAGGTTGGCCATCAGAAATATATGTGCCTTCATGGAGGTTGTGGGCTCTCGAGAATGTCATAGCAACTCATTTAGAAGCGTTCAGGTCCATCGAGTTTTTTAAGCACCACTCTTGAAAAAGCGGTTCCACTCTTTAGTCATTCTAATGGACTTAGTTAAACTTCAAGCACGAGCAGTCTCAGTTGTGTATCGATAAATTATTAACTGGGAATTACTAATTCAAGGTTGTAAAAAAACACGAAAGTAATTATTTTAGTTTAAGCTCAATTGATATTGTTTTATTTTTTCCTCTAGCATACCTAAAGTAGCAAGGTGTCTGATAAGTAAAATGTAGTAGAAATATGGGCGATATCTACAGAATGTGTTGTGTTTTTTATTTGCGGCGGGTTTTTACTATATATAAAAAATAGTGTAAGGCGGTGTTGTATTATGTACTTTTCTTTGTTCTGGAGCATATTACAACGTAATGTTTATTCATTATTGTTCCTGTCCATGTGTTAATGTTAAATTTTCGACAACGATAATGTTTGTTTCTGTACTTGTTTTCAAATTAACTTAAACAGTCTGTATTGTTACATAGTATTAGCTTTGGCCACGTGGCCAAACCTGTTAAGGGTGTTAGGGAGGGGCTGTTATTGATTAGAATTGGACCCGACGGCACAATTTGGATACTATTATGTAAATAAATACAGTATAATTTAATGACCTAAATTAATATGATGGAAATAATTATATGTTGTACGGTTGTGGTTTTCTAAAACAAATTTGTGAGGCAACGGCAATCGTGTTAATACACTGAAATTTATTGGGCTTTAACACATAAATTACATACATTTGTATGTATAGGCCTATTACTGTACAAAATGTCCATTAAGATTTGAGGTTTAAAAAAATCTAACAAAAAGAGTTCCACTCTAAAATTTATTTTATTAAAAATGTATGTGTATTAGCTTATACAGGGTGAATCTCGTAAGGTGTCCTAAATGGATTACAGACAAACGCTTTGCCCTACATCCTTCAAACAAAATTATTTACCACTAAATTGACCCCAAGGAATAATTTTAAAATATTTTTAACGTTGTATAAATACAGGGTGTACCAAAAACTGGGGTTCACAGGTTCGAATCTTGGAAATTTCAAATACAAACATATGTCTTACTATACATCATTAGAAAGGTCTATTTAATAGAAACATTTTGGTGAAAAAAGAATTTAGTTAACTTTATTCGTTTCAAAATGGCGTCCATTTTTGTAGCCAAAATCAAAATTTACGGAATACCCTGTAATTCTTTTATTTTTAGTCATAAATGACTTCTGATTCAAAATACCTATTTGAAATAAGCTATGCTTTACAATGATATGCCACAACATCACATTTATTTAAAAACTAAAATTTCCAAAATTTTATATTTTTGAAATTGTTACATAAACAAAACTCAAATATTTCAAATGCTAACCCATGTCATTTTGTACATCATCTTGAAGCCCTCGTTGAACTGAGCAACTTTGTAATTTACACTAATGCCGTATCTCTTTTTGTTTTGTAGCAATAGCGTAAAAATGTCATTTTCCCATATGATTTGCATGTCAATTAATCAGGACATGATAGTATGGCAGTCCTTCTTCCATTGTTGCCATACCATTAAATTAACATGCAAGTTATATGGGAAAAAAACGTTTTTCCGTTATTACTACAAAACCAAAAGAGATACGGCATTAGTGTAAATTACAAAGTTGCTCAGTCAACGAGAGCTTTAAGATGATATACAAAATGACATGGGTTAGCATTTGAAATTTTTGGGTTTTGTTTATGTAAACATTTTCAAAAATATAAAATTTTGGAAATTTTAGTTTTTAAATAAATGTGATCTTGTGGCATATCATTGTAAAGCTTAGCTTATTTCAAATAAGTATTTTGAAACAGAAGTCGTTTATGATTAATAATAAAAGAATTACAGGGTATTCTGTAAATTTTGATTTTGGCTACAAAAATGGACGCCATTTTGAAATGAATAAAGATAACTAAATTCTGTTTTCACTAAAATGTTTCTATTAAATAGACCTTTCTAATGATGTATAATATGACATATGTTTGTATTTGAAATTTCCAAGATTCTAACCTGTGACCCCCAGTTTTTGGTACACCCTGTATTTATACAAGGTTAAGAATATTTTAAAATTATTCCTTGGGGTCAATTTAGTGGTAAATAATTTTGTTTGAAGGATGTAGGTCAAAGCACTTGTCTGTAATCCATTTAGGACACCTTACGAGATTCACCCTGTATATGCAAGCGTTTCAATCCTGTAGAACGTTTAATCGTATATTCCATAGCTAGTCTCGAAAGTGACCTATTTAGAGACGAGATATATAATCTTGGGACAACCAATCGATCAATGAAATTTTACTTTCAAAGAGTAAGGATTGAACGCAAAACGGGCTAAAAAGTAATATAAGTTTATCAATTAATTAGTTAGGTGTTTGTAATTGTTATATTTTCTAATACAGTAAAATCTCTGTAGTTCATTAATTTATTCTGTTTATTGATCATGATTTTTTTTATTTATTCATTTTTCGATATATTTATTAAATTTAATTTATGAATTTGTTAGTAAAAAATATACTTAACTATATAGAGATACGATAGAGTTGTACATAATTCTAGAAAAGTTAGTTTAGTAAAGTTAAATTTTATATTTATATAAAATATATCATTTATATTTTATATATTCATGTTCAGTAACTACGGTTTGGTTAAATACTGCAAAAAATCTATGATAAAGTATTTAATATTCTAAAAGTGTAGCAGGTCACTGAAGTTAGAATCCTCTAGAATGAATAAAAATCGCTGCGATTGTAGAAAGCTGACTGAGAGCTGTAGCCATTACACCGGAATCACGAACATTCTTCCATCGGTCGAGAGATATTCCTCTATTTCAGTAAATATTATTAATTACAACGTAATTACTTGATAAAAAATCAGAGTAGTATTTGTTTAAAAAAAAACTCTGTTCCCATTAATATATTTTAAAAATAGTGATTTAAAAGTTTACATAAATCATGCAGATTTAATGTTAAAATATCATCTAAACATTTATACTTGTATAAATTTGTTCAACAATACAATAGCTTTTAAGGTAAAAGGATAATAATGTTTTTAATTTTTATTTAAACACTTTATCTAATCATAAATTTGTAAATATTTTGTTGTTATTAAAGTGGAATAATAAATGGGAACATGTTGTAATATATCAAGTAAATGTTCTAAGGGGGCTCGTTTGACTCAAGATAACGTCATACTGTATCTCTGAATTAGGCCTATATATTCATATGTCTATCCACAAGATAACGTTTAAAGGATTTATTCGTTTTCGGTCGAAAATTTTAAAGTTATAGGGCATCATTCTTTCGGTTAAGTATGAAATCTAGGGAAATCGGACCATAGCCAAAGTGTTTCAAAAGGATCACATGATTAAAGGATTTCAAAGGCTCAAGACATTTTTTAAAATCTTAAAACACAGAAATGTTAACAGTTCAACCATTTTACTGAAACCATTTACAACAGTAAAAATTACTGTTTTATTACACATCAATTAAATAAATCTAGAAAACTACGAGTAATGTTTTATGGGCGTTCAACTATTTTAAGGATGAAAATAAACTAAATTTAATTTGAAAAATTAGGTGTTAGTTTAAATTTACGTCCAAAATATTTTGTAATTTGCAGAATGTAATATAGGCGGACACGGTGTCGTGCCCCGTCTGGCAGGGAGAGCGAGCCAAGAGTAATTGCTTCAAATTCTGCAAATATCTTGCACGGAACATCTATATTATGGCTTACTATGAGTGAGCTCTGATGCCCTATGCGAGATTGAAACAGTTAGTGGTGAAACAGTTACTTTGGTGTCGATAATATTTATGCCAACATTTGAGATTATGTAGAAAATCTCAAACCTAAAGGCAGTGTACTTCAGAGAGTTTGTTTTTATTATTTTTATTATATATTTTGCAGTAATATTAGAACATTATTGCTATAAAGCAAAATATACAGGAATTTGCTGGTATCTCTTTATCTTTACTTTTACTTTTATGCCCTTTTATTATTATTTTGTATTTTCAGTTGAACTTAAGATTACTTTTGATTAGTTTTAATTTTTGGTTTCATTTGTTACATTTCTTGAAGATTTTATTATAATATTTAAGTTTGCAGGATTTGTAAGTGATTCATTCTCAAACATTCTTAGAAATATTTATACTTTTAAAGTTAGTAACACATTCTAATATATCAATGTAAACCACACTGTAAACCCAGATGTTCTGAATATATTTTTTTGTTTTCCCATTGGCATCAAAGCAACCAATGAAATCATCGTTTATTTTATTGTTCATAAAAATTTAACTCTATATGCCAAAACTTTTCATTTCCCTGTAGTAACACTTTATAAATACGTTTTTAAGAATGTAAAACTTAGTTAAAATAATTATTGCGTGTCTAAGAACATAGGTATGCTCACAGTTAGTATAATTAAATTAAGTTTAACAGAAGAGACATAAAAAATTCTTAACCTTCTGAAATAAGTTAGAAGCAGCCGAGTCTACCGTCATATATTACCTGGATCCCCGGATTAAGATTTTGTGGCACAAACATTATTCTTTGTGATGTACTACTATGAAGTGCTTTGGTTCTTTTCTTCAGAATAAATTGCTCCAATAAAAATAGTGTGGTGAATAGTCATGTGCATAGGTTCGGTTTACTTTTTAAAACATGATAAAAATTTTTTTGGGAGTATTAGTTCGCAGTATGTTAGACTCATTGCTTCAATAACGTATATCACGGTATAGTTGAAGTTATTTAAATAATTTATACTTTGAATATGTTAAAAACTTTAGGAAAATATAAGCAGTTTGAAACAATAGTTATTCAATCAAACAAATCATTTTCTTATTTATGTTCTCAGGGACTGATCATATGAGTTCCAATACAGTAAAAGCTTATTTTAATATATATTTTAATTATACATAATAAAGTATTCGGAAAGTGTTAAATAATATGTTGTTCAAAAATATGTAAGTGAAAACCACAGTTCCTATGTACATTACATTATTTGTGTGTATTTTTGTATTTTATAGTTTCCTGTTAAGGAGAACTTTGAAGGGTTTATGTAAGGGGATATGAGCTCAAATACATTATAATGTGGGGAAGGTTCGTAATTTTCACTAATCGATTGACGTCCAATCGTAAGTTACACGTAAGTTGCAATTAATTTTTTTCCAATTGAACTCACTTTAGGCCTATTTCAAAACCTCCCCAGACTATATAGACTGTTAATTCATCGCGACAGGTTTATGGCAATGTTTAATATTAAAAACATTAATGAATTACTAATATTTTGCCTTTAAAAGATATTTTGTCTCGTTATCATGGTTTGATTTCCTAACACAAAGAGAAGCCACGTAATTATTCACTCTATGTGGCGCTTAGGATAAATGTGTGTGTCTCACAACGTTGTATGTGTAGGCCGAACCGCTCGCTTTTATGGATGGGGTGTTATGGAGGGGTGCGGTCGGTGCGCTGTCTTGTACATCAATCATTATCATAGACAAGGTCGGTCTTTTTTTAATAAACTCACCACAATCACTATAAAAATAGGATAACTTTTTAGTATGTGAATACAATCTAACGGCTCTATGCATTATAAGATTCGATTTTCAGTATTGTTAAAATCAACATTGATATTCGACTAGTTTTAAAGCTCCTAATTTATTGGAAAATTACTTTAAATTAACTAAAATTATAAGGATGTTTCAGATCATATTTTGGAAATATTTTAGGGCATCGTTCCAGTTCCAAAATAAACGTAACAAAAATATATATTAAGTCTAAATGGCCCCGACATTTCACCATTAAGCACAGCCACCATTGTTTCTTTACACTTAGGCTTAATATATTTTTTTTTTACAATTTCAATATTTTTTATGAATAGCTTTTATTTAGTAGTAGGCATATAAATCAAGTTTGTCTGCTTTCCCCTTTCCATATTTTCATAATGTGAGAATGGTCACAGTTCAAATTCCTGCATGAACTGTGAAGACTGTATTGGATACTCACCCTCTTGCTGATATGAACATTAAAATATCTACCCATTTTTAAAGCAGCGCAGAACACCGTTATTGCCTCTATGATCCATAAAATTACATAAGAAATTTTTTATATTTTTCAATGCAGGGGTTTGAAATAATGAACAGGGGTATATAATAAGGTATATGATTTATAGTATAATTATAAAATTATAATGATGTTATTCAATGATGTTATGATAAATTATGTTTATTCTATTTTTTACATTTATCTACATAAAGTATTACATATTTACTCATATTTAAAATACAAGACATATACATAAAGTCTTATATTATTGGCTACATATATTGATAACTGTCAAAACTGTATCCTTGGTCTAGCGAATTGTTAGACCACACGTTAAACACGTTAATTGCTGTATTGACTTTTACCAAGCATAATTATAATAAAGTTAACTAATATTTCTTTACCAAGTACCAATGACAGTTTTTAATTAACTTTGCGACAAGCAGGTTAATTTAACTATTTCTGAATTCCTGAGACGCTGAATTAAAGATAAAAACAATAATTTACAATGTGAAATCCTGAACTTTTTTAACGATAGGTACGGTCAAACAGAATCGCATGTAACCTCACTTACTCCTAAATCACGGCTGAAACTGAGCATAAAAAAACAAGTTTCAAAAAACCAAGAAGCGTGGAGGCGGTCAACTTGGTTATCACTCCATGTTTCGTTTGAACTAACATTGTTAGTGTTGCAAGTTATGAAGTAATTCCGATCATATAGTTACTTTACCATACCGTAATTAATTATAACTATTAACCTCTTATAAAACCCCTTTCAAAAGATATACTAACAAATTAACTAGCCTATTTTCTAAATCACTAAATTTAGTAATCTAAACTCGCAAGTTTTATGCAGTAAAAGAGTTCTGATAATGCTTAGCTTATATTTTATACAATCAAAATTTAGAATGCTAAGCAAACCACAATTCAGATTAAAATTTTAGAAAAAACCATGTGGATTGTTAGTGAGTGATTTAATGGAATGTGGACGCCAAAATATTAGTAATCAAGTATTAACACGGTTGGCTTCACTAATTCATAGTGAGCATCCATTTTATCGAAAGGAAATGGCTCTCGAGTGAAATTTGGTACCATTGGTCATTTGGGTAACCGAATGCGCCTTGTCTGGCCTGTAACACTAAGTGGCGTCCCTTGTTGCCGAATGTGGAGTCGATTTGGTGGCATCTGAGCATATGAGTGACCACTGCCTTCATAAAACTTTAATTTTTACAATTCCGTTTGACAGTTCAGGTCATAAAACAAAATTTATTTTGTTATGTAAATTTTTAATTTGTATTAAAATGGTGAAATATTTCCTCCATAATTTAGCTTTAATATTTTCCTCAATATTGACAATCTGGAAAGACAAATCAGCCTTCGGCAGCTTCCTTGGGTGCTTTATTACAAAAAAATGTTATTTAGTTTTACATAACGAAATGAAAATTTGCCTTTTACAAGTGGATACTTTGATTTTCTCTGGTGATCTTTCTAGAGTGGGACGTTTTAATTGAGTTTCTTAAATTTATTAACTTAGAGTGTGTCTTTGTACAAAATGTTTTAAATGTGTATTGAGAAGTAATATACCGTATATAATAATACACAATAGTTACCAATAAATCAAAGGCTTCCAGCAGCTACACTGCAAGCAATGCAAGGCAACAACGCCATATCAGCTTGCTTGAGTGGAGGCCATCAAAAACACATTTCACCGTGACGTCATCAATTTGTCTTGCATTGTGAAGCAGCCGATAGTGACGTCACTATCGGTGACGTCATGCACTGTAGAACTATCATCCAGTGTGTCAGCTTTTGATGCAGGATTTAGTTTTCAACCACACCGTTAAAAAACAATGTTAACTTTTAAAATATTATTTTTTGTCATTGACTACATCACGATTTATTCACGGTTCAATGATAAAAAGAATATGAGGTATAGTAACTTTCTTATTTCTGTTTGCTACCTTTATATTTTTGTGTATTTTTATTACTAAAATTAAAAATTCTTTTAGGCTTTGAATTTCTTAATTAAAATACTTATCAAATTAATGTGTGTCCTAAAACGGTTAGTTAGGTTAACGTAAAACAATGAATATACCGTATAATCATTACCTATATATGAATGCAACATTCGTGTACATTTGCAATTCGTGTACTAACAAAAATATTATTTCTAAGATCTGTAATAAAAATATGAAATCAGTTAATTAACTACAAATGCATAAACTTTCCTCAACCACATTCCATTATCCACACCACCCCCCCCCCCCTCATCCTCTCAGGTGGTGGTGGTTGGTCCTCGGGCTCTAATTAACGTTTTAACCGCCCAAACTTCCGCCGCCAAAGCTGGGTCCACCACAACCACTTTACACATCTTGCGACAAGTAATGTATTGGGGTCTAATAATTTATATGTCACACATGGAAAGTTCTAATAAACATCGTTACTTATCTTAGGGAATTACTTTACTAATATTGTATAAAACACCGTTTAATGTATGCAAAATAGAGCTTGAGTTCGATTTTTGTCAATGGTAAAGAAACGTTTGAAACTTAAAATTTCGTAATGGATGTTTCATTTATCTTACAAAAATTAATAGGTTACGTTATTTTAGACATTTTTCATATATAATCCGTTTTTGAACCTAGTATTTTCGTAATGGATATATTTTCAAGCGTAAAATTTATTTAACCTAAACCATTTCGTATGTGATGTTTAACACCAAGTTGCTAACACGTTTCTAACCTACATTTTTGGCAATTCTTCTAGTTCCTAAAGCTTAATGTCACTTAGCAAGCAAGCTCGTTTGCACATTATCAAAAATGCTCTCTAAGTTGAACCTATGAAACTGTTCTCTATTTTATTTTTGTACTCTGTAGCTTACTATCTCATACGTTAACAATGTACGCAGAACCAAATAAGTAGGAACTTAGTTATGGGAAAGTGAGAACCACTAAGATTATATTTTTACTAAAAAAACTAAGCGAAAGACAATTGTTATTATTTTGATTTTTTTTTGTAAACAAAAATGCTCATATTGACATATAAGAGAAAAAAGCGCTTCAAATGGCAAGGAGAAGTAATCCTAGCATCATCACTTTATATTACTCTGCTTTTCAAGGGCAAAACTAATTTTTTAACATGGGATGTCCCATTTTATTGGATTATTTATACATTGTATAACAATGTATCATCAACATGAGATTGTGCTACCAGCTGGTGTTTGATGATGATGTTGAGTGACGTGAGCTTATCAGCTGAGTTCAGGACATCAAAAACACATTTTACATCAGCAGCATAATAGAAAGTTACCTCATATCTGTTGCGTTCAAGCACCAAGTACCAAAACACATGTTTTTACAAATTTGAAAAGATTTTCGTTCACCTTCAGCGGATGATACAATAATTATAAAAAATTAAAGCTTTTTTTGTCCGTGTGTCTTTACATTCTACAAAAAAATACTGTTTGTAAAAGCGATATTTTCCTACTTATGATATTTTATTTCAAGTTTGAATAGGCCTAATATCTCCTCTATATTTTAAGGATTTTGATCACGAGAAATCGATTAGAGTTGATCCCATGGCTGGGAAAATCCAGTTTTCTTCAGCCATTCAAGCCATTCAGTTTTCTTCCAGTTAAGAGCCATTCAAAGTTCCTATGTTATGTTTATGGAGATTTTTGAACCTTCTAAAAGTAACAAAAATCACCTGAATATTGTAGATGTAAAACAATGTGTTACATGTTTAACAAGTAGTTCACCATATTTATACCAAAGTACAACAGTCTTTGACCTGTCGAGTGAGCGAAGAAAACGAGCTCGTCTTAAAAAGGAAGAGGGTGAGTGAGCGGAGCAAACAGCTTAGTCTGGAACATGTGAAAAACCATTGACAAGGTGAAAAATAACTACAAAAAACTTAGTTCATCTTTTTGTTCTGTATAGATTTACAAAATAATTCATGTTTTACAGTAGTAAACAATTATTCATGTATGATTTTCTTATTTGTTTTCTACGCACCAACGAAACATGTAACCACGGACAACAACCCTTACATTACACAAGAGCTCCACGAGGACGATGACGTAATTGATAGCTCTCGCCACTACCTACCAAACAAGAAGTGTAATTTACCGCCCAAATTAACAGTGCTGCGCATTGATCCATCCTCATTAAATCACTCTCTAATTTTGAAATACTAAAGCAATTTAGTACTACCCCTCGTTAGGACTAATATTTTCCTTTTAAGACTTACAAATAATATAAAACACAATAAGTAACATAGACGGGTGAAAGTTTGGTTCTTTAACATCCAAAACATCGTAACACGCCATAAACTAGTAAAATGCATTGTAAATTATTTTTAATAATCAATAAATGAAATGTTAAAACATACTAAAAAAACCTTTTACCAGACGAACTGTGTTAGATAAAAGTTAAATACAAAGTCAACTCCACCTGGAGAACGGTAACGGTTAGACCACGACCATAACTCGGTTTGTTTTCAACTCTGCTTCATGTTGCGGTTCAGGGGTAGGTCGGTAAAATATACTTCGGTGGAACAAACATGTTAGCAAACAACCTTGGACAAAACTTAGCGAGCCAACCGGAAAACAATTATTGATGTAGGGTGATACAAATATTCATGCATTTTAATTTCTTGCTCAATACTTTGTGAAGTTTAGGATTTTCATGTAAGTAATAATCGAACATCGAACATCGAACATCATGAACATCGAATAGACTTGTTGTAAGCTTTGCAAAAACCAACTGTAAGTTCCAGTAATTGTTTCCATTAGTTTTTCCTCTGTCAACTTCGTTTTATCAAATCAACAGTGAACGTGTTTGATATCTATTTACTCTTATTAAAGTGTTTATGTAAATATATATACAAGGGATGAGTAAAGGATAATATGACAATCTGTACCAGGTTGTCAGTAGACTAAAATAAACTAAGCTATGAGTCTTGCTTATGATTTAAAAATGCTATTTGGGATAGAAAATCTATACGAATACCCATGTCGTTTTTAAACACGCTACAGTATTTCAACGATAACGGTTTTAAAAAGAGTTTTAATTTTACGATGTATGTACGATGTACGATGTATGTTTGTAATATTGCGAAAAATCACAAAATATAACAAGGAATTTCACACCCCAGCGTTTTTATTTCGCCAAAGTAATGAGTTGTGAAAGTAATCACATAAAATTCTTGTTATCTCCCCCAGTCTAATCGCTTGTTTACAGGAGGGTGTCCAATTACGTACTTCACATACTTCACCCCAACAATAACACAGGTTTCCTCCCCCAAACCGTGCCATTTGGGCATACGCAGTACCGTCCATTTAATGCTAGGCAATCACTAATGGATTAGAGAAGGCAGTTTAAAAATATTATTAATTTAAAAGTAGGGGTCGTTTTTAAACTTGATCCTACACGAGATTATTGGGGTGATTTAAATTGTAAACAAAAAAATAAACTTGTGACAAACATGTTCGAGTACCAGATTTCCTTAAATAACGTTTTTAATAGGTTACAATGTCCTTCAAAGACTCCTACACAACTGTTTTATTTTTAAGCCAAATCTTTGCCTTGTTAAAAAGTAACAGTTCTAAAGTAAACCGATTAAAAAACAACTGTTACGAATAACACTGTAAAACTGATACACAATATGTTGTGATGTGAAATTACCAGCTGGTAAGCAACAGTGAAATAAAACAAAAACAACAAATAAACCAACAAAAAAAACCAAAAGTTTTCAGCCAATGCAATGTTACCTAGCAAGAATAAACAAACCTCTTCTACCACCTCTTGATCCAAGGATTAAGTTTTAAAAAACGTTCTTAACTTCACAGTTTATTACTTATTATTTAGTGCAATGCAATAAACAAAAACTATAAAAATGAATAAGAGAGATTAAACCCAATATATTTTACTAAGTATTTACAGCTGATTAAGATGATCGACCTTTGCCTCAGAGCCAAGCTCTAAGGGTCTCATTAAAACAATTATCTGCAAGATGAACTGAGATTTGAATACTTGATCCATGTTTCCATCCTACTCAGAAATCTCTTCCTAATTTTTAGTCTACTGAGCAATCAGGTTTTATGTAGCAATATCTGAGACTCTGAATTAAAGAGTTTAGAATTAGCTTTTAAAAACCTTCTTCTTGTCTTAATCCTTCACATGCTCTTTTAAAATAATCTGGGCATTCCACTTATTGTAAGTAGGACAATTTACCTTTAATGTTTATTTTCTGGTCCTCTTACTTTCCTCATTAAAGTGTTTGACAATGTTGAACGGCGTTGAAACCCCTAGTCATCTCTGTTCTGGCCATTAACTTATATTCTCCGTGGTTACGTGGTGTCATTGTGACATTACAAACTCATAACCGTTGTAACGGTTTTCAAGCTATCAGCCCGTGAACGCTAGTTTAGTGTCACTGTTCCTCATATTGTTGCACAGTCATCCCTGTTATTTCTTGTCGGTTACTGACAAAAGAACGTTACGTTGCTGGAACTGTTTAACCATAGACTAGCATGAAATTTAGTAGTTAATTTCGTTTTTGAGACGGTAATTAAAAGTCCTCTAGGTAATCTGGACGCTTTGAAATTCCGTATCAATAGATTAGCTTTTATCATTAACACAGCTATAAAAAAACACAAAAAACCACCATTTTTTTACTTGTTTGCTACAGTCTTTTAAACCTAGTTCGTTGGCCAACTACGAATGTCTGTCAGTTCTCTCGTACACTTTTAAAGATGGATAGATAAAAAGGTGAATATAAAGACATTGAATACTTTTTATACCATTCATTACGTGTTTCTTTGGCTCGAATGGTGTATGTACTGAACTTCCCACATAATTTTTTTTATTAAAATCTCTTACAAAATTAATGAATAATTTTTATTCATCTTAATTTTATTGAATTTTACAGGGAATAAGATAAAAAATATAATCTAGAATGTAGGTAAGATTTACTCTTACCTACTCTTGAACAGGTTAATTTATATTTTTAAATAATTCGAAATATAGCTTCCTACGATCTTACCCAGTGTTTCAGGTTCAGATAGTTGGCCTCAAATAGAATAGGAATACAGAAGTATCGTAAGGCAAATGAAAATTACAAACCAAATTAAATTAATTAAATGGAACACTTTCATTCAGTTGAGTCCTCTTTTTCTCAGAACATTGTTCATTATGCACAATAATAAGGAAGATGCTATCCTGTCACAGGAAAATAACAATGATGAAAATATTAATGCTATATATAAATTTTAACAAAACAAACTATTGTTAAACTGAATTAGAATGAAAAAAACTAGTTTCAGGTAAGACATGTTTTTACTGGCTACCTTTGTTTATTTTTTATACTCATTAAACATTCAATTTACATTGTTGAATAACTTAATTCCCGTCCAATTGCCCACTGTATGGTTCAGGTTTCGGTGAAGGGCTTCCATCGGAGTACTAAACAGAAATGAGATCAAGTTAGTTCCTAAATTATGTACAATATAATTTTTTTTCTTGGTTATGTTTATTTAAAAAAAAAAAAAAAAAAAGCTATCTAAAATGCATTTTTATTTTAATATTTATCTCTCATTTCTTATTAGAGTATTTTATTCTCAAACTTCCTTTCTGGAGGGGTTTAAGTTATTCTTATACCATTAATACTTTTCACCTGTTTAGATGTATTGCTGTATTCGTCAATTTTATCTTTAAACTAGTGTATTTTTACAACACCAAAACTATTATAACATGTAAACGAAACAAGCGTATCATCAAAATCCTTTTTAACATAAAAAACTCCTGCTTAAATTTCAACCGTCCTAGCTGGAAAACACTTGACAAATCAATGATGAACCGCAATAGATTATAGAGTCGAAGATATATCCCACACTAATGTCACCATAAAACATTTACCAGACTAGCAACTTATTAGACCCTCAGAAAAATGTACTTTTAACTAACACAAGCCCTCACAAAATAAAATACACATTATACAACACATAAACAACATACTCCTTAACAACCGTTTAGGATTTGATAGTCTGCTATTATACTCACAGTGACGAAGGAGGCGAGACCGAGAATTGCCGAGAGGTAAGCTGAGAGGGTGGGCATCTGAATAAAAGAAAATGACAAAACATAAGAAAAAGAATTAAAAGAAACAACAAAAAACCAGAAGTTACAGATGGATTGTCGGCTGTTGAATTGTACAGACAATAATTTGATTTGATTTATATATGAGGAAAGGGGATTGCGAAAGAACGTAAATAGCAACACAAATGTTATTTAAGTTTTAAAATCAAGACTGTCGGATTGTAAGAAAATGCTAAATGAGTAGAATGTTCTTGGAAATTGGCATGCACTATAATTTCTCTCTATGGCTAGATTATTTATTTATTGATCTCCACGGCACACACCATTTTACAAAAAAAAAAAATTATTATTAATATTCGTTATAGCGTTAAAGTGTTTTCAACTTTTCCATATACTTAATGCTAGAGTAACCAACAAGCCATGAAAGAAAAATATCATGGTTAAAATAATTTAATCAACACTTATAAAAGCGTTTTGGTATTAGAAAATAAGTAATTATTCCTTTGAGTGATATTTGAGTGGTAAATTCCTTTGAGTGGTAAATTTTACAAATGTTTGGTAATTTGTAAAGATGAAAGTAAGAGTTATCTGACTGAGGCGGATGAGTAGCCTAAGGTTTGCGAGAAGAGCAAAGGCGTTTTTAAAGAGAATAGGACAGAGAATATATTAAAAAACCAATAAGCACCAAGAAGATAATATTTAAGGAACCAGACATGTTAAAAATCAGAGTACCATTCTTAACTAGTCAGCCACCAGAAAATTTTAGGTAAGATATAAATATCATTAATTGGTTTCCTATAAGAAAAAGGCGAAACAAAATACTTTTTAGGTTATGAAGACATATTACATAATAATTAAATATGTGACTAAGAAAGCTTACTCAGACTGTTCTTTTGCTTACCTTTTCAATTTGGCTGAAGCAAATAATTTCATTGTGGGGTCTATTCATTTACATACCTATAAAATTAAAATTGGTACATAAAACAATGAAAAATTGAAAAAATAACTATAGAATAACATGGAATTTTTTAACCAGATAAAGTAATATGATGATAGTAATTTTATGTCCCAATTTACTTACTAAACAACACATGAAACAGGCAAACGACTAATTATGCTGTTTTATCGCCCGTAACCAACCAGATAAAAATTAATAGCGGTTCTACCGACTATTTTATTGAATGATTTTAAAACATATTGAAAATTAATCTAAATGGAGGGGTAAAAAGATCGTGAGTGCAGTTGACGAATAATCAACATTCCTTATTTATATTTATTTATTAAAAAAAAAAACTATTTATTTAAACTCTTAAAATCCTATAACTAAAATAACACAAAACATTTTTGTAAAGTATAAACATCTACAAACGCATCAGCAATGGCGACGAAAGAAACGTCCTGGCCTGGTTTAGGACAAACAGACAGAAACTAGCTTTTATTCCAGGATTTTCTGTGGGACACACAAATTAGTTGTTGCTGAGAAGAGACTCTCTCACTGAGATCTTTGAACTTCTGATGGAGGTTCTTGCGAAGTTCTTTGGAGCGAAAGCATCAAAACACTCATAACTGTTTCAAAAACATAAAATCTTAAGACTCAAGAATACAATGACAATGATTAAGAGACGTGAGGTACATTATAGGGTAAAATCAAATATTTCGTCACACAAAAATTTTGTCGGAATAAGATTAGGCCTACTGGTGTAGTCTCTTACTTAGAGATATTCCCTTATTTTTATTAGACATACGGAAACGTATTAAAAGATCTTAAAACTTCTACAAACTTGATGAAATATAATTGAAAAAAACTTATACCTATTAAAATGAGATATAGTGTATATTTAGAGTAATTTTGAGTATATTATAGAAAAACAACTGAAAGTAACATTTATTAATTGATATTTTAGTTAGTAATCTTATTTTATACTCTAAAACAAGCAATGTATGTATTATACGGGCGAAATTTTTTTCTCTCCAAGGATTTTTTTTTTTTTTTTTTTTTTTTTTTTTTTTTTTGAATATGGGGTTTGGCCATTGGGAATCGATTGGAGCTGGTCCCATGTCTGGGAAAAATCTCGTTTTCGTCCTAGAGCCTTTTAAAGTTTCCATGTTATCTGAAATGTGTTACATCTTAAATCCTGTGGTTTAGGAAAATGATACCAAAGTGCAGCACCCTTCGACCTGGCGAGTGAGAGAGGCGAACGATCCCGTCTTAAAACGAAAGAGGGCGAGTGAGCGGAGCGAACGAGCTTTGTGTGAGGACGAAACAATAATTTTACCGAGCTTGAGCTCGGTCTCCCTGGTACTAATAGAAAAAATGTAATTGTAGTATCTTGATCAATGACAATATCAAAACAGCTGACAGAGCTTGTGATGTTGAACTCGATATACACAGATAATTAGTTCACTTCACCCCTTTGTAAAAACTCCCCCCCCCTCCCCCCCCCCCCCCACCTCCACCACCACTACCAATAGGTACGCATCGACGGTCAAACGGGTAGGTCTATTTTGTATTCCATCCCCGGGTGTAGGCCTACAAGACAATCGGGAAATACAAAGAAAAAATATGAGCAAATAGTTTGTTGTAGGTTAGTTGTATTAAAATTTTCATTGCCAATAGTTTGTTGTATCATGTTAATTCTTCGTGCACCACCTTTGGCTCTCCTCTCTTCGTCTCTCAATCACAGCTCATTTTTCATCCCATTACTTCCTCTAAAAAGCTTAAAGAGTGTGGTGCTAACAGATAATCTAAAATCTCTCATTCTAATAGTTTTTACTTTATTATGCCTTATTAGGTCTATCTTTAAATGGTAGACTAAACGTAAAAATATCAAAATCTTAAATAAAATACCGTCGGTAATTTAGTTGATTTAATATACTAATTTAACTAATATTCAAAGAAAAAAGTTATATAATAATGTACCTCATTTATAACATTTCCATTTTGGGTAAACAATGTAATTCTCAAGGGACCGGTTCATTAAAGAGATCCATTGCAGGTATATGTTTTGATACGCAGGAAGACGTATTCCATATACTTGTTATGGATTGGTTTTCCAATTATTAATTATTACATTTTGAGTGTCAACCGTCATCACAGCCATTTACAGATAAATATGTTTATTTTGTAACCTGGGTATTCATAACTCATTAGCCTCTTTCAACCCTTCTACCCTGTCATCAGCCCCCCGCCAATAGGTACGCATGGCAGGGCAAACAAGCCATTTGTATTCCGACACACGGTGTATGGGGAGGGGGTTGGACACAGCATAATTCGAATAATCAAATGAATACTGTACTAATTATAGTCCAGTCAATCTGTGATTTTTAGGTGAAAAAGTTAGTAAAAGTTTGGTTTTGCCCCAGTCAATTACTACCATCGAGACAAGTCTGGAGCCAAAGTCCCCACCCCTACCCCCCTTGCGTTTTCAACCACTCCCCCCCCCCTTAAAGTTTGAAGCTGCTTTCAATGTAGAGTTGCAGTAAATTTATTATATTTCCTAAACTAATTAAGATAAAGTCACATATTTAGTATTTTTTGATTCTTTGGAAAATTTTCTACAGTAAAGGTTATTATCGTATATATGCTATCTAAAAGAAAAATATGCCTTTTTAGCTGTTTTTTTCCGAAAAGTCGATTTTTTACGTGAAAATTTGGAAACTTGATATTAAGATCCTTAAATTGTACAATTAGAGCACATTTGGCATTGCCAATCGCTTAATCTATTTTTAAGCTTTAAAATAATGTATAATTTTACCATCTTTTAAGAAATAATCTGTGTACAAAACGATTTTGATGCAAGAGTGACATGCTTGTTTAAAAGTCTTATATCATTGCAGTCGATCTAACATATGTCGCACTATAAATTAAGAAAAATTTATCTAAAAGTATGATTATTTTCCTATAAAATACTAACAAATAGGCAAGTCTTCAGCCGAAATTTCAGAACCCTAACCCTCCATCTTCATATTTATACTCTCCCCTTTATTTTAGTATAGGCCTAGGGTTAGTTTCTTAAAGTGATCCAATAGCTAACTTTTTCATTCTATATCTAAAAGTATACTTCTTATGGGGACCCCTTTACTTCTTTTTATTTTGCTTTCAGGTATGTATTTCACTTTTCAAAATCACTTTTCAAAATTTCCCGCCATTTTTCCAATATGGCCGCCAGCTTTAAAATTTCTTATGGGACACCCTACATTTTATTTATGTGATTTCCATGCGGTTTTAAGACATTTTTATTCTTTGCCATTTTTCTCTAAACCTAACGGTTAGGGAGATAGAGGTAATTAAAGTTCATTTTTAGTTCCATAAGAATAACATGGTGCAAACTATCTGTTCATAACTCCGAAACCATTGATGAAAATAAAAAATACTGAAGAATAAAAATGTCTTAAATTAATTGATGTTTTAAGAACATTTAGGCCTAACTCATAAAAATTATCATTTAGGCATAAATTAACTTATTTCCAATATAGCGGGCAAAACATAAAATTTCAAAATATTGATGTTTTTATTAAACAAAATTTCTTAAAACATCAATTTCAGACATTTGTAATCTTGAGTATTTTTTATTTTAATCAATGGTTTAGGATTTATGGGCAGATAAAGCTAGCCCCATGATATTCTTATGGAACTAAAAATGAATTTTAATTGCCTCTAGCTCCCTAACCGTTAGGTTTAGAGAAAAATGGCAAAGAATAAAAATGTCTTAAAATCACATGGAAATTTCAAAAACACCATAAAATGTAGGGTGTCCCATAAGAAATTTTAAAGCTGGCGGCCATATTGAAAAAATGGCGGGGAATTTTGAAAAGTGAAATACATACCTGAAAGCGAAATAAAAAATTAAAGGGGGTCCCCCATAAGAAGTACACTGTCAGATATAGAATAAAAAAGTTAGCTTTTGGATCACTTTAAGAAAATCACCCTGTATAATCTTTAAGTGCAGTAAATTAAACGATTCTGTATCCTAAACCAAATAAGATGAATTATTATACAAATACTTTCCAGAATTTTTTAAAGTCCCTGAAAACATGGTTAACCTCCAAAAATATTTAAAATCTTGAATACCTTAGCGTAATTTTATATTTCAAATAAATGTTCGTATATATATATATATATATATATATATATATATATATATATATATATATATATATATATATAAGTAGATAGTACTATGGGGTTCCTAGGACACTTTTGGAGACAATCAAAAATCAAACAAATTTCACAGTTTTTTAATACAATTATGCAATATTTTTGCCATTTTTTGGCCAATTTGTAGTCTAACATTATTCTAATTTTTATGAAAAATATGCAAATTTCATGAAATTTTTTACAAATATGCCTAAATTTACATAAAATTGTCTTCAGAATAAAAATTTTTCTAAAACAAGTAAAATTTTGTCGAATACTGAATAATTATTCAAATTAAACTAGAATAGTTTCTTTATCATCAAATGTTTTAATGTTTGTAATAATTAAATGTAAATCTTTCTTATTCTATTCTTTAACTGTTTTAATGAATGAATATTTTAAGTTCTATTAAAAAAAAATTTCAAATTTTATATATTTTTTTGAAATCTGAAATTATCATGGTCCCAGGTCAAAATATATACTAATTATAGTAATTATTGTGCAAATTTAATAAAATAAACCTATTTAGTTCATAAACTACGATTTCAGTTGTTAAATAATGAGTCTTGTAGAATATATTGGTTGAGAACATTCTCTTATCACTCTTATCTCTCTTATCTGACCGTTAAAATAATACTTCCTGTCACAAACTCCAATACTTTAAACTATTATAACTTTATTAATAATTAAGTTATCTTTAATCTGAAAATTGTATTGAATTTAATATTTTTTTCTCTTTGATATAATACCTCACAACTTAGGTTTTAAATGAGATATAAGTTTTTTTGTTGTTTCTTAAATTCATTAATATGTTAATTGATTTATTTGTAAAAGTATTTGAAACAAATGTTTAATTGGTTGATTTATGATGGGCTATAATGTATTAATAGGATTAAAAATGATATTTATTTAGTATAGGCAATTGTTGCACTATCTAGTGGAATAGTCATGAACTACTAGCGCTTCAACTGATAAACCCATGCAGTCTTATCACTCAACGGAAGTCTGGTTAGCTCATTGCTAACGTTCAAGTCTCATATGCCTGAGGTTCCGAGTTCAAATCTCGAAACTTCGGGCATAATTTATTGAGGACATAGTTGAAGTCCAGTGGTTGGTGGAAGGTCTTTATCCGAGTGGCCATAGGATAATGACTGTGAAACAAGCCGTGTGACAAGATACTATGGTGGGTGCACCCTTTGCCTCATCCATTTCATCCTTCATAATCACCAATCCATTTCCATTAACCACCAATCTATTTCCATTAATCATTTCAATCAATCGCCTATCGTCCATCCCATTAATACAACATTACACTTACAACACCGCACACTAAAAAATTCAAATAATACACTCTCCTCCACCTAGCACAAAAAAATCTAAAAATCAAATAATTCAATAGAACCTGAAATGATGCCCCTGGGGACATAAAAACCTGGAATGTGGCAGTGATGGGTTCAAATTCAAAAATACAAAATATCATAAAAGCTAGGTGGTAGTGACGAGTAACTAAGGCGCCTATTCTGAAAACACGCACACTTACAACACTACACAAAATACACCATCATATCCATTCATTTTGTTTTATTTTTGTAAATTTAAAGCTTTTTTAAAACAAGTAAATTTTAATATCTGATTTTTAAGAATATAGATTAATTTATTTCAATTATATCATTTTTGATTATATTATATTCAAGTAATTTTTCAGATACAATAATAATATAACAATTTGTTTTACTAGTAGCTACTATATCATAATCAAAATCTGCATTAATAATAATATCATTTTTTGAACTTGAAATATTTGTTGGATTTTTTGTAGTATCAATTACATAAATTGGTCTATTTTCTAGAAATTCTGTTGGATTATAATACATTTTACTACTATTATAATAAACTTTTTTATAATCTTGATACATTTCATACATAATTCTAAATTTTTCATTGAATATGTCAAAGTTTTCCAATTCATCAGGGTAATAATGACCATTTAGTTTTACTCTTATATTTTTTATATACATACTATCAAATTTAGAAGTATCATATAACTGATCATTTGTTCTTGATTTTTGAAATCCAATTATAATAAATTTTGGATTATAAATATTTCTATAGATATTTGTTATATCCAAACTTAAATTCTTTCCTGTAATATTTTTTTGTTCAATGCATTGCCAATGATTAAAATGAAAATTTACTTTTTCAAATTTGCTTAGTTCATTAATTAATTGAATTTTACTTGTTGTTTTGTATTCAATTATAGGAACTCTAATAAAAAATTCATCAACTGTTATTTTACCTTCAGCTGGTAATGTTGCATTATCATAAGTTCCATCAGCCTTTTTAGTTTTCCATCTAAAAATTGCATCATTATCTTCTGATCTAATAAATGTTATATTAAAACCTCCTTTGTATATTGGAATATTTACATTTTCAAAAAATCCTAATCCAAAATGAGATAAATTACCAATTGCTTCAAATGCTTTACTAAAATTTGATTCAAAACCATTATTAATTTGATTTATTTCTGATTTTGAATAAGTTATAGTACCTTTAATTGTACTTAATAGACCAGGATATTCAATTTCATCAATCAATTTATTATGTTTTCTAACTTCAATTTTTGAAAATAAAAATGGAACAAAATTATCAATTAATTTTATATTAGCACCATTATCATATGCAGTTCCATCAGATTTAGTCAATTTACCAGATATATAAAATTGAAATTTAGAAGTACAAAATCCATCTCCAAAATCTATATTAAATTCAGTTTTTTTATTAGGTTCATTTAAATGTAATTTAGATAATGGATAGAAATTTTTGTATTCAGCTCTTTCAATATCATTTATATATTTTTTGTAATCAGCCATTTATTAAGGATAATTTTTTAAATCAAAAGCTTTTTTAAAACAAGTAAAATTTTCATAATTTAATTTTTATGATTTTATAATGTCAAATTTTATTTATGTATCAATTTCATTTTTACTTTTAAAATACTCAATTTCTGTAGCATGATCAAGTATAAATTTTGCTGATATTTTTTGATGTTCTAAAATTAATTCCCAATTTAATGTAAAAGCATAATCATGAATGAAATATTCAGTTAAATCTTGATATTTACAAATCAAATCAATATAATCTTTTAGTTGATAATTTATGAATTCAGTAATAAAATCTATAGTTAAATTTTGATGTTGAGCAATTTTTTGCCAATTTAATTTATTTTGAAACAATCTCATCATATTAATACTCAATTCATATTTTTCAGAAATATCATCCCAATCATCTTTGTTTAATTGATTTTTGTTTCTGATAATGAATAAATCAAATGAACTGTATAGAGCCATTTATTAGGGAGAAAATTTTGTAAAACAACTTTTCTTTGAATTACAAATACAACATTTTGATTTAATTATATTTATATTTTTTAATTTTATTATCTGAATATCTTTAGAATTAGTTTTTTGTTTACATTTAAGACAATAAATCAACTCCATTTATATAAAATAAATTATTGTAATTTATCTATATCTCCTTTAATTAGTATTATTTCTGCATTTAATTCTTTTATTGATTTATTGACTCCATCAAATAGAAATTTTAGTTCTTTTTCTAATTTTTCTTCTAAATTTTCAACATGTTTTCCAATATTAATTAAAAATTCTAAAATTTTATTTAAATCTTTTTTAGTTTCTGAATAATCACTACCAATTTCAATAATTGAATCTAAAACTTCATCTAATTCTGACTTAACTATAACATCATATTTATTTATACTTGGTTTTACATTAACAATTCTTTTACCATTAATATTTATATAATTTTTTGATAAACCAATAGCATTTACTAAATTTTCAGTCTTTTTTACATGACTTTTAAAACTTTTACTAAAATTATTAAAAAATGTATTTAATTTGGAATTTATATAATCTTCTTTAATATTAATTGGATGTTTTTTCTGTCTTCCAAACAGATCAAATATATTTTGTGAATCCATATTTATTAAGGATTAATTTATTTATTATGTTATCAAATTTTTTATTTTTATTTAATTCATTTAATATAAAAATACATAAATGACCACAAATTGGTGGATCATTATAATTTTGAATTTGATTATCATTATAAAATATATTATCTTTTCCTAAATATTTAACTAATTCTATTGGTGGTTTATTAACTATATTTCCATATGAATCAAAATAATATTTAATTTTATCTTTTTTATAATAACAAACCCAATGAGTTCCAATTCCATCAAATGAATCTAAATTTATAATTCCACATTCAAATTTATTAACTTTATTAGGTAATATATCTCTCATAAATACACCTCTAAAATATTTTATATTTTTACACAATTTTTCTAATTCACCTAATGTTAGTGGTTCAAAATTTTTTATAATTTTGTTTCATATATTTTAATGTTTTTTTATCTAAACCAGATCCTTCTACATTTTTTAATTCATGATCTAACCAATCAACAAAATTTCTAAATTTAGGAATTATAGATTCTTTTACTACTTTTGCTCCCTTTCTAACATTTGGTGTATAATTTTTAACTATAGGTATATTATCAGCAAAATCTAAAATTTCTTTTAGTAATCCACCATTTTTTATTTCTTTTAATTGATTATATGAAAATTCAAATCTTAATCCTTTATTTAATTTTTTATGTTTATTTAGTTTATTAATTTGTCTTTTAGATAATAATATAATATCTTTTCCATTTTCATTAAATTGATCAATATTAAATTGAATTATAACTGATCTTTTATTTTTAAATGCTAATTTTATTTTTGATTTTTGATTATCTGTCAAGTTTATATTTGTTTTTTCCATTTATTAAGAAAAAAATTTATAGTTTTTTTATAATATAGATTAACTTAATTAATGAAAAATTTTATTAAAATTTTAATCCTACTTCTAAACCCATACCAAATTTTCTTTTCATCCACATAGCACCTGATGTTGGTAATGCAACTAATCTTTCACCAATTCCATAATCATTTGATGTTACTATATCCCATGCTTTATCTTGTAAAATTTTATCAGCTATTTCATTTCTAGATTTTGTATCTTTATGATCTCTATAAAATAAATCATGTTCTTTAGCAGCTTTATCTAAATCATTTATTCCAGGATCACCTCTTTTTACTCTTTTATTTAATTTAGTTCCAGGCCCTAGATATTGATAACCAGGTACATGTAATTCAAAAGGTAAATAATTATTTATAACATCATTTAAAATACCTGATCCATCTTTTAATAATGGTGATGAAATATTTGCCAAAATTCTTTTTAAATACTTAATTCCTTCAGGTTTTTCAATTAATTCATCTAATTTATTTGATATAAAGTCTTTAATTGCTTTCTTTTCATTTAAAAAATTATTATTACCAGCTTTTTCTTGTGCATATATATAATTAATAATATTATCTAATTTATTTAAATCATCTATAAATCTATATTCAATTTTATTTTCTGTATATTGTCTGATTCCTGAACCTTCAATTTCCCCTTTTAATTCCCAAATATGTTTAATTAAATTAATATATTTATCACCTTTACTAGATTTTGGTTTTTTACTATTTGGATCATTATTTTTATAAATTGAATTAGTTTCCCATAAAATCTTTGAATAATTATTTAAATCATCTTGTGTATATAAATTATTATCTGGTTTCTTTTCATAAGTTAACAATCTCCATAATCCATGTGTTCCATTATATTTTTTATCAT
>CM061537.1:58017321-58292702 GCA_030545055.2 Neoaliturus tenellus | reverse complement strand
GAAGAGACCCAACTATGACAACAAGGCAACATCCAATGTCGTGTACCCTTCGCCACGCAAGACTTGTAAACATTTACTGCATTGTCTTTTCAGTAGCTAACAAAGATTCATTTACATAATTTTGTGTTTCCAGAAGGAAACAAACTGAGGACACCCTAGTGGCTTACGTCCTCGTCCGAGTGCAGAAGCCGCCGCAACCTTTTGCATGCCAGCGTACAAACGGACATGCTCCCAAATGCCATCCGCAACCTTTTGCATGCCTGGCAGGAGCCTACCGATAATTAAAATAGGCTTTACACGGGGGCCTACTCCCGTAACCTATCTTTAATATTTTTAATTTACAATGCATTGAATTTTTACAAGTCTTTGTGGGTCAAGGCCACACGGACATTAAAAAATTTCGGCCCCCGTACATCCATGGCGAACCACGAATGTTCGGGGGCCTTGGGGACTAAAAACACAAATAGCTAACAAAGCTTCATTTACATAATTTTGAGTTTCCAGAAGGGAAACATACTGAGGACACCCTAATGGCTTACGTCCTCGGTCCGAGTGCAGAGGCCGCCACAACCTTTTGCTTGCCAGCGTACAAACGGACATGCTCCCCAAATGCCATCCGCAACCTTTTGCATGCCTGGCAGGAGCCTACCAATTATTAAAAGTGGCTTTACACGGGGGCCTACTCCCGTTCCCTGACTTTACAATTTACTTTGAGCATTGAAAAAGCTCAAGGGGGGATTGCTAAAACAAGCGTATACACTTTAGAAACATATAACACACTTACAACACACAATTGAGCTCAACGTAGTCAATGCTGGAACAAGCACATACACATTAAACACATATAACAAACAAGACACAAAGGATAAAAGACACAGGAGACATAGGGTACAAGTAAAACACTCTCATATAAAACAATTCGCAATACCCAAACGCAAGCGCAATATCTTACAACTAATACAAGTCTTAAAGTTAGAGTAGACTTCGCTAAACACTGAAGGCGCCATTCAATGTTTAGTGATGCCTATGGCGGTCCGTCCCGGTCGTTCACGTTCAACGCGCGGGAGCAGACTGCGAGCCGGCTCTGGCTGGACCCCCTTATATCCCCGCCGGGGCTGCCACGCCCAGGATATCAGGGGTGGGGGAGGGGGTGGGGGTGGGGGAGGGGGGGGGGTTCGCACTTTTTGTCGGGGGGGGGGGGGGTTAACTAAGTTAAGTGGGTCAAGGTCACCACTTGTACTCTAAGTGTTGGCTATACCCCCACCACAACTGGGTCCCTAGGCTGCACAACACCGCTTCGCCAGTATGTCTCCGGCTTCCATGCGGTGCGTCTCGCTGTTCTCTAGCTCTCTATATGTAAGTAATTTTACAAGTTCTGAATGTAGGTCACTACACTTTAACTCTGGGACGATATCGACTTGTAGTATTTCAGTGTTTTGACTCAAGGTCGTCACACTTTAACTCTAGCACATCGGTTATCGTACCAGAGGTGCTCAATAACCTAACTTGTAATGTTTAGGGTGGCGTTTGCACGCCACGTGGTATCGCCATGAGTGTCCAGTCCAAGTTTTAAGTTAAATTAATTTTACTGTAATCTTTTCCATTTCCGCTTCGTTTTGCCAAAGTATAAGGTGTCGCTTAATAAAGTGGTATTTCTCTAAAGTTATAGGAGATTGCAAGGATACAATTAGTTTATTTAGGAGACTCTTCATCTTGGAGTTTAACACAATTTCCACTTTGACTTTGCTTCCTCGGCTCTCACAGCCTAAGCTGTACAGAAATGTTTCTTCTAATGCCAACTCGGGCCAAGAGAACAGTGTGTTGACTGTAGGACAGCTCATGGTGAAGTGATGCGATACTCCAGCGTACCACCTCACCTTCCCCCGCCACTGTGACCTTCCCCCACTCCTGCTGTTTCCCCACCTCTTTTCCCTTGACTCATGCGCTACAAGCAGTCTCTCAGTATTGTGCGGACTTTTGTGAGGGGAAGCCATGTCGCGGGACGCTTTAGGTAAGAAACTTAGCCGTGTTAAGACTTTGTTAGTTGCTCACTGTCCACCACTCAAAGTTAAGAAGGTTTCGACTTTAGCTAAGTGGCGCAAACTGTTGCGTGGACACCCTAGGTTTTATACCAAACAGACTAATGTCAGTTTTACTGATGAAGATTTGTTTAGAATATTAGATGAAATGACTTTTCCTTGCAAAATTCAGTTAGTTACTCCCATTCCTGACAGTTTAGAGTCTTAGTCTCTCAAGCCGATATACCTAGAATACACAGAGCCTGACAGTCAGTCACTCGGTGGCTGTCGTGGGGTGCGCATCGGTGTCGGCGCTCCGTTGTTACGTTTTCAAGGTCACAGTAATATGAAATTGGGGGTGTTGTGCTAGTTCAAGGTCACCTGAGGGATTACCGATTGCCCATTTAGGCAGAGTCATGTCAGAAACTCGGGTTTAACTTGGCACTTTTGCCGTTTCTCGTCCAATATTCGCTCCAAGTGGTCAAGGTCACGGGGACTCGGACTGAAACTCGGAGCGTAGTGCGAGAAACGGCAAAAGTGCTAAAAAATTTTAAGTTTCTGCGTGACCTTGACCTTAGTGGCGTCGGTGACGTCGTTTTGATGACGTAAGGGGTGATGACGTCATCAGCACGTCATTTCTGTGACGTCATGGGTGTGACGTCGTCGAAATGACGTCATTAGTGATGACGTCATCGATTGCGTCATCGATGACGTCATCGATGACGTCATCGGTGAGGTCATTGACCTCGATGACGTCATCCCTCAGGTGACCTTGAACTGGGCCAGCATCCTCAATTTTGCACTACTCGCCATGGACCTAAATGTTGACAACTCAATTTCCATCCCAAATATTGCCAAGTTTAACTAGTTTACGATAATTTATAACAGCCAATGAATGTGAAAATTTACTTTAGATAAATTATATAAATTTGTTAGCAAAAATTTATATCAATTTTTCAAGTTATATAAAATTTTCTTCGAAGCTAAACTCCATCAAACTAAAACCTTCGTTCAATGTTTTAAGGTTTAATTTACTCCACAACATACTGTGGTTATATGAAACTGCACTTTTACAGACTGTTTATTATTTGGATAAACCCCTAAGAAAATATGTCAAATTCACAAAAGAAATTTCATTTTTAATTTACAATATAACGTTATATCTTATTAATGCAATTTACTTATATTATAAATCAGTACCTTTTATTTTAAATGTATTGTATGTGTATCTTACCAAAATTCGTGTTACCTAAGACTTTGTATGCATACGTTACGTGTACTAACCAAAGTTTCGTTATAACTCCTATTGATATATTTGTATTTATCGTACTTCGTATTTCTATGATAACTAAACAAAAACAATTGTTAAATATTTAGTCAAACGTTTCATTTGCAAAAGAGTGTGGATTCGTTAAATAAAAGGAAGATATAAATTTGTAATAGTTGAATTCAAATCAATGATAGCTCTTAACATAAGAAAACTGCCCAACGCCTCAACAAATGGTTTTTTTCTATTAAAAATGTAAATATACGTATTTCATAATGCGAATTTGCGCACGAACCCCTAGTTTTTGTTAATACGAAAATTTTTATTTCCTGTTACTGTAACTCTTAGTGTTTGAAGAATAATATTTGTTCTCAATGTGTTATTTGTTATATTGTAGGCCTAAGTAAATGACCAATATAATGTTAAAATCCATTTAAGTCCACTGGCATTGTTGTAATGATATTTTTATTGTTTCCCGGACGCCTGGCCAAGTAAGACAGCAACTCCACATCTGTTCCCGTGTGGTATCATGTTATCATCAGGCGCTGACCGACACTCAGCATTTTCGTAAATTCAATCAGAGCGAAATAATAGAAAATAAAAAATCGTAAGTATTACGAATCGTGATTTTAACGAAGTTCTTGGAACATTTATAACTTTTAGTTATGGATTCGAAACAATTTCGTTGTTAATATTTTTAAGCTTTGTACGTTGACATTATTATTTAAAATAGTCATCAACAAACACTGTTTTATTTTTCAACAATAACATCAAGACAATATGACTGCTTAGTCGTGTTTTATTTAGTATTTAGTTATCTTTAGATTAGTTAGTTGAATTAATACAATTAAAGTAAACAGTTTTATTTAGCTTATCATAGTGTTTGAAAATAAATCCGAATGATGTCAGTGTTCCAAGAGAAGTTTATTGGTTGCAGTTATTCAATGTATTTAAACAATTTTGTATTGTTTAATGATTATTTTGTGCCCAAACTGAAACTATCCATGGTGTATTTCCTTTTTACCATTGCCCAAAATATGGAGTGATGTTTTATATTATAAGTCATCATCTGCTGTTTCTCTTCCAGAACTTAAGATATAGTTAGAATTGCTATTTTTTCAGCTAGACCCTTCTATGTATTAAAAAAAGTAATTTTGTTTGTTTTGTTATAGAACCTTAATTTTGTGAGCACTTAGCTTGGAACTAAGGATATTAACATTAGATTAGATCATTAATAATTATAATCATTGTTTTTTTTTTGTTTCAAAAACAAATTTGAGAATTGATCGAACAAAAATTCGTTACAAATATATAGCTTCATATTTTTAATTGTTTCATAATCTCGGTAGTTAACTAAAACACGTTTGATATACACTATAAACAATGAGACCCGTTTAGACATTACCATATGAGATTTTGGTAAATCTATTCTTACTTAACACGCTGAGATTTTTTTATTGGAATTCCTACAATTTTAACAGATGTTGAAGTTTTTGGTGTCGTCGTATAGGGCTTGGTCTGTTGTTGATCCCGCCAAAAATTTATGAAAATCGCATTCCAAGGGACTGGCCTAACAGGCTTTTATTGTTTCAATGTTAATTCAAGGAAGAAGGACAAATTACTGAATTATTAAACAGATATTGTGTTAGCGAATTCTAGCAGATCAAAAAGAACATTTGTTTCAATTATAAAGCTTTTTTAACTAATTTGGTCAGTACAGTCCATTACCTGAAATTTTGTCGAACTTCGAGCAGGGGACGACCAGTGATTATAATAAATAAGTAAAACATTCGTGTTGCTACTTTTAAGTGTTTAATTAAATATTTAATAATCTTATTAATAGTTTATTCAACGAATTATTGAACATAGTCGTACAACAATTATAGTAAACACTAGCTGTTGCCCGTTACGGCTTCGCCCGTGTTGAATTTGTTTTTTAATCTCTTTTAAGACCTACGAACTCTTCTTCTTTAAGATATACATTAAGATTAATACATTGAAATAGCATAAGCGGGGCACCTATGAGCAAAGAGGAACGATCATGTCAAATATTAACCTCGTAGGCCATAGAGTAATTTTTAAGTCCAATGGGGCTGAGCCCTAAAGGGTTTCAAAAACTATAATTCCAAAACCGTTTCTTGGTGACTTCCTATGAGCAAAGAGGAACATCAATTTCAAATATTAACTCCACAGGTCATAGAGTAGTTTTAAGTCCAATGGGTTGGAGCCTAAAGGACTTTCCAAGTCAAATTTTAATACCGTAGAATCTATGGTGACCTAAAGGTTCTGTGGAGTGGAGCCCTAAAGTAAATTTACAAAATCGTTTCCTAGTGAATGCCCATGAGTAAAGAGTAACGTCCATGTCAACTTCCAACCCCGTAGGCCGTAGAGTAATCAAGTCCTGAGGGGCGAAGCCCTTAAGGAGTTAAAAAACTATATATTCAAATCCGTTTCTTGGTACCTTTGAGTAAAGAGAAATGTCCTCGTCAAATTTTAACCCGTAGGACCTATGGTAACCTAAAGGTTCTGTGGGGCGGAGCCCAAAAGAAAATTCGCAAAATCCTTTCTTAGTGAATGCCCATGACCAAAGAGGAACATCAATGTCAAATTTAACCCAGTAGGCCATAAAGTAATTTTTATAACCAGTGGGATGGAGCCCTAAAGGACTTAAAAAACTATATTTCCAAAACGTTATGGTTTAATTTATATACAGTAATACATGAAACAAATCACACCCCATTATTTTAAAAATTTACTTTCATTATCATATCTTTTCAATATTTGTATTTTAACTCACATGTCATTGTTTATATTATTCTTTATTCTTGTTTTGAATATACCTCCATCTCATCTCTCTTTTCAAGGTCTTAATTTCTATTTAATAGTTTACCTCAGGTCCTTCGAGGATTTTCATTAGTTCCTCTCCAGTGTCTAGTATTTTAGTGAATACCTATATGAACAAAGATGAGTGTCTATGCAAAAAATTAACCCTGTAGGCTCTATAGTAATATTGAGGTTATTTGGGGCAGAGCCCCGAAAGAAGTGTGTAAACAACTTTTTATTGAGCACCTATGACCAAAGAAATTCCAAATTTCAACCCCGCAGGCCCCATAATTTATAGATTCGTTGTTTCTTTCAATTCGTATTGTAATTGGCCCTAATTGTAACATTATATTGAAATTTCGAAGACATGTGGGGTGGAGCCATGAAGGGATTTTTGTGAAAGCGTTTCTTAGTGAGCACCAATGAGGAAAGAGGAACGTCCATGCCAAAATTCAACCCTGTATGCACTAAAAGTAATTTTTTGTCCCGTATGGCGAAGCCCTAAAAATGCTTTACAAAAGCGATTCTTAGTGAGCAGCTATGGGCAAAGTGTATCTTCCATTTCAAATTTCAACCCCTTAGATCATCTTCATATTCGCTTTACATCTTTTTTCATTATTAGCTTTTCATATTCGTTGTTCCCTAGATTCATATTGGCCATAAGAATAACATTAGACCAAAATTGAAATCGTGTGTGGCAGAGCCCTGATAAATTAGGCAAAACACTTTCATAGTGAGCACGTACACATGAGCAGAGAGGAACGTCCACGACAAATTCCATCATCATGGATCCTATAGTTTTTCAGATTCGTTGTTTCCTAGATTCGAACTAAAAATTATTAGCTATAAATAACATTACATAGAAATTTTGAAGTCCTATGTGGCGGAGCCCTGATGAAATTTTGCAAAACCGTTTCTTAGTGAGCATCTATGATCAAAGAAGAACGCCCATTCCAAATTTTAACATCGTAGGTCCTATAGTTTTTCAGATTCGTTGTTGTTGTTGCCTTGATTTGTATAAAATATTTTCCATAAGAATAATATTAAATGGAAATTTTGAAGTCCTTTTGGCTAATTTCAAACCCTATACCCTATGGTTGTAAATAAGATTCAATGATACTGAGCGAGTGGTATTTGACCAAGTAGATAAAACCGAACCTAACCTAAACTCTACTAATAAACATTTTTTTCACCAGTATAAAAGTGTTTACAAAGATAAAAATATTGTCATATGGTTATGTCATCCTTTAAATGTATCATTTCGCTAACAGCCGATAGCTTTGAATCTTCAACAGATAATTACATCAAATATTTGAAGTCATGTGGGGCGGAGCCCTGAAGGAATTTCGCAAAACAATTTCTTAGTGAGCACCTATAGGCAAAGAGGAACATCCATTCCAAATTTCAACCCTGTATGTTCTATAGTTTTGGAGATTCGTTGTTTCCTAGATTCGTATTTTAAGTGCTCCATAAGAATAACATTGTAACGAAATTTTGAAGTGGTGTGGAGCGGAGCCCTGCAGGAATTTCGTAAAACCGTTTCTTAGTGAGCATCAATGGGTAGAAAGGAACGTCTATACAAAATTTCAACCCTTCAGGTTGGCTAGTTTTGGAGATTCGTTGTTGCTTTGATTTCTATTAAAAATCCCCCATAAGAATAACATTGTAACAAAATTTTCAAGTCGTGTAGGGCGGAGCCCTGACGGAATTTTGCAAAACCGTTTCTTAGTGAGCGTTTTTGAGCAAAGATGAACGTACATGCCAAGTTTTAACCCTCTAGGCCTTATAGTATTGGAGATACTCTGATACGTGAGTGAGTGGTATTTGACAAATATATAGTAGATTACAATAGTGGCCCATAAAAAGTGTGTGTCTATGGGGTATACTCGTAGAACATATGTTTCTGGAGTGGATGAAAACACATTCCAAATATACAGTAGTGTAGTAAAAAAATAAAAATTGACAGTACCAATAAACTGTAGCTTGTTTTTACCAGTTTTTACAAACTGTCTCTAACTGGATTTTGATAATTACACCAATATTAAAAAACGTCAAATAAAACGTGGAACACTAAACTCTGACAAAAAATATCATTAAATAACGTATTTTATTTTAATTTACACAATAAATGTCCACGAAATATGTTCAATTTGTTTTCTAGAGTAGGCCTAAAAAACTAAGTATTTCCCTAGACATTTATAGTTTTTAACTTTCAGACTAAGCCCTTGTTCGAATTGTAATATTTAGTTCAGAAATATTGAAGTTGTTTTCATGACTATAATCGTTAACCCATTTTACACAGATATTCTGTATTTTATTATATAATAAAACGTTTCCACTTTGACTGGTATTATACAAATGATATCTTAGAGAAAGGCGCATCACTTTGAATGCGGGAAAACTTGACTTATCAATTTAAATAAAAAAATTGATGTTACATTTTTTTATATAATGCATTTTAAGGAAGATTCTCCAGTTTTATAGCTCTAAATGCCTCAAAATACAACTGTTGCGACACGGCTGACCGTTCATAAGTTTTTAACAAATATAAAATTCCCCCTCAACTTTTGACGCGGGAGGCCCAAGAGCACCTGATACCTCTGGGGATCAAATTGAGCCAATATCTGAAGAGAACAGAGAAATACACTTAGCCAGGTATCAAAACAACATCCACCCTTCTTGTAAGCGTTTCAAATTTCCAACGGAATAGAATTCCTTTAAAAGACATAGAAATGTCTTTCGATACAGAAAAAGTATTGAATGTCACAACATATATAGAAATTAAATACTAAAAAAGAGAAGAATAAGATAAATTATCTAAGGTAAATTATTAACGGATTCTAAAATTATTCAATGAAAATTATCAAATAATAAAATAATAAAGGTTATGAAGTACTCTTTGGATTGAATTTAAGTGATAATGTAGTCCTGTAGGATTAAATTAAATACTGTTTTATTCATATTCTAGTTTTTTTTTTCGGTATTAAAATAAAATATAAATTATTTGAAGTTATAAAGCAGATTTAAAAAGCTGGTTTTTGTTTTTCCTTTAAGACTTATGCGTATTGTTATGATCGGTAGATCAATCTTTTCTCATATAATTTGGACTGCTACATAGAATTTTTGCAGTAGTTAATGTTTATATCACTGAGCTGATTGATTATTACATTATCAAACATTGTAATAATCAATCACACATATGCTGACGATACTGCCCTTGTTGTATCCCACAAAAATATACAAGAGCTAGAAATAAAATCCTACATTGCTGCCAGCATTGCCAAACAGTACAGCCAAGAGAATGACCTCGTGCTAAATGAAGACAAGACGCAACAACTCTTCTTTGGTTCACAAAGAAGGACTGCTCATGCGCTACCAGATGTAATAGCATCCCAAGAGGCCAAATACCTTGGGATAACCATTGATAGTGACCTCAACTGGAAACCCCATGTAGATCAACTCTGTAAGAAACTTAGCACTGCTCTTTATGTCATCAAGCGCCTGAAACACATAAGTAACGCAGAAACCTCAAGGACTGCCTACTTTGCTCTATTTGAGGCGCAAATGCGTTATGGACTGATTGTATGGGGGCTATCATCTCAGGGGAACCTTCAGAGGGTATTACGTCTTCAGAAAAAGGCAGTCAGAATCATGGCTGGACTGGCATTTCGTGACTCATGCCGGGGGGAGTTCAAAAGGCTGAAACTACAGACAGTAGCTAACCTATACATTGCCGAGGTAGTTACCCACGTAGTTAACAAAAGACCCATAATAAACTTCTCAGAGGCTCATCATTATGACACCCGAAACCAAATCAACTACATACTCCCTGCACATCATCTGTCAGCCTATGAAAAAAAAACCCAGCTACATCGGAGCAAAACTATTCAACACCCTTCCACCTGCACTGAAAGAACAAAAAAACAACCGGAACTTCAAAGGAGCTGTTCTCGACTGGCTACTGAAAAAAGAATTTTACTCTGTTGAAGAATGCCTGGAGGGACGAGGCCAACCTCATCACTGAAGAAGAAAAATATGACGCCATGACTGTACTTAATGTTCATGTCAATAAAGAGTATTTTGTCTTGTCTTGTCTTGTCTAAACATTTTCACGCAATTAAGTTACCGTGCATTCTTCAATAATTAATGCTATTGAACTGAATTATAACAATTTTTTATAAAAATAACTTTGACTGATTTTATACAAGGTGTCTTTGTATTTGAAAAAATAATACGATTTTGAATCGAAAGTTCCAAACGCATTGTCGATAAAAAAAGTTCTGATACAGTGCAGTATAGTAGGCCTACTGAGTGCAATTTCTACACAGTAATTCCTGACAAGTCTAAGAGGAATATTATTTTTCCTAGTATTTTCCTTCCCAAATAACTTGGCAGAACTAGTATCTACTTTACTGGAATCTTTTTTACTGGACCCAAACTCAGACAGTAAATTACAGCCAGTCTAGAATTCAAACCCAGTCAGGTGGAAATATCTCCGCGACAGTTTCTCGGGTTCTGGGGTCCCAGCCACGGAATTCCCCGTACAGTATCACGTGTTCCAGGGGCTGGTAGCAGGTGCGTGATGGGGTTACGAGGTGGGAGGGGGGGGGGTGGTAGGAGGGGAACGGCGCCGAACCTCTCGGGGGCGGTGGCCTGGAAACAGAAGGGCAGGTAGAAGAAATCGCTCGCCTGTGCGCATAAATAGCGAGGATTAAGCAGGGGACTGGGGACGTGGGTTATTGTTATTGCGGGGCAAACGTTTAAAATGGAGAAGCTAGAAGAAGAATTCTCCAAGGTCGTCATGGCTGGAGAAAAGATTCTTACATGTATTCCTATTTATTCGCCTAATTATCCATTTTCAACTGCATAAATCATCTAGCGACAATATTTACTATAGATGACACACCTAAAACTTAACTCAATACAGTATATAACTACTCAAGTTTAGAACATTGACAGAATCAATCCTATAAACTAAGCATAGCATTGATAATATCACAAGACAAATTACTATGGATCGAAAAAAGAACAATAATACAGTCGTAATAACCAACTATGAGAGAAAAATTGCCAATATTTTTTAATATGTCGCCAAGAGACTATAATGCTAACTTAGAAGATAAATTACTAATGAGATACATTAGGCTACTGTACTGGATAATGAAATGTTAAAATAACGTTTTAACGCAGTTTTTGAGATATTTTTGTATTTGAACATCACATTCTTTGTCATTGCATGTTATTTATTCAGAAGAATGAGTTAAAATTAGCTTGTAACATGAAATTTCATAAGCAGTATTTTATAATTAATTGTTTTGTAATGAAGAGAGTCGAATGTAACATTATCGGGCGGTTTTAATGGTTTTGCAGTTGGAATGTAAACAAATTAAAATTCCCTATTGTAATTGGAAATGAATTGCTTGCAATATTTTAGGACAATTAAATTAAATTGTGTTTAACTTAACTAGACACATAACAGCAATAGTCCTTGACATGTATAAGACTTATTTTTAAGTCTAAAAAACCTTGAATTTTCTTATAAATTAATAAACATTATTATGAATTTTATTAATAAAGTTTCATTACGAAACTTTTAATGATGAACATTTAAACTGATAGTGAATTAAATAAATAAATACTATATATTTATAATAAATAGATTTACATTTACTATGGTACATTGACAAATCTTGTAAGAAACCAGTTACAAACTAATATGAAAAACGTTTGCGGAGCTGAAAGCGACGCGACGGTTCGCTGTTATCTTATCTGAATGGCGTGCTGTTCGGTACAGATTAGGTGAGAATGATTTCACCCGACACCAAACACGTTCTGATGACTCGGCCAGTGGAGAAAATAAAATAAATAATAGTACTAAATTGAATATAGGGTAATTTTGTGACTTTTATTACATAAATTATATGTACTCACATAATGTTGTAAAAACATAGGCCCTAAAGTCTAATGTTAGTGGATTGTTTCTATTTATTGGAGATATTTTTGAAATGCGTTTTGCAGCCTTATTTATTTTACACTTACGGTTAGAAATAAATATTTGAAATTGAATAAAGATCCCTCTAGGAAATTTCCGTCAAAACTGTGCAACAGTAGTACCAAGACAAGTTTTGTGAGGTGATTACGGCAACAAAAGAATTTTCAATGAAAGGGTCAAAACGTTCTAATTAGCCAACTTCGAATCGGATAGAAAATCGCATACCTTCAAAACACACAAATTCGCCAAATCGATCAAATGGCGCCAGGCCCTGTGGCGAATATTATTAGCTTATCTTATGAATATTGTGCCTTTGAATCTTTGTGTTTTGTCTCGAATGGGCGCGAAAACTACTGGACCAATTGACCTGCAATTTTTTAAAACTATACTTTATTTATCTGGGAGTAATATATGACTGTTACCGTTCTTCATATGCTTTAAGGCTCTTGCCCAGCGGCCTTGCAAATTTTCATGTTTTTCTTATTGGTAAGATTTTTTATGGTGGAACTTTATATAGTTTTATAGAACAAATGAAGGCGTGTTACAAGTCAAAATTTAAAACTTTTAGACAACAGAATGCAGTACATAGGCTACTAATAAGCACAGTGATTAATTTAAATTAATTTAATTTTTAATTGAATTTAATTTAATTAAGCAGATGTTAAGATTTATTCTTCACGACAGGTTATTTTGGTAATTAATTATATCCAATTAAACGTTTGTATTGTACTATAAAAAACATGACGTATTAAATTGTGGTTATTATGAGGTTAAATTAAACTGTAGAAACTACCAAAATTATACATTGTTGTCAGTTTAATGCTCAAGCGTATAGGACCTAGGCATATATTAGTCCAAATCAATAACGTTGTGTTTTTATTGATTTTAACTATAGGCTATAAGTGATCTACTGTGTTAAATCTCCCTTCCTATATACAATTTTACTACCTTTCTGATTATAAATATAGTTGTAAATATTTTCCTTTTCATTAACAACACTAATCTTATCACTTGTAAATCTCAAACGCTCAGAACAATAATATCTCTCGGTGAAAAAATCAGGAATTTTGAACTTTTAAGTTATGAAACATATAAAAAGACTTATGCAAATTCTTCATAGAATGTAAATTCCCATACAATGCTTATTACTGTCAGTGGAATAAAAATTTATTATTATCTTGTTATATGATGGATTTTTAAAATTAATATTTGATTGTGAAGTACAGAGATCTGTAATTAATTAACGAATACGATAAATTAGTAAACCTATAAAAATATTCAATATAAAAAAATAAAATTCCTTTTATTGTTATTATTGTATAACGAGAAACTGTGAAGCAATATTTTAAGCTTCCTTCAGAAGTTTTGCATAAAGCAGTTATGAAGTTTCAACTAACAAGTCCTTTACAGATAATTTATTCAACGTATTAATATATGCTTGCAGTTCTGGATAGAATTATCATGAAAATGACTCTCTTGATCGTGTTTCGATTAAAATGCAAATAGAAAGGGAAGTTTGGCGCTGTAATAATCCCGGTTTGCGCAGTGGCAGCGGTGACAACTGGCAGTTTAACAGATTTAGATTATGATCGGCAGTTTTAGTTTTATGACCGTTTCAATTCGCGCTCCGCCTGTAGATCATTCAACCCTGTGCGTGTAGTGCAGCTGACAATAAAAACGACCTTGACTTCTCCCGCCGCTCGGTGTGGGAGTGAGAGCGAAAACAAAACAGGTTGTCACTCGGAAGTTGCCACCGTCCCCTCCCCCTCCCACCTTATAGTCCGGTGGGTAAAAGTTACGCTTTTCAAAAAAACATCAGCTTCAAAATACTATATTTCCCCCTCTAATTGTTAACGAGAAACATAGGTAGTGTTAGATTAGTAGTGATTACCTTTACACTTTACATTGTTGTTTTGCTGAATACCTGTTTTTATCGTAGTTAGTTCTCCCCACCACCGCGGCGGGATCTATTTCCCAGCGCAGCCGTGCAGAGCGCGCCACGGTCGCACTTCAGTCGTCGACAGACCTTCAGCGGTGATGTTTCATTGTTGCGTGATAGCTCGGAAGTTTTGTTGACGATAGTTTTTCTTCGAAGTAAACGAACTGTGAATCATAACAGCGCGTGTGCATATGGCCGAATTAACTAGTGTGTGAGTTTAACTGTAGTTTGTGCCGTAGTAGTTAGTGTTTGGAACTTTCTAAACTTGTGTAACTGGACAACAATGGGCGGGAGCAGTGGAAGACTGTTTGAAGTAGTTCTACTCTTCACTTTATTATCAGGTAAAAAAAGCTGAATTCGTGTCTTATTGAGTCATGTGACGAACTTTTTATTAGTTTCATGTTGTTTATGGTGTGTTTTTAAACAGCTTTCCTAAACCAACAACGAGATATGAGTTTGTTTAACTTTTAGGGTTTAGATGGAGCCTAATTGTTTTTAAGTGGTAGGCTAACTTATCTATATTTATATTTCGGAGTAATTAGTTACTAATTTATACTAATTAGTAACAACGATTCTTGCAGTAAGCCTAGGTTATATGTTAAATATAAGCTACTAAGGACATAAGACCTAAATTAACGTTTTGCATTCTAAATAAAACTTAATGTAACTTACTATGTCATGTTGTATTAAACTAGGGACAGTTGTGTATATGCGTGTGCGTAAGTTATGTACTTAGGCCTATTGTACTTATTCTTTCTCAATAGCAGGCAGATCGCCAAATTACAAAAGAGTAAACACATGGCGGTGGTTTGCAAGTGCAAAATAATAAATAACCAACAAAAAGAAATTATGCAGACATTTAACTTGCAGTAGCCTGTGAAGCTTAATACAATGTATGAAAAGTTAACAAAATAATGAGATTTGTTTAGTAACAATAAATAAACAAAAGCAGTAGAATACAATAAAACAGTAATGTAGATGAATTATTTTCATCGGAAACGTAACTTAATAATAAAAAATAAAAAATGGATTGGCACCGTAAGATATTTGATGGAGACGGGGGCATATTTTTGCTATAAATTTGATGCTTAGTAGGCTAAAAGAAGTTTCATTTGAAAAATTCAGGGATTATAATTTTAATAAATTACTCCTGCCGTGTTGATAAAATCGAGTGTTGACCTCAAAGCTAGATACAGTAGCGATTTCACACATAAAATCTTAAAGCATAAAAATTCGAATTTACAAAGAATAAGGCGTCCTGTAATTATTATGTGCTTCCCTATTCGCACATACCGTTGTGAAGCCTATATTTTAGCTGTCTTTCTACACGTTGATGAATTAATAGACCTGTCGTATGCATTTAAAAGGATTTTATGTTTTTTAAATTAATTTTCAAACAATAACTTTTAAACTGTATAGCCTACGTAGAACAATAATCTGTATTTTTAAACTTTCGAAGAACTGCAGTAAAGACTATTCATATGTGCAACTTCGCTTCAAGGAAGGGCTTTGCCTTGAAACAGTGCAATAAAACATTGTTCATGCCGGTCCTAATCTTATTTTGGATTTCAAATTAACCTAACGGTATACTGTCCATATTCATACAGTGCAGGCCGTACCATCAATTAAGTCATAAAAGTGATAAAGCACTGGGGCCTGTTTATTTGGAACTGAGATCTAAAAAATAACATAAATTGAAAGAAGACTATTTATTAAAACGTTTCTATGTTTTGCGGTTTTTGAGTTCTGCTTCCTTAGACAGTCATGTCACTGATGATCGCGGCGAACGCTTCTCCTCGACATCAGGCCAGCTACGATAAAAACTGTAGGCCTACACTCTGACTCAGACAAGTGAGCGTTGCGGCGAATAGGGTGTGTTTTTATTGACATATAGGTAAGTAAATACCTGATAAGTTAAACAATACTTAAGATAAGTACTTTAGATCGGTAGTGATAATTTATATGTAGCGTGTGATCGACTAAACAAGCGTCGCGGCCTCCGGCGGAGATGCGTTCGCCGCGATCATCGGTGGACATGGCTGACTTTAACCCGGGATCACTCGCGCTATTAGATTGATTCTAACATTTTTAGTTCCTCTGAAGAAATTTTTTTAATAATGATTTCTTGCGACTGAGCTTTTAAGAATGCTTTCCTCAGTAATTCTATGCATCCGCTACAGCAGTTTGGGGTGGGTAGTGTGGTGGGAAGGGTAGTTTTAGAGGGGAAAAGGCTTGCACCTCCACCCTTGTTAGCGCCCGCCTAACTGCGCGAGCGTTCGCGTGACTCTCCATGTTAGAATAGTTCTAACGGCGCGAGTGATCGCGGAACTGCCGGAGTCTTACTTTTTGAGTAAAAAAAAAGTTGTAAATTACAATAAATATGTTATTATTTTATTTTAAATGTGTAGCGATTTATTTATTTCATCTACCAAACAAATATTATGATAATTACTTTGAAGTGTAAGATGCTGTTAAATGTTAGGAGCGCTCTAACGGCGCGAGTGACCGCGGGACTTTCGATAGCGCGAGTTGTCCCGGGTTAAGCAAGCACAACTCAAACTAAGTTTTAAAATTGAATGAAAAGAATATTAATGTTGATCATGTTTGAAAAGTTTTTAACACATGCAAGCTGAAAAGCAGGGGAGTATTTTTTACTGGCTTATTTATGTGTCATTATTTTATAACTGAGTGATTGTATTAATTTTACTTTTTGTAAAACTGTATTATATTTACTGCTGCAAGCCTTTAGTTGTTAACAGTTTTTTTAGTTTTTATTTAAATACTAAACAAGTGAGAATCCAATAACTGTAGAGCTTGTAAATTTATTCCATAGGACTATGTCGGTTTGTAACTGTTGTGCCCAGTTTTAATTTTGCTCCTTAAATAACTTAGTTTATTAGGTATAATTTTTATTTAAAATGCATGCATAGGCCTACTATACACTATAATTAGGCAATAAAACCTGGATGATAGCTCTGCAAACTGCTATTTTAACTACTATTTTCAGACATTATCCACTATTTCAACATACTTTCAATGATATCTATCTAGTCTGAGAGGTCGATCACTAGGAGTCGAAATCTTCAATGTAGGCTATAAGCATGATAATTGGGCGTCAAATTAAGGTTGAAAATTAACTTATTAGAGAAAAATTCCCGACAAATCCAACCTCAAGCTAAATTCAACAATTTTGGTTAAAGTTTTACGTAAAATTTTTTTCGTTTGGCTATCTTTTATTTAAAAAAATCTAAAACGCCTTCCGGGACTTTTTAAAAACTAGTTTTGGACAGTACTTTGACAAATGCCGGTACTGTGGTACTGTAATTGGTTCTGTGGCCATAGTATAGTGATTGTAGCGAGATTTGTTTCTCTTTGTTAGCATACTTCGTATCCGCCTGTCGGATACGTTATGTGAGACTGCACTGCAAGATAATGGACATATTGGATCGCGGGAAGACGATCAATCAATCGTGTTGTTTCGTTGTCTCCATGTTTGATTTTGAAACTACAGTACAGTATGTACAATAGGCCGAAGTGTAGCTGCCTACACTGCGGCCCCGCTTGGTCGAGATTTAGTTGGTGAGGGGGGGGGGGGGGTGAGCGGTGGTGGTCAGGGGTGTTTTTGGAAGGGTAAACCTCTCACAAAATTCAAGGTTTAACGTTACCCAGCCTCAGAAATATCCTTAATTAACTCCACCCTTTACATCTTAAATCTCCCCCCCCAAACTTTATGGATTTGGAGTTTTATGGTAGAAGGGTGAAGACATTAACTTATTTTAAATGGGGAAAAGTATTAATGACAATTTTTGTAACATACGGTATTAAAATTTAACACCTTGCATACTCTAAGTGTATTCAAAAGTCATGAACTTATAGATAATTTTAATCGATCAATGAAAAAATTTATTTAATTTTAGAGGGTGAGAAGTTTGTTTAAAAAATAGTTGAAATTCACGTTTTGGCGTACATAGGACCTTCAGTGTGTATTTACATTTTATGGTCCAGTTATTGTAAAAATTTTCCACGGTATATATTTATAAAAAAAAATATCAATAATCAAGAATTATTATTTTCTTCCCTCCGCTTCTGTACAGTTGCGGTTCTTTGTAGAAAATATATATCACAAAGATGTTTTACAAGTCATGCCATTTTGATATCCTTGCAATCCTCAAAGAGTTCCAAAAACTTATTAGCAGTAAATTGGGCGTATTTTTTGTATAGTACAGTAAACTTTCTTGACTGGTTTTTGTAAGTGAACAGATAAGTTTGTAGGCCTACTAATTGTTTTTAACAAAATAATGTCTTGTAATATAAAAGCTAATAAAAACGGACGTATCCAAATAGCATAGTAGAATCAAAATAATTACTCCTGTCTCAACCGTACAATAAATAAAGCATTCGCCCCCAAGGGCATCGCCCTGCCGTTGAACCCTGTAGGGTTTGGGCCGTTGCCCCCAATCTCCAGTGCCATCCTGTAGATAGGCCCTACAATGGTCCACAACAGGTGGGTAGAGCTGTAATCAGCTTGGATGTGACAGTCAGCTGATTTATTGGCTCCAGCTGATCGTATCACGTGACCTCGGCCTGGTTAATTGCCCTAGGTGACACCAGAGATCGCTACTGTGTAGTGTAGTGTATGGTGGGGTGGATGCTCTAGCTAGGACCACCACACACCAGACAATTTGAGAACGAGAGTGGCGATGTCAGGTGGTTAGAAAATTACCAGCCCCATTTTATAACTAACTAGTCAATTGGCCGTGGCCGTGCTTCTCCACGGCAAAATGGTTATTTAACTGCTTTAATGGAAAAAATCATATTCTCATGGTCTTGGTACTGTATTTCATTTGAATTCCTTAGTTAATGCTTGCCCCTGGACTATGATGCAGACTTAGGTAATAGGCCTAGGTCCTATTACCTCCGTCAACAGTCCAATTTCACTGGACTGGAAATTGGACTGTTGCCAACAGAGCTATACGATTACATACATGACTTATTTAGTCTTGCCATTTCATTATTTTTTTATTCGTATTAATGGTGGGCTATTAATTTTTGTTATTCACTTTCTACTTAAAAAGTCGTTGTTTACTACAATATTTATATTTTGTATTTATTACATTTATAGTTATTAGGCTCCCCATATTGAAGAATAACTCCTAAATGATAAAACTGTATGCCGAAAGTTAGGTTATGAAAACAATAAAACACTTTTACCTATTAAAAATCGACCTAATAAAAAACCTCGACCTATTAAAAAGATTTTCAGTCTTTTAAGAGAATTGCATTGACCCGTGGTTTTAGAGGATGACAGCACGTAACTCTAGGTCGACGAAAATTGAATAAAACCCTGCAAAACGCACTATGCTATATACAGAATGACGCAATGAAGATCGTTTTTATGTACATTGTCTGGAATTTAATCATAGGCTATATTTGTGTATAGGCTACAGCAGTGCTGATACCAGGTTGTGCTAGTTTTGATGTGCACTTAATCAGACGTTTCAAATAAATCCGGGCTTACCGTAGTGAAATTAAAATTTACGACGTTATTCTATTCGGAAGCTATTTTGAGGCAGCGTTGTCATGTAAAATATTATTAAAACAGTTGGTAATACAAAAAGTGAAATGTTTATAAACTATAAATGGGAGTACTTGATTAGTGCATCCATTTCAGGAATGTAGACGCAATACCATTGTTCCCGATAGTAATAAATTCCACATGCAGTTACATTTCAAACTTTCGATGGAGAATTGCAGAGAAGTATTTTTTAAATTAAACACCAAACAGTTAGTTTTTTCCCTATGTCAATATACGCATTACGTAGTGTAATAAACATTAATTAGTTATAAGCCTAATGAAAGTTAAATGAATATCAACAAAGCAATGAACTTAACTCAATAAGTAGGTCTAATTTATTTACGTAACTTAATATTTAGAGCCGGTTGGAATGAAAGTGGCGTAAGTCCAAAATTTGAAAAAATTGAGATAAGTACAGTTTCTTATAGTAGAAAGACTGTTTTGTTTAGAATGAAAGTGATGTAAGTCCCTAGTTCAATATTGTGCCACCAGGAGCAGCACAAACTAAGTCCATTTAGCAGAATTTCTGTTTCATTGAGAATGACAGTGAAGTAAGTCCATAGAGTTTTCAGCTGTTGATTCCAGCTGTTTTACTTATGTTATCTCAACATATGTTGAAAATGACAGTGGAGTAAGTCACATTTTTTATTTTTTTTTTATAAAAAGAGACCAAGTATGAATATGGTTATAATGCAAAACAAATTAACCATACCCGAACAATTAATAAAATAAGTAAGAAAATTAAAAAATAAATAAATAATTTTTTTTATTAAACAAAACGTAAAACCTTTAATATCTCAAAACTAGCTCTGCTGGACTTAAGCCACTTTCATTCCAACCGGCTCAAAAAGATTCTACCCATCGTGAGCCTTTACATTTGAATAAAATAACATTACAAAAAATTGGTATATTCGTTAACAAATAACCGACTTTTTAAATACTGTTCCTCCTGCTTTTGTGGACCTACAAAAATTGCCCGCTATCAGAATTGAGATATCAGAATATTCAGTCAGAAGTCTTCCGTCATTATAATGATCTATGTACGGCACCGAAACGATAACGACATGAGTCTGAACATGGCTTACAACAACGATGACAGAGACACATGTAAGTTTTCTTTACACAATGTATCGAACTTTTTCCCTCCCTGGAGGGGCTTCGTCTGTTAATTAACGCAGAGCTGAACTTTTACCACGCTCATTTGCTCTGCAACTTGGCCCCGAGCCGACAGACATATACAACTGCGCTAACCTCACCAAATGAATCTTGCTACAGTGTTTTGCCTGTCGTGCGTTTCTTAATTGTTATTATATTAAAATTAATTTTTTTTGTTAGTTAAGAATTTTTTATTGTTAGGCCTAGCCTACAGTTTTGTAAGATGGAAAAACGTTAGTTTGTAATTACTAATCATGCAACTAGACTCCACATACATCTGGGGTTGCAGCACGTTGATAATAATAAATATTTAAATGATTCAAAATCTATTCTGCACCATAAAAGAATTAAAGGCAAAGCAGCTAAAATAATAGAAACTATTTTACCACACATCATCATCGTAACCGAAGCATTATTGTCTTAATGTTTACAAATGAACGAGGTTACAGACTGCGGTTATGAATTTAACTAAAGCGTAATGACTTAAGAGTCATCTTCACCCCTGGGCCAGTAACCCATTGTTGCGCAGTCGGCAATGTTAATCATACGGCTTTTGTGCTAAAACATGGTCTTGTATTCCCCTGTTTCGGACGCCGTTTTTCAACCGATTTTCTTGAAATTTGGTAAGTGTTTAGTTGAATAGTTATATTAGGTTTCTCATACCTCGAAATTTTGAAAATTTAACAAATATTACTCTCTGTGACGTCGCAAAGTAACTCGATTTTCCTTAGTTAATATTTCAAAATTTAGTAAAATTTTCAAAATTTCGAGGTACGAGAAACCTAATATAAGTATTCAACTAAACACTTACCAACTTTCAAGAAAATCGGTTGAAAAACGGCGTCCGAAACAGGGGAATACAAAACCATGTTTTAGCATAAAAGCCGTATGATTAACATTGCCGATTGCGCAACAATGGGCTACTGGCCCAGGGGTGAAGATGACTCTTAATATTCGCATTTTAAAAATAGTTTGTTATTGGTTTCAGGCTATATCCCACATAACAATGCTATTTAAAACAAAATTACTAAATACAATATTTTGTAAATTATACAGAAAGTGCTATGGTTTTGCATGTTTTGTAGATTTTACATCAATTACCTTAAAGTACACTAAACAGGATCAAATTTACGCAGTACTTAAACCTAATACTGTTTAAGAATTCACTATATCAACCGTGTGCGGCCTAGCGTGTGAGCGTGTGCAAATACGCTAAAGGGCAACAATAAGTTTGGCGGGGGCGGCAACACCCCTCACCCCCCTCCCCCGCGTAATTTCTGGTTTCCGTTTCCTCCAGTGTAATTTATTATTCAATTCGACGCATGTTTGCTCCAGGGACGGTCGTGTTGCTTGTTGCGGTGCCGCAGCCGCGCCGGGGCGGTCAGTGGAGTCGGGGCTCTCGAATTTCGAATGCGGTGGTTCGCTTGTCCCCCCCCCCCCCCCCCAAAGAGTTAAACGCGAGGATACGTTAAATGTTTCCTTGCTAGAGCGATCGAAATAATATACCCCATCACAGTTGAACTGCGTGCTCAGCAATTTGTTGATTAGATTTTGACTAGCAATACTGCTGTATTTCCCTCAATGTCTCTCATAGGCTAGGCTATAGGCTTGAAGCCGCGAGGGCGTAGTTTAGCTGCACTGAATAAGATTTTCTTGTCCGTTTTGAACCAAGGCAAGCTAAATGGAAGCTAATTATTCGCTAGCTATTTGACTATTTCCATTTAATGAGCATGGCATATGAACTTCACTGTACTCGGTAATGATTTTCTTGTGAAGGGTTTAGTTATTTATAATAATTAATTTGGTTGGTTTGGCCTAAATTTCAAATATAATTTGATAATCAAAGTAGGCTCTATTTTAAATGGCGAGTATTAAAATTTTATCATCTTTAAGTTACTTATTGTAAAGTATAAAATTACGTTTTGGAAGTGTTAAAAACGCATTACTGACCTTGAAAATAGCAGGTGTAGACTTAAAGTAATTAACAGCTAATTACTTAACATCTATTAAGGTAATCACCACTTTTAAATAAAATGCTAACTAACCATCTGTCCACTTCATTTACTGTGCCTACTCACGATTTTAGTAAACTTGGTTTATTCCATCATGGTTTTGCAGAAAACGTGGCGAAATATGCGAATAGTACGCGTTTATTTTAGCTGTCGCAACTCTGTTAAAAAAACCAATTTCTACAACATTGTCTAAGTTCACATGAGTATAAATAGATAACATTAAGATAAATTTAACAATTGAGAGGAGTGTGATAAATATGTCTAAGTACCATACAGTAATATATTTACCGCCCTCAAAAAACTTTGATAAAAACTACACATTTTAGAAACTTAAATAACATTGTATGAGTATAATGGTTGTCACTGTATTTAACCCCCTTCTCCCACCCAGTAAAACATCATGGAATAGCCTATAGGATCCATGAAAACCGATTTTACTAGTTACAATATATGCTACTGTAAAACTAAAACATATCTCTCATGTAACGAAACTGAAGGATGAGCAAACCACCGAGTACTTTATACAATGTTGGAAGTACAATCCGTCAAGTACAAAACGCAAGTCTGTTCCTACTCCGGGTTGATCCATCACACACTATCATGCCCTAGTATACGGTCCCCATCGTGTCATACGACACCAGGCCCCCCTGGGAACCTCCACTTGTTGTGTGCTTACTTACATGAGACTTCCTGTTTGTGTTTTTCCATTTACGCCCGCACATGTCACATCCCCTTTATCAATCCTCCCACCTACCGTGTCTGTCACGAAGGCAGTTTGGTGTAAGGGGCTTCAATATATCATAGTTTGGTTTGTCGGTGGGTTTCGATCGTGTGCACCCACTTCGTCACCCCCCATTTTCGTCACCTATCATAAAAATCACTGAGCCGTACTAATGAGGGTCGGCCGCCGTCCCGTCCCCCTCAGGGCCTGCTACCTGAACTGATCGTTGTGAAGTTAGGATCCCGTTCTCAATCACAAGAGGAAACGGTGTTCACCGTTCATGACTCGTTCACCTCCGTGCAGAGAAGAGTGTCCAAGCAGATTAATCCTATAGTACTGTATAAACATTTTCATTGTCCATAAATGTTAGTATAGTAATAGTAACTTAGGTAATTGGAGATCAAGGAAATAATGTAAATAAAATAAATTATAACATAAATGGAAATATTGTAAACACTGCTGTTTTATATTTTATTTTGTAAATTAACAAAATACTGTCTTGTAAAACCATACAAATTAAAAATCCATAGCATTATTATGCATATATCAAAGAATAAATGACAACTTCATTGTTATAAAATCTCTCTAAGAGCTAAAGAGAAACGGCAAAGTTATTATGTTTTAAGGGGTTTTATAAATTGTGTTACCTAAATATTGAGTTGTTTACTAAACACGTATACGACGGAATGGAGTAGTCATATCAGAGGAGTAAACCAATCGATGAGTTCTAACCTATATTATTCCTAATATCTAGAAGCTATGCAAAATTCATCGTAAACTCAAATGACCATGCTCTGTACAGTAGTTTCCTCTCTAGACAATAATGTGCACTCTTTTATGATATACAGGATAATGGAATGTTTATACAGTACTATAGTACTGTATTAATCTGCTTGTACACTTTTCTCTGCGCGGAGGTGAACGAGTCATGAACGGTGAATACCGTTCCCTCTTGTGATTGGGAACGGATCCTATACTTCACACCGATCAGTTCAGATAGCAGGCCCGAGGGGGATGGGACGGCGCGGCGGCCGACCCTCATAGTACGGCTCAGTGATTTTTATGATAGGTGACGAAATGGGGGGTGACGAAGTGGGTGGGCACCGTTTCGATTAAAAGAATCTCGTATGTGACACCTTTGAGGTGTGTAATATGTTTGTATGAGCTTATTCTCAAAGAGCACTTGACTGTAAGGGAGATGTCGAGGTGCGCCTATGGTCAGGGCATTCCACAGCGGATTACCGTCGACCCTCGGAGGGGCAGGGTCGAGGTGCGCCGATGGTCACTATGGTCAGTCGGGTGACCTGTTCCTGTTCCCATATTTTGCTGCCACGCTGTTACTAATTCATTCCCAATTAAATATAAATGTTAGTTACGGTATGTTGTTATTTAAACTGTGGGAAAAGCCATGTATAAATAGTATTTTTTTCACTATGGCGAAAAACGGGTTTTCTGTGCTCATTTGAGTTTTACAATTAGGCCTAATATGGTTATGTTACGTAAATTGAAAAAAACCATGTATAAATAGTAATTTGTATCACTAGGGCGAAAGCATTTTTATTATGGGTAAAATGGAGCAAACCAACAGGGAACAAAAATTAACATGTGTTGTGCACTCTTTAATCTATATAACCTCTTTGGCTACAATAAATGCGACCTTTTCGGACTAATTCAACACCAACTGATTAATAGGCCAGAAAATGGCTGTTTAGCTTGCAGTCTGATGAAAAATGAGCAAATGTTTTTCGCGCAAAAACCTTCTGCATATGTATACGACAAACCAAATTGTTATTATTCAGTTGACTTTAAATGTTGATACAGTATTGGTAAACAGTAAATATAATAATTATTAACACGAACAAGAAACCAACTGAAGGCAAATTTCAATTCGACCATCGGCGCACCTCGACCCTGCCTCCCGAGAGACCCAAACCAACATCGGCGCACCTCGACCCAGCCCGACTGTAAATAGAGAGGTAAAAAAATAATTACAATACCTACGAATAATAACACAAGATAATGAAGATATAGCCTACTTTCGGATTTTAACAAGATTTGTTACTTAAAAGGTTTTCCCTTTCACACATTTTGCCTTCAAACGCCATAAAAACCTTACAAACACAGCCTTTCAACCAACTGACAAAAGTAACATTTGTTAACTCGGTGATTCCAAATTTTCCCCTACGAAAACCAACGATACAACTTAGCGCTCGCCTCAATCAATCCGAACAATTACCCAACTTTGGCCCTAAGGCAACACAATCAGAAGAGAGCAATAAACCATACCCTTATTTTTCCACTTGTGCAGAAGATCCCTCTGATTTCTCATCCCCAAAGACAAATTTACCCGGTTACAATTAAACTGCCGAAGTCCTCGGCTATTAAGCGTTTCCATACGATCGCGCGGCGGTAATTATTAACCGAATAATCCCCGCCCCGGCTATAAGACTGAAGGATGATTTCATTAGGAACCGCACGAGGCATCCCTTATTTTGGCTAGGGGTTGCTCGCTCGATGTAGGGGTGGTTATCTGTTTGGGGCGCCACATGCGTAAGCCTGGCGCTTGTTATAACCAACGCGTGTGTTCCCACGGGTATATGTTGAGACAACAGTTTTTACAGGGATGGTTTACAGTGGAATTAAAGTATTTTTGCAATCTAAAAAAGGTGAGTAGATTGCTCTAAATGTAAATAGGGGTATGTAAAAAACTTTTTGGACACATTGGCTAGTGATCAATATTGAATCCTGAATATTGAATCAATATTGAGGTTTTATGTGTCCTGAGGGTTTTATACATAATTTTAAAGAAAATTCAGTAGCGGGTAAATAGAAAATTTTTAGTCCTATACAAATTGGAAGTCGACAAACCGAAATTGGTAAGATAAAGCCTTGTGTCATAAAGAGGTTATTGCCCTCTATAAATTGTTCAGCAGCGCACACGTCGGAGTTTACAACTTGGCGGAGCTCACTGTAGTTGACTCAGACATTTCTGCTGTAACTGTCACTCATGCCATTGGTTGCAACTGTCGTCGTGTCACTTGGAAATACAACTACGAACTATGAATACTCGAGAAGTCTACACTTCGTAAACAAGTTGGTCAGTTCTTAAAAGTCATTATTCATTGACGTTAATGGCAACATAAATTCTTTCGATACCAAAATCTTATTACGGTGTTTAAAATATCACTGCCACCGTAGTTTGTTTGTACTTTAAATTTAAAGAGAAAAATCTGCTGAGGAGATTTTTTAATAACGCATATAAGACCAATTATTGCACAAAATAAGTCCGTTTCTGGAAAACATGAATTTAGCCAAGTATGGTAAATTATCCCCTAAGTTCTGCAGGCCTACTTGAGAGTGACATAGCTAGCCGTTCAAGTGCAACTACTGCATTAATAATGTGCAATTATTACGTTGTAATATCCGAGAATCCCTTAGAAGTTATGTACCCGGTACTTAAGTTAACATAGTTCTTGTGAAAAAAAATGATGGAAACGTGATATCTCATCACTAGAATCGCCTGTTTTATGGTAGTCTATTGGACAAAAAGCATTATAAAACTACTGTTCTTGATTTAAGTGCCTTAATTTGATATTTTTAAATGTAATGTATACTGTAATTTTCGCCATTATTAAAAGTGCTTATTAGTATTCTGGAACAACCATTTTATAGTTGAAAAAAGCCGACAACTGTGTCTCAATATCCTATTTTTAAAATTCAAATCTTGGACATCTCTTCCCACATAATCATGTGTTTATTTGGCATACCAGTGACAGTTTCCCGTTAGGACGGCGGCGCGGCTCAAAAGAGCTGTTTTGGCAACGGTGTCATTTACAATGCAGACAGTCTAGCCCCCGTTGCACCCAGCTATGCGTCGCTGCGACGCGACGCGACGCGGCGTCGCTTTGAACATCTTGCCGCGCGTCGCTAGCGTATTCCAGGAAGTGGACATTGTTATCACTTTGTCGGTATCTACAGGTGGCTGGACTTCCGGTCGACCGTTTCGCAGAATAGCCTACTAATCATCATCGGCGTTCTTTACAATGTGTTTGTGCTGAGGGGCTTTCCTGTTTCCTTTGAAGTCTAGCACATCGAGTTGCAGTTGAACGCGACGATATATGATGTGTTCAGCTCCATACCGTAAGTCTAATAGATCAAGGGCAAAAAAAAAATAAACGGTATCAGTTAACTGACACATACTTTCTCCAACAATATAAAAAAGATGTTAAAAGCTTCAAACATTAATGTCTTGATGACTAAGTCGGATAGCTACCGGCTGAGCAGCGCTCGTTTGACCCTACGCGCGTCTGTGACTTTTAACAACGTACTGCGTTTACCGCTAAACGAAAAATTGAATTTTCTCCGCAACCACTTGACGTAGAGCAATAATTTAAAATACTGGATTATTTAGTTTTTTGAGCTTGATTTAATGGTGATAAGTAAAATTTATGTCAAGACAAAATTTATTGAAAATAAAAAAATTGATTTTTGAAACACTTTTTATTTCATAACTTTTGAACGCGAATTTTCCCTGAGATGCGGGTGGTGTCATTTTATTCACCATTTTAGGCTTAATAAACAACAAAATTTTAATCAAAATCGTTAGAGCCGTTTTTGAGAAATTTTGATTTTTGATGATTTTGAGGGTTTTTGGGGGTAAAATACCCTTAAAAATCAAAAATTCAAAAAACGAAAAAAACGCCTGGAATTATCGTGGATTTGGACCTATGTACCAAATTTAATTAAAATCGGACCATTAAGGCATTCTCTAGCTCTGTTTACATCCTGACACACACACACACACACAGACAGACATCACTCCGAAAACCACTTTTTTGGACTCAGGGGGAACCAAAATGGATAAATCCACCAACAACTCAAATTCAAAAATTTTGACGAAAACAATACTTTCTCCATATACTATGGTATAGAGGGAGAAAGTAAAAATTGATTCACCCAAAATCCTAGAAAATACAAGTTGTATTTAAAAGATTATGAATAGATATGTACCCTCGAAGCAATCATGACACATAATAAAAACGCGCAATTATGCGTTACTCTAACGCCATTATTCCTCGGATTTTACATTGTAGAAATCTGAGCCTTAGATTCAAAAGTATACAGCAACAGACCAAAGAAGCCTCAGCAAAACCGACACACCGAGGGGAGGCGGCGATAAGATCCAGATAGTCAAATCAATATGGCCTCCCCACTAATGAAAAAGTATGAAAACCGGCGAACCGAGGAAAAGACGCGGAGGATGAGGAAAGTTGTATTCGTGAGGGGAATAAAATGGATGTCGGTTTCATAAAGACGGGGAGGATGGCTGGCGCCGACCCGAGTCATAAAAACAGATTAGGCCGCGTCTTGCCCCCAGAACCAAAATTGGGGTTTCCGGCAGGGATGGGCGACAATGTGCCCCCAGCCCGCGTCAGGTGTCCGGTGTTGCTGTGGGGGGGGGGGGGGCGATCGATGGTTAACGGGTCGATAGATAACGAGGTCGACGTGGATCGATAATTAGATCGACGTGTCAGAGTAGAATAATAACACGGTCAACGCAAAAATATTAAGTAATTGTTATCCTCAGGGTAAGGTAAATGTGTTCAAATTGTGTGATGGCTGTTTCTAGAACGATGAGTCGCACCACATTAACTATGTAAAAGTAGGAGTAATCGATAATAATTACTTAACTGATTTCACGCTAATCGACTGACTGCAAAGTTGATGCGTTGTAATATTGGAGTAAGTCAAGTAATCAGTAACGTCAAAGTTTGTCTGTGTACACATATAGTGTACACATATAGAGCCTTCAGTTGAAGTTGAAATAGAGTAGACAATAAAAAATCAATCATAATGCAGTCGAGAAAATGCTGATGTCTTTGATTAAAACAGAGAATGGTAATATTTCAATCTAATTTGGGACACTTTGGTGAAAGGGTTGACGACAAGAAGATTTTATCTGAAACAGCCTAAAATGGTTTAACATTAGACTAGGCTACCATTTTTAAGAACTAATATATTATTTACCTTTGTTGTTATTAATATCCACATTTTATTTAGCCTCTCATACCTGCAATCAACATAAAGTTTTCCTTGAACATTCAGTTGTGATATGATGAAAATAATCTTCACATTGTTTCAAACTGCCTCCATCACTGAGTAATTAAGTGAGTTGTCCCTGGTATATTTTGTTTGCGTCCTACCTTATTTCATTTTTTCTGTCAAAGTGTATTCTGGAACATAACATGAGTTAACTAATCTATAAACAGTAAAATAAAATTCCCGTAGCCTGCCGGATATTTAGGTATTTGTTGTTAGGATTTTCCGCTGAGGATTTGTGGCAAGTTGGCTTCCAGAGGTGGGATATAGTGGAAACACAATTTACAGTCGCGTAATTTTCCTTTCCAAGGCTTTCGTAGGATTAGAAATGACGAATTGGCGCACAGAATGCGGTGAGTCATGGTGACTATTTAACTGGCTTCCCTCTTGACCAACTGCAACTACGCTTTTCATGTTTTCAAGCATAGTGTTCAAATTTGCTTATATTTAAACCGGGCTGCAGGTTTTAAAGATTATTTATTTCTACCTGCTTTTCATACAGGAATAGGAGTAAGAAAATGTTAAAGGACGGTACTCAGACTACTCAGAGATGTTGGGCCAATTTTACTTTAATTTTCAACGTAATGAGTTCCTTAGAAATCCATACTTTTCACATTTATTATGTAAGACCTTTTAGTCTAGGTATCAATTTAGTTTACTGACTTACCACCATATTGAAATCTTAGTCGGTAATAACTAATAATATTCGATTATATTAGCCTACTCTAAGTTGAGAAGCCAAGTTAATGTTGGTTTTATACTTGAAAAGCCATTAGAATTATTTCGTGACTATAGACAACTCTAAAAATCCCATCAACTAAACCAATCCCTCGTGAATTCCCATCCCCATTGCGATGCAGTACTATACAGCTTAGAGCTTAGTGGCTGACAAAAACATTGCATTTGTTCTCGTATAGCCTACCGCCAATGCAGTGCCACAAAGGTTCGCCGTTATTTGACCACTGTGACACGTTGATTAGATGTGTAGACACTCAATAGAGGAGGCGTATTTAATTAATTCTATGGGCACGGTGGGCGGCCCAATATGCCAAATTAATTAGTAATAAATGAACCGTCATTGTCTATTGCTTTGATAAACCGCTTGTTTGAACGTCACGACCCTGGGTTGTCTGCTATAAATGGATTCGGGGCTGATGTAAATGTATTTTTATGCGTTTTGTATCTTTTATGAAATAGTTGATAACTCGACCTAAACTCTGCTCTCTCTTTAATCAACCTACTCAAATTTCCTATGTTCATTATATCCTATCAATGAACAAAATATCCGTTTTACATTGGTAATTCAACTGTGCGCAACATTTTATTAGGCCAAAATGAGCTTTAGGAGCTGTATAGCCTACAATATAATGATGAACTTACTTACAATTTTTTTATTTGTATTTGTATTACTTTTAATTTGAACTCGATTCACTATTTTACCCAAACAAATAATCCATACCTCTCAGGCAATCCTAAGATCACAAACGGTACAGGATGTGAAATTTCTGTCCGGGCTTGTAAGGCATAAGGACCTATTTAGAAGCTTTGTGAAGTATCTCCCGCCGCTAGAGGCGGTTACACAAGATCGCAAACTTTATCGAGGGAATTGACTCAATCGCAAATGTAAGTCAATGATTTGTGACAGAGGGTGAATATTGCTGGGGTTAGAAAAACCTCCCCTTCTTGGACTTTTATTGGCTCCGGATACAAGCACTGGACTCAGGAACAAGACAAATTATTCACGCTACATCCTTCATTTTTATACTTTACAAATTCTTATAGCTTTGTTAAATGTCAATTTTACGATCGTTTTTAACTTATCGCGTATGCCGCATCGACAATTTATGTCCATATGTAAATTGATTCAGAGTCCGCAATTTCGTGTCTTTTTGACACAGATGAAACTTGGGAAAGATTTCTATTACACTTAGAGACAACTTAGTTTGTAGCTTTTGTTAAAATAGAGAGTTAGATTTGGTCACACATTCAACAAAACTTCTCCTTATATCCATGGTCTAATATTGTTATGAAAATATTAAAGAATATTTAAAAACTGATATTGTCAATTGGTAGTCAGTTAGCCTTGAATTCCCTTACATCTTTAGACAAAATATACTGTTGTACTGTACGATTCTAAATATGTACTTGCGAGTGTATTTAAAAAAATACTAATAAAAATAATGTTTGTTGTAAAGTAGTTTCGCCAGTTATTTATTACACATTGTGCCCTTGTTTGCACAGTGTAAACATAAACAAAGAGTACAAAAGTAACAAAACCTAGAAAACATGCATAAAAGGAGAAAAACGACTGTGTGCATTTGGAGGTCTGTCTCGATCCCCTAAAGGGCACCTATTGAGGGGTGGGGAGGTGCAACAATAAGTTTTGGGTTCGCGGTAATTTAAACCACAACAAAACTTAATCTGAATCGGGGGCAGGCTTATAAGTAAAATTAGGGTGCAAAAACTTTTACGTCGTTTTCATGCCCTCTCTTGATGGCGGAAAATCTCGTCTTCCTTTCGATTGTTTCCACTCACAATATTTTGTCAATTTGATATTTAAAGATAAATTCTGTTCATTTTGCCCTCCCCCCATCGTTTCTGGAAGTTTACTGTTCTCGTCATTAAGCTTATACGCCCGGTAACACTAATTAATTAGAATATTTAGGTTAGCTTAATTTAGGTAAGTTTTAATGACAGATGTGAAACAGTAATGTGAAACAGATTGAAAAATTTGCCACGCAGATAATCGTATTGGCAACTAAGTTACCTTCCATATAAGATACAATTTTTTCAAAGCTGATTCTAGCTAATTCCAACATCTCGTTATTAATCATCGTACTTCTCCGAATTTTATCCTTGGATAGTGAAGGACCAGGGCAGGCGCCAGACCCTCCAGTCCAGGGATTCGATACTGTCCAAACCCCGACGCCGCCGAGGGCCCTTGAGTAGGTCTCGCGAGGGACAGTCGTCTCGTCGTCGCGCGTGTGAGCGCCCCGCGCGCGTGCGGGCGATCTGTGACGTCACCGCCGCCACTTGACTCTATCTGGGGCTTGAGTAACCTGCTGGCGATATGATTGCGTGACAAGGTTGTTTATTGGTGTTTCTGTTTAGGCACCGGCATTAGTTCCGAGATGGTTGGTTAGAGCCTGTTGCTCGTTACTGTAGTAGTGTTCGACTCTTTGGTTCAAAAATATTGGACCTTTCAATTTTAGTGGTAACGAATGAATATAAGACTTACATTTTTTTAGATTAGTGTCTTTTGTTAGTAATTCTTTCTCATAAGGATATTATTTCAAGAATAAATTAGTCTGAAGTCTGAACACAAAAAGGTACCTAATTTAAGTTAATGAAAAAAAAATCAGCAACAATTATATGTTTTAGCTGTAGGATATTTATTTTGAGGCGTTCTTTGGTTCTTTATATTTAAAACCTCCGGAAAATAACTGTTACACATTCAACTTTTCACTCATTGTTGAGATAAACCTACTGCAATTTAATTTTCGTTAATATTTAACTTACATTGAATACGGTTATTGATAGTTTCTTTTCATTCATTGTTAGAGTGTATTAGATATTTTAATTATCTCAAAATATACACCCTTCTAGTACTGTTATACTTTAAAACTTATGATATTTTTGGATGCTATTTTTTATGGAAGGATAAATACTGAAAATTTTCCCAATCAACATTTTCACGGAATTCCAAGATCAAATCAAGACCCCACACACACTACGCCTTTAATATATAATCAAACTAAGAGACTTAAGACTACCGTGGTACTAACTATTTAGGCCATCGTCCACATTTCACGATTATTCTAACACCATTCCGATGTCCCCCCCCCCCCCCCCCCACCAAAGCCACGTGTCGTCCTCTTGAGTCTAGACTACCCCACGGCGCCTTTATAGCCTCCACGCAGCCCCCAGACGCTCCTCGCTTGTCGCCAATAAACCCCCGCGCGAGGCTATTCCTCCCATGTAAACGTGATGCATTCTTCATCAGCATTCCATTACTTTTTATGTCCCTTGACAGTTTTACAGCTCCAGTAAAAGTTTTTTTTTCGGGTTACCGGCAGTTAAACGTACGTAAAGCGAGTGTTTCTGTAATTTATTCAGGGGTTGGATTTGAATTAAATGTCATAAATTTAGTATGAGGATTATTACTATATATATCTGTGTGTGTAATGTAATGTGAATATGCGTGGTTAATATTTTGTTTGGTACTCAATTATTTATCAAAGCCATATGAGGAAAAGGATTTGAAATTAGAAGATAGCTTATTGCTACACTATTGCTATTCAATTCGTCGTCGGTCACTGTTTATAAATATAAATAATATTCTAGAAATAATTAACTACGTACGTAGCTTGCAGGCGTGAAAGTAATAAGTGTGTTACGCAGACGTGCAGTAACACACTTATATTACAACAAAGTGCCCTTTTCACTGGCAAAGTTAAATATGATGTAATCAATTTTATTATTAGACTTTTATTTAGTAATTGTGAAATTTCAACATAGTATTCAATCACGATAAGTACTATGATAAACTATCTTTGTGTTGGAATTAACCTATTCGAATTTGTATCCAATTCATTATAGCCTACTTGAGTATTACTTAACCTGCGTTGAAAAATGTAACGATTACTTTGCAGCGCTTTCTTAAAAAATCTTCCCTTGTAATTTATTTCCCAGATAATCCATTTTTAAAGGAACCACATAACCCGGTTGTCGTTGTCACCAATTGAAGCCACAACAAGAATTATCGGCGTTTTCGCTCTCGGGCCATGATGTAGTGTGGGGTGGGGCTGGTGCATAACATTAGGTGCCTCTAATATAATGGCTTTTGGAAATTGTAGCTTCTGTCGTCGCCCCGGGGGTTCCGTTGTGAAGGAAAACACAACACCGTGTAACTAATGCGGCGGGGAACACATAAATTTTATATTCCCAGGAGCGCGGGCGGCAATACCGCAAATACCTTGTCATTAATCCACTAACAACCCTGTAGATGGAGAATTTCATGATATGCCTACTCATAAAAAAAAGATTCGTAATCTATATCGTAATCTTAAGCATAAGAAACTCATGGGAAAACCATGGACGTGCATCCATAAGGTATTGTGTCATTCAAGTAAAAATTTGGACCTCATATAACACCCTTGCATTGTGCGAACGAAATTTTGATGACTGAATTATAATTATTGCAGTCTAATCAAGAAGTTATATAAATGTTTATATTTTCTTTCACAACCGCAGACCATAATTAATGACGATGTATGACAAATTTAAAACCAAATAAAAATGAACTATTTCTTGGTTTAGTATCCCTGTTTAAAATTTATATCCATAACACTTCATCAAATTAGCTTTTGTTTAAGATATTTGTAATGATTGGGAACATTACAACAGAACAGATTGGAACAGAAAAAAAAACATTTCAGTCCTAATACTGCATGTACTGTATAATGTTTCTTTTTTACAGAAAAAATTGAAAATGGTTGGCTCATATTTCACGACGGAAAGCTCGCCAATATGAACGTGGAGTTCGTTTACTTTATATCGAGCGTTGGATCGAGACGCCAAGTGTGAATGGTTTGATATGAACCTTCTCCGACATCCTTATCATATCGCCTCTTCCCAGCAGAAATGACGAGTTACGTTGTGCACGTTTGCAGAAAATTTGCTTTTGTGCGAACGCCATAACTTATGTATTATACTGCATATTTATATTGTAATTACTTTTAAGAAGTGTATAAACAAAAAAGATTACTCTGTAGCAAGGCTTAACTATATGCACATATACAGGGTGGTTGATAAGTAACCTACACCCCCTCCTGAACTTTTTTAACTGTTTGAGATATTTGATTTCGGTTTGCGGCAACCTTCTTGGATATGAGGGGCTACAATAATCATAGTACAATAACCTCATGTCCTATATGGTTGCCGTAAACCAATTTCAAAGACTCAATTAGTTAAAAAGTATGGGGAGGGGGGTGTAAGTTACTTTTTAACCACCCTATGACGGGTTTGACTGGTTGATGACGACTCTTAAGAAGTTGTTCTGTTTTATTTGGAAATTAATGGATTTACTAATTGTGCTGTAAACAAATACTTTAACATAAACATACTTATTGCATTAAATTTAACAATGACGGGCTTCCATTCTCAGAATATAAAACCATTTTTCTTCCGATATATCTTACCTAAATATACAAAAAAAAAAAAAAAATAAAAAAAAATAACAATGAAACTATGCACATTCAGCTTTTTGGAACAATCCTTTGATTACAGTCTAGCAATTAATTATCGCCATCATCAAAGGTCCTCACTTGATTTGTCTCTCCAGCTCCAGGCCGAGAGATGCGGGTAGTCTACACTGCGAGTGTGGTGCTTGTGAGTGCGGGTGTGTGAGTCTATGACGTCACGGCGTCACTTGAGTTAAATTAAGAGGGTCCCTCTAAAAGTCGCCCGCCTGTCTCGGGAAGATGCTCGGAATCGGAGCGTTCCAGTTTTAGACGTTTCCATGTATTAAAATAAACAAAAATAAAACTTTTCAACTACTTTTTCTCACAAACGTTTTTATTCAGAATCGCGAGAAAAATTCAAAAGTTTTTGTGGTTAAAACCCAATTAAAACACATGTTAATGAGTGTTTATTGAAAAATAAGCACAGGGTGAATTTATGCGTGAAGAAGGATACATCTTACTCGTTTTCCTCGGTGTTAACCACATTAGTAGAATAAGACAAATTAATACAGCAGTACAATATTTCTTTCCTACATATTTTCGCCGTTGTCTTGTGCATTGTAAGACAAGAATGATTAAACTGTGCTGTGTTTACTCGCTCAATTGGCGGTTACATCTTGCATCAGCGTTAATTTGGTAAAGTTACTCTTGTTGAACAAGTTTGCTTGCTGAGAAGAGTTTTGCTTGATAATAACTGACTAAATATACTGGAGAGAAACCTTAATCAATACTCGCAGTGACACGCCAAATCATGTGTACTCAATATGAGCGGATAATTTATGGACCTGTAGTCTTGAAAAATAAATTGGCTAGTAGCCTATACCTAAACATTTTTTATATCGAACCTGTGTCCGAACTTGAACAAAACGAAAAGCTGATTTCAAACCACCGAAGAAAACTAAAACAAATCACACGAAAAGCACTAACTACCCAAGACACTTAATTAGGACGGAAAATAAATTTTAATTAACTCCCTACCCAGTTACACTGGCTAAACCGTGACATAGTTAATATTATAATATTTCACAATCCATACATACAAATGCTTCGGATTTTCAATCAGAGTTACAAAATCAAAATCTTTTCAGTAGCAACGAAATTTCAAATTAGGCCTCTCTATTAATTTTAGGCCAAAACCTTCATTTTTATGCGCTGACTTTCTCTTCATAAAAAGCCAAAGTGAATAAAAAACTTCTACCCCGCTTAATTAGAAACGATAAAGGGGGAATTAACGATGGGAATGAAATAGCCAGACAGTTATGAATGTCTGGAAACATTCGGGCGGACAAGGCAAGACAGATCTCAGGAAGGAATCGCTCGCAGGATCTTTATCCCCTTAAGCGGATTACGCGGTGGAGAAGTAGCATTGTAGCCCCCCCACCCCTCTCCCCGACAAGGGGGATTGTGGCCAGGTCATTATAAACGGTTAAGAATTGAAGAAAGTGAATTTAAAAATGCCTGTTGAAGTTGTTTATTCTAACTTCACATTGTTCGGTTTTGACACTTGTAGAGTTGAGCTGTTGATAAAATTATGGACATATTCCGTACTTGGATATTATGACTTGTGGTGAGTTTGATGAGTGTGGACTAATGGATCAGGGTTCTCCGTAATATTAGCTAAAATATTAACTCAAAGCCACAATTTTATAGTTGGTAAATTAAACAAAGTGGAGGTTAAATGACACTACTTATTCTACTTATTAAAAAGAAAGTGTTTTCCTCCTATTGGTGCATGTGTGCTATTTTAATTCCTTAAATGCGGTAATATGGCACTTACGACCTATCACCACGAGCCATCCACGACCGAAATGGCATTTATGTAATCAGGCAAGTAATTCTTTTTTCCAAAATAATGTGCCATGAGCTTTGATTTATCTTATTGTTTCAGGTTAGAACGGTTTGATGTGATTCCTACAAGCAAATAGTAAGTAAAATAAAAATTTTTGTACATGGTTTAACCAACGAGTATATTTTAAATGGTAGAAATGCATTTCCTCTATGTCTTTATGTCTAGTAGGCAAAACGCAAACAAATGAAACCATAAATTTTTACAGTCCAAACAAACGCAATCAAACGGTGGATCAACTGCCGACGGCGCGTTGAAATTAAACTGCGCTCCATCCTGTCATGGCTGATTGTAAAACCGGGATTCAGGGATTTGCCGAAGGCGCTCAGAGCTCAAAAGCTGGAGGGCAGGTTAAATTTGAATATCGAGCTAAGTACATCTGGAATAAATCCGGTTTATTTCACTTTTTATCTCCGTGTCGAACGGGAAAATAACTCAGAAAAAGAATTCTGTAGTCCACTAAATTAGCCCTATTGATTTTTACGACTTTGTTTTGGACTCCGGTATAAAAAAGTAATTTTTGAATAACATTCAAAAATAATGTCAGGCATTGCATAATAACACGAGATATATGTTAAGTATGCAGTTTATGCCTTATGTTAATTTAACGAATGGAATGTAGTTTATCGCATTAGAAATTTTTAATTTTCCACACTTTTATGAAATAAAATAACTTATGGTCCTATTATATTTTATGATTTCGCTATTCCTAAAGCATAATTAATCTACTTAGGCTATATCCTATGGTCCGTGGTTTTTGTTCCTTATAGAATTTTAGCGTGATCTTTTTGGTGGTTTACGAATTTGAGAATTTCAGCATTTAATCTTGTGTAGGTCTGCAGTAGAGGTCTTGAGTAAGAAAATTAAATTTCTTAGATGTTGCAATTGAGAATTACCAGCGGAAAGCGCTCCTAAAGAAGCAATGTTCGATTTCCAGCAGCAAGTATTTATAAAATTTTATACAATAATGAAAAGTTATACCGGTAACTATATTTTTCTAAATAAAATTTATGAAATTTACTGCAATATCACATCGTGATGTAGGCCTACATCACTACATCTGCCTCTAATCCAATGCACGGCTGTAGGTCTCCCAATAACACGGCATTATTCACTTCGCTTCGGTGATTTTGTTTGTAAACACCACACAATGTGGTAGACAGCAGGGGGTCTGCCTGAGCCCCAGTTGATAATAAGGTTCAGGCGGCGACAGCTGTCTCTGCGAAGGCTTAGCCTTCTCCCCAGCGGTGGACATTTTTGTAATTTTGATATAAAAAGAATCCAATTTACGTCAAAACTTATAAAAACATGGTTCTCTGCGCTAGGAGGGGTTAGTTGTCAAGGTGTGGTTGTGAGAATTACCAAGTAAAAAAATCGGGTGATGGTCTTTCGTTTCAGATGGTAAGTAAAAAATTGTTTTTGCATCATCATCCTTTGTTTTTTCTTATGATTGGCGTGTCCCCTAGGTGTTATTGTAGTTACAAAAAAACTAGGTAGGTTTTTCATCAATAGGTAGGTTTTTTGTGTTAGGCATACTATTTCAAAGTTTGACAATATTGAAAACATTTATTTACCCAGATGCTATACTGTATGTACAAAATTGGACTATTGATTAACAATTGTTTCAACTCGTAAAAATGTAATTACTGACACAGGAAACTGTCTTTACCTTATTTTTAAACTTATATTTGGTTTTTAATGTAATATAAATTAGTTTTTAGAAAAAAATTAAAAATCTAATTCGAAACGTGTTGTGGGTTGATATTTTGTAATCACACTCTACATAATCTCAGAATTGTATTAAAACACACGATTTCATGCTACTAGTTCTATACAACAAACTACCGCAGACAAATATTACTCAAAAACTTATTTTAACGAACGAATGGTGTTTATATATAAATTAAACTAATGCATTTTCTGCATATTATGTTTGTTTATATAGTTAAAAAGTAAATACTTAAAGATAATGACTTCTTCCACATACTGCCATGCAGCGCTTTTGCTAACAAACGAATACGTGTGAATACAATTCAAGCTATGAATTCAAAGATAGAGTCAGAGCTTGCGCTCAGTTGGAGCAATAACGGGTTGGAACAGCTCGCATGGAACACTGATACAGTGATACGACGCTTAACAAAAGGAGACTTTTATGTGCGAGGAACACGAAAACGTTGCATTATAACAGACTATCGCAGCAGATAAACCGTCTGTGGTAGTGACGTCGTATTCTGTGAAAGCCTCCCGAGTGTTTTATGTTTCTGTTGCATATGATTTGATTTTTAGAGCCGAGATGTGGATGGAGTTTTCTTTTTCGACGTTTCCTTTAGTTTCGGCATCGTGGTTTAGTCGATTTATGGACTTTACAGTGTTCTTAATTTGTCTTTTTGGTATGAGTTTTATGCTACTTTTGACACTTCTTAGATAGACTTTGTCTGAATAGTGAAATGGGTCTTGGGAAGTTAAAAGGTTTAAAAATGTTAAAAATCCGAACTGTGAAAATATTTATGGTTAGAAATAATATGTTTCCACTTTGATATGCTCATACGCTTCTTATTGTTAATATGCCAAAGGAACAACATTTTATAAGAATTATCATATGACCTACAGTAAGGTAACACAAACGGACTATAGTTTGTTTACGTAATAGATGTTTGTAAAAGTTATATTTTTGTAACGTTGACTTAAAATAATGATTATTAGATCTTGAAATACAGTTTAGATAAACTTATTTCAAATTCACTCGGCACCTATTTTACCATAGTTTAGTTTAAACCAAATTTTAATAAGGAATTATCCTTACTTGTGCAGATCTATGGTTCAGACTTTTAAACCTAGTTGAACCATACATCTGCCAGACTTAGCAATTATTAATACAGGTATGTGAATAAATAAATAATGTTGAATTTTAAATGAGTGCCTACTTTATGATACGCAAGGAAATGCATCATTTCAATAATTATTAACAGCATGAAGGTTTATGCTAAATTGTAGGCTATCCATGGAATATCGTGTAAAATAAGAGCCGACCGATTCCAGCTAATTCGGGCTCGGAGGGACTGTTTTCACTGTGACATGTCCTTCAGAGAATTGTTGAACGCCGCTTAGAAACGCTACAGCTGCAACGATCATTGTTATTGCTTCATTTGTTTCTTCTTTCGCCTTTATCTGTACAATTCAGAAAAGGAAACAGTACAAAATCCTTAACAAACTTTCTTAAAAAATTGGTTAAACCAGCGATCAAAACGTCTAACGAAAACACGCCTACAATGGGTCGTTATCCATAACAATTCCACTCATAAACATTTTCCAATTTAGTGTTAATACTCGTTTTGGGGATTGAGGGAGTGTTTTAAATAAGTGACACATCCTACACATCTTTGGACATGCAGAACCCAGTAATAGACAACATTATTGAAACGGTTTTATACTATAGCCTAACTAGAGATTTTTACATTTAACTTACAGTATACACAAAGTAATTCAATAGAAAAACGGCTACACATATTAACAGTTACAAGTTGGTGCTAATTAGCTCTGCGAGTTATATGTTTACGGTGGAAATGTTCCGGAGGTGTCTTGACCTCTCTTCCTGGAGACTTGTACTTCATTTCTGTAGTACTTGGTCGTGCCTTTGTCTTTATAACGTTGCTACGGACTTATGTAAAGTTGAGTACTGCTTAAAAAATTAAAAACTAGCCGCGCAACTGTAACTGATTGTTTAGTACTTACCATATTGTTAAACGAGTTACGTCATTTTTCTAATACAGTATAATAGAAGAATTTGACGTCGTTGGCTGTGTTGAAATTCAATAGGCTTAATATTCTGTTTATTCTTAAGACTTTTAAAATTAAGTGCATAATAATCATGAACATGTTATGTTAAATTACTAGCCAAGAAAACACGACTGCATTTATAAACATCACGAAACGGCAAAGTATTTTAACTTTGCCCTTTAATAATAAAACTTATGGACCACTCTAAAACAACAGCTTTCTTATTAATTATTCACCATCAATTACGTCCAAAGGTTAGTTTTCGTTTTGGCCACAAGCAATTAACACGTGTACAGGGAATACCAAATAGGGTGAAGGGGGTGGGGTGGTAGCAGTAGGGAGGGGGAGGATTGGAGGGCAACAATAGGTTTCGGCAGTAATTGAAACCACAACAAGAATTAAGCCCACGTGAGCTACGGGGGACCCGGGACCCGCGCATAACATTAGGGTGTCCGCAATATAATGCCTTTGAGGGTAGTTGCCACTGTAGCTGCAGGGGTGTAGGGGTGGAAAAATAACCGGTGTTTATTGGGGGTTGACTGCATTGTACTTAGAATATATACATGATTATTATAGGTTCAAGGGTTGGAATTGATGATTGACTGAAAAACTATTTGTGAAAACTTTAAGCAATGACCTTTCAAAAACGAACCTACCATTTGGTTTAGACTAAAGGAATTAACATGTGTTTTTATAGGAAACTTATATGTGTTTTTTCTTTCTTTAAAATTTTGTTTGACGAATAATACGAATTCAGTAAGCATTTTTAATTGTTAGTTATTGGTTTTGTGAGTTGGGTTCAGCGACCAAGGAATACTATAGACTGGCAATCCCTATCCTTTAACATTGATAGGTGTTGAAGCCACTTTCTATAGTTCCACATAGGTGCAACTAGCGGGTCTACTGCTCGCGACGGGCGCAAATTTTAATTCGCCGCGTTTCATTAACACTGTAAAAAAATATAGTTATAGTCAAGATAAAATTTTGATATTTTAGTATGATGAACATTACTGTATAACGGTGCCTATGGTAATATTTTTATATCAAAATTAAAATAATAATACGAAGAAAAAATACAAAATTATAGCAAAGCACTTTTGTTTGAAATTCATGACATTAAAAAGTTAGTAAGCGAGGAAGTTTTTTATTTATTGGTCAGGTGAATTTTGTCAGCGGGAAAGTTGTTGGAAAAGACTTAAATCGCAACTTTGTAATTTAAAATTTTTTTGTAGAACGCTTCGTTTTGGTTTTATTCTAATTCAAAGTTAATAGTTTAATTGGCGACGGGCCGGCTGCCGCGACCCGTGCCGCCGCGCCGCTTGGAGCACTTGTCGCACGTATACAACTTTGATAGTTTATTACTTTATTATTATTATTTTGTGGATTATTATTTTTTAAAGGTGATTGTATCCAAAATAATTACTGCAACACTTTATTATTGAATAATGACTAAGGAAAGACATTAATAAACAAGAAAAACATTTCCTTGAAAACAACAAAATGTACTAACAAAATTTAAATATGTATGATTTTAAAAATACATAGTTATTTAAAACAAAACAAAAATTAGCTTATACAAACATATTAAGAAACTAGATATTACAAAAAATACATTGATATATATGGTGTATTTTTAATTGAAGTTTTAATTGATATTTGATACTGTAAATTTTACTAAGATATTTGTTAGAAATAAAAACTGTTTGATTTTAAAACAGAAAAAGTAACCTCCCTTATTGACTGTATAACATGGCTGTTAAAACCTGCCTATCAATATTTTTACATACAAATTATTTCCACAAAAATAGTTAATATTCAGCAACTTTATGATATAAAAAAGTTCTGAACCAAAAATAAAAAAATAAAAATAAACTGACAGTAAAGGTTTAATTTTGCCCCCTTCTCTTAAAAAGTAACCACACTTATCATAACAACAAATGATCTGGTAATATCAAATGACGTTGCCATGCACCAAAAAGTTGACAATTCTGACACTGTCTCGCTTGTCACACTTGTCTTAGATAAGCGTCGTGTAGGCCTATTGTTGCATGTACTGGTTGTGTCAACAGTTAGTTGTCCATATGCTGTATGTCTAAATTGTGTCGGTAGTTAGTATTCAGTAATTTAGTGACAGCCTATAGTTTTATGGTTTATCATGGAAGGAAATCGTATTAAACGGGGACGTCCACGTACACGCCCAATAAAAGAGCAAAATCTTATCATTCAGTAGGAATTGGCGTAGGCTACACTTCGCAGCTAAGCTAATGGCTTTCCATCGTAAAACATTTTGTAAATAGTTTTAGGATTTCTTAATTCCTAATTATTTGACGAAACCCCAAGTCATAGTGATGGATAACGCTTCTTACCACAGTATAAAATCCTCGAAAAAGAAGAAATAGTGTATTTTACTAAACAAGTTAAAGCAATACAGTATTTCATATTTTGTAATAGTTTATAGTTAACATAAATAGAGTGTGTAGTAAACATTAAGTAGACAGTGATAAAATGTTAAAGTATAGTGCAGTTTCAACAGTGGGTGGATGTAAGTTATTAACTGAGCAAACTGAAAAACAAATTTACCGTAAGCCTAAAATAAATTGATTAGTTAGTAGCTATTTAACACATTTGCAGCTAATCAACTACGTGCCTGTGAAAAGAAACACCTACCGTTTTTTCTTAAATTATTATTGCACCCGTGTGCGACACAATAAAGCATCGTTAATCAAAATTACTCAGAGCGCAAGAGTAGTCGCTGCAATGACAGTGACCGTTCATAGCCGCTCGACGCGCGGTATTGTGCGACGCACGCGCACTCACGTGCCTGTCTCCCCTCCACCATAGGTGCAGCCCGGCTTCAATCCGCGAGCCACATTGCCAGTCTATAGTATTCCTTGGTCGCTGGTTGGGTTTCGTTGAATTTTTTTCTAAAATAAGGCAAAGAAATCAATTGAGACATTGTTTACGGCGCATTACTGTTTGGGTATTTTTATGACCTCGGGTGAAGTGAATTTAAATATAATCCAACAAAATAGTAATACTTGTCCACATCATTTGCCAAAGGGATCCCAGTATAAATTATATCAACTCTATAGTTGTTCCTCTTTGAATTAAATTTCACCCGTACACTGTAATTGGGTTAAATGCATTTCTGACTATCGTATCACAGCCGGATACAGCCTAATCCGGCTTAGCATTGTTACCAGGTACGTCATAAAATACTAAGTTGGCCATACCCTTTCCGCCTCTGAAATCCTATCTTCTGTTGCCACACAATAAAGGCGTAGAATTAATGTTACACTTAAGATGCATTATTGTATGCCGAAATTAATTATTAAAGATTTAAACAATTATTGCTTATAGTTATGAACAGTTTGACATCATAATTGCTGAGTAATTATTGATAATCGTTCAGTAGAGAGTAATATTACATTTTAATTTATATTCATTGACCGGTATTTTTTTAGTTATACAGTTTGTACCATTTGTACAATATTAAATTTAACAAATCAAAACATGTCAAGTAGAAACAGTAGCCAGTCTTATCATTCCCCATTGTAATGGCAAAGCGAACCGCCGAGAACGGCTCCAGCCAATCAGAATCGCGGATTCTGACGGGAGCTTCTAGAACGTTCTTGGCGAAGTTATAAATTGACCGCAATCAGTGAGTCTAGTAGTGTCAAGTTCCAGTAGAAATGTTCAACCCCAAGATCCTTGGGTGAGTAAAATTTTTATTTTCATTTTATTAGTTTATTAGATTTATTTGAATTTAAAGATGGTCTTGCTTTGCCAATTAATTAGTAGTAGTAATTTTAAATTGAAAATTAATTAAATTTTGTGAATTAGATACCAAAAAGTCTAATCCAAATTGAATCTTAAATAATAATAGGTAGTTTATTTTAGTAAAACAATTTGCTCTTTTTCAGGGTTAAAAATATGTATTATCAAAATAACTAATATAAAGGAATTAAATAAAAAGAAGTATGAGAGAGTGTGAGAATGAAAATGTATGGCAAATAAAGTTAAAAGAATTATTAAAATTTTAATAAAGGAAGATTTTTGTTTAGAAGAAAAAGTTTGTTTTAGTTTTTCCTTTTAATTTCAAGATTGTCCGCTAGAAAATTAGATTTTAAAATATAAGCGGTACAAGTTAAACTATTTTACAAAATATTCTTTAAGTTTAAATGCCATCAAAAATTATTTTATTATATTTTGAATTGAATATAATAAAATAAAGACAAATATTTGCTTTTCTGTATGAAGAAACCGAAAGAGATTCGTAGAAAGTCATCATAGTCTGAAAAATCCATACAGTTAAAGATTTTTCAACAAACACAAATTTCAAATCATTACTTTTACTAATTCTGTGCAGTATGGCTCTTGACTAATGAGTATGGCTCTTCTTGGAAAGATGAAAATACACGTTTACTCACAGAAATCCAGTTTCCAGGTCAATAAGTTGACAACGTATTCTTCAGAACTTTTTCAAATCTTCCAATCCGTTCGACTTATTTGCAAAGAACTGAATAAATATCTTTCTCGCAACTCGAGTCTGTGATTTATTTGCAGAGTTCTTTGAACAAATTGAGTCTTCGAGAGTGCTTGGTACCTCAGAGATTAGGTTTTGCTTGGCTATAAAAAGAAAACTATTTATTTGAATCCTGGAATTGTCTTATTTCATAGGTTGGACATCATCATGAGAAATTTTCAATACGGTACATGTTTGAATTTCGTTCAAAACGAATTCGTATTTTCTGATTGATTCACTCCACGCCTCTCTTTATATTACATTGATTCCATATTTACTTTATGTTTGGTTCCATATTTTGAAGATTCAAATTTATGCTCTTGTATTATTTTAACACCGATGACAGCAATCAGAAGAAGTATTAATTGATAAGTAAGTCATTTGTTCGTTGGTAATTATTGTGTCGGAATCACTGTCGGTGGAGATCTTGGATCAAAAATTTGGGTAGATCAAGTCAGGACTCAAGAAAAATTCTATTTTCTATCTCAAGTCTCGATTGCCACAAAAGGGCTTTGAACGTAATGAGAGCTAAGCCAATTGATACACGTAAGATTTTTCCTTTTGTAAGTTGTGTGCTGAAACCAATTAATAAATTGAAAAATTATCGAAATTCACGAAGCGTCTTAATGTTCCTTTTCACATAACTCATTTGTGTATTACTGCGCTTATGATAGTTCAAAAAGGCTGAATGTAAAAATATAAATAACATAAAAAATTGCAAAAAAAGTCTTTTCCAATGGTAGAAACTCCACGAATACGGAGGAAAAGAATAACATTTAAAATTAAAATTTTAACAATGAGCTCGTGTTTTAATAAAGCGTCGTGTTCCCGCTAATATCTCGTGCCCTCTTCATTCGCCGGAATTATCTCGCCCGTGTAGAAGTTGTTTTGTCTCTAACGTCCCCCCCGAGAGAGTGAACTGTGCCGGCGTCTCGCGAGATTACTGTACTCCGGAGATCAACATGTTATTGCGACATTTGTTTCCTTCTTAACTCTCCTCCGGTTACGGTTTAAAAATATAACACATCGTTTGTACGTTTTACACACGTTATGTTGTATTAAGTTTGTTTGGTCTCATGATATAGGGAATGGACTGTGTAAAAGAATAGTGTAAAAGTTTGGACAAAGGAAAATATAATTGTAATTTGTCTAGTTTTTAATTTCGTAGAATTCAAATATAAGTATTTTTATATGCTGCAAAGTGGTTTAACTTTTTAATTCATGATGGATAGTTATTTATAGGCCGGTATGTATTTAAACTTCGAGTAGATCGATGCTGGATCCAGTTGTCATTTCCATATTAATTATTTATTAGGCCTATTGTATGTAAGTTAACGTTTGATAATTTAAAGTCCAGGACCATGTTGCCAACTGTAGACACTAAAACTGTCTTTAGGCCCTACTAAAAAGAGAGAGAGAAAAGAATTGAGTTAATATGGTTAATGTAGATAAACTATTCTACTTCCTTGGATTAAATTATTTGTGATTATGGTGAAACATGGATAGTGGATTTTACATACCTAATTCAGTAGTTTTTCAACTACAACTCACACGGGTAGTATTTATAGAAGACTTGACTTTTAATTTGTTTCCTACCCAAAATTTCACATTCCTTTTATCCACGTGACCGGGCTACAAGTCCCTCGTTATCGTTGGTCCGGTTCACGTTTACGATACAACTCGAGTGCCGGGTAAAGGGTGCGCTCATGTGACATATGATCGCTTCCCGTCGACTTATGCCGTAAAAGCCGAGGGAAAAGCCATAAAATTACTAAGTCCCGGGGGGCGAGCTTAATGCCCCTACAGGCCGTAACGGCTCAACCTCGGCGGGTGTCGGGGTACGGGGAGCGAGACATAATAATAGTCTGTATAAATTTCTCCTGAAACATCTTTTAAATTTATTCTCTTTTAAATTTTGACCGATTAAGTCGTAATTATTTGAGAAGAGATTGATTTATTGGTAAATTACTTCAGGAGTGTTCAAATCATTTTTCGTCGACTTCGGTGACTCGTTTTTTAATAAGTATGTGAAGGTCGAAATGGGACCCACATGCCTTTGTTCATTGAGCTATTAACTCAAGATCCTGACAAAGGAATCAGCTGGTCTTTGTCAGTTACAAAGCTACACATCATCTAATTACACTCACCCTGGAGTCAGTCACATTCTATTTATACGCACCAGATGCGTCTGTGTCTTAATATCAAACGTAACATTTTAATTAAAGGGAAATTTAGGTTTGCTGTAATCATAAGTATTGGTCTAGAAATTTGATACCAAGTATCCTGTTTTTATTTGTATGGCGAAAAATACTTTGTTCGTTAAAATAATGGAAGTTAGAAAGAGCACAGCAGAAGAGCTACCTAGACCATAACCTTCCATTTAACGCTACTCCGATCCACTAATGCCTTAGAATTAAATGCAAAATGTTTGGATGATGTTAAAAGCAAAGATTTTGAAGGGTTTTGCTATAAGTCTGAGAGCTTGGGGTTGTGATAGGAAATGCAATTTAAGTTTTACAATACGACTATGTATGACCTGAATTTTCTGTTAAAATGTAAAGGGTGTCCCATGAAGAGGTTTTAATTTTCAATTTCATTACTAGCTTACTAGCCCCTTTATGTACTGAATATTTTGAAACTCAACACAAGATGTAGGATTTGAAAATATTCTTCGGAAAATTCATCTCCCTATCTTATGTAGAACAAAATGGTGGCATATTAAAAATAATTTGCTTCCTATACATACTTCACTTTTGTTGTGAGGTGACACATCAAAATAATAGCACTTTTTGTTTAAATAATCAAAAACTTTAACATAAATGAATTATTTTAAGCACATAGGCCTAATTAATTTTCCATTATTTTACTTTATTGAGTAAAATATACATTGGAAGATTAACAGTACTCTTAAAAGTAATATTTAAGTATTAACTCTTTTTTTTAACTGCATTTAAATACTTTTGAATTATGTGCAATTATGTTAGATTCCTATAAAGTTTTATAAACATCGAATTCTTATTAGTTTTCAAAAGAGGTTTAATGAAGGTTTTGTTAAAATGAATTGTTTGTATACTGTGTTTCTTTTTTTTAACGTGATTTTTACACAAACACTCCAGTACCTAATGAAGACAAACAATGTAGAAATATCATCTACATGTTTCTACAGCTACAATGTGATTAACAAGGACGTCTCCCCCTTCAGTATTTATGCATGCTGAGCCACCCTGTTATTGGAATCTATACTTAAAACATGACACGCGCTGTGAACTGCCAATTAAAATGTGATCATGACTGATAAACCAGGTATTATCACGCACTGGGGAGAGGAAAAATTGACGGTGGGGGAGTAAGTGTTGGTTTGGAGATAATTGAAAACAATAACAGGATAAGAGGATATGTGTAGGTGGGGTTGGGACGGTAGTTTGTTGGAAACAAACCGGATTTCTAAAAAAATTGCTTTGTGATATTTATGAACAATTTTGATGATTGCTTTTTGTGTAAGACAATTTACTGTTATAATTTCAAGGACACCTGTTAGTTTTGATTTATTAAAGAGAATCATCAGATGTGAAAAGTGTTAGAATCCATTACCAACCAATTTGGTCAATATTACTGTGGTCCGAAACACGGTCGTTAGTTCGGATTATGAGTTATTTGACGAACGGCCATACCGATTAATTAGTTGACGAAGAACAAACCTGTAATACGACAAACAACATAGCAAACTTGACGTATAAAGTAAGTAAGTTTAGAAACAAGACACGAATCTCTAGTTTTAAAAGGAAGTTCTCAAATATTGTTTAATTCACAATAAAATGTTTAATGTGTGCAGTGAGTAAAGAGAGTATCCCTCCCCAAACTTTCTCTCGCCCCTTATCAGTTTTATCTAGCTCTGCTCGTTCTTGCAGTGGTTGGCAGGGAGTAAACATGTACTCTTTATTTGTTATTGTTAATGAACTGGTTTGTTTAGATTCTCCTAATTGTTTATTCTATCATGCAGTTCCATCACATGAACTGTTTTTACACCCCTATAATAAAGTTTAAAGTCAGAGATTGCTATTTAAAACACAAGTGAATGTGAGTGAAGCACTTGAGACTATCACAGACTATCCCGCTCTACATTGCTAGTGATCAACCCTCTACGCCTTGGAGAAGAGCCACAACCCCCTCAGAGACTGTCCGCCTGTGTGGTTCTCTTCTCATCCGCCTATAGTCCACCCAGTGTCTCCACGCCTCATCACCGCTCTCAAAGAACGATATCAAGTAACATTTTAATCTCAAATAGTATATCTCTGACATGTTCTTTAAATGCTAGAAATTTATGTATAATTAAATTGGGGATTTTCTGTTATTATTCTTTCTTTTTTCAATTACTCTCCTTTGATACCCGCCCCCAACAAATATTGTGACAAGTTATTGCGCGCGTGACTTTGCGCAAAAAATCGAACTATTTCTCTATTTGTGTATAAGATTTACTTTTAATCGCCTTTTCAAAGTCAAAACTGAAAGTGGGAGGGCAGTTTTAACACAACGTAAAAATGTTGCTGTAGAAATTTCGTTTGTTGGTGATATTTATTCTAATTTCCGTTCAAAACAAACTCATCGAAATCAGTTACATAGTTTTAGCTATTGTGAGCCACGACGCAGCCCCAACACCACAACACAAGGCCAGGCCCTCACACTCACAGATACTTGAGGTCCACGAGAGCAGCAGAGAGGGAGGGAGAAGAGAGAGACAGAGCGCGCACGTGTTGGTTAAACTGATTACGTCATTATGGGAGCACTCAAGTTAAATTAAGAGGGCGTAATAAAACCTAAAGCCATCTGCTGCGAGTGGCGGAGCTGGCGAAAGGTTTGGCACCTCTTCGGTCGATTGAAACTTGATGAATTTTTTTTTTAATTCTACGATAGCACATTAAAGGTGCGGCTACACATAGCAGGAAAGGACACGGAAAGGACACGGACAGGACAGTTTCTGATGAATGCTCCCTGTGTTATCAAATGGGAGCGGCTACACATAGCAGGAAAGGACACGGAAAGGACACGGACAGGACATTTGTCGTGTCGGATGGATCGCCAAACGAGCATTCATCCGCCACTGTCTTGTCCTGTCCGTGTCCCGTCCTGGTATGTGTAGCCACCCCTTCCGACACTATCAGAAAATGATAACGGTAGCTCAGTGTAGTGAGTGTGGCGGCCGGCGGGATGAGCCGTGTCGGACGGCTGCGCGCGCAACCTTCCGACGTCTGACGGCTGCGCACGCAGCCTTCCGACTCAGAAATGTCCTGTCCGTGTCCCGATATGTGTAGCCACCCCATCAGAATTTTGTCCGTGTCCTTTCCGTTTCCTTTCCGTATCCTTTCCTGATATGTGTAGCCGTACCTTAATTTTGATAATCTCATATTTTCCAATTATTATGTTAGAAATATTTGTTAGAAATATTAGAAGAGTTAGGATATTTAGGTTTGATTTTTACATGACTGTCGCTTACCGCTAAATACAATTAAAGACGAAGTTTTTCCGTTAGAAATAATTATTGTAGGGTTGTTAGATAGTGCTCCAGACTCAGACTTATAGTTATGGCAACACAAATTTGAAATATGAGCGGCAATAGTAATTCAATAAAAAAGTTATTGGTAGTGAACACCAAAGGAAGATGAATGGCCTAGGGTGCAAAAATGCAATCCTTAACTGGCTTGTGCAAAATCCTATGTACAGAAGTGAAGAAATTTTTAATGCAGTATTTAGTTAAGTAAGTGGATGCACCTGTTTAGTTTTGCACGAGATTGATTATTATTTTTGACTGCATGGGTTTTTTTCTGCATGGTTTGCTGCATGTCGATGCGTGCATTGTTTTGATGTGTGATTTGACTCTATGCACTGCATGGAATTGTACTTAGCCTTTCTTATGTTAAGACATTGATTTGCTTGGTTTTTCCTGTATTTGTTAACTATGCTGACCTAGCCTGTAACAATTTGTATTGTTGATTGGCCCAATAAAATCATCGTATCATTGTATCATTGTACCATATGCGGTCCTTCTATGCGAAAACACATTAAAGTAGAAGTTTCACGTTTCTCGACTAATATTAAAGTTAGGGTTTCCATAGCTCCGGAATTTTTTAGCATTTAACCAAGAATTGAATTGCAAGTTTAAGGCTAAACTCATTATATGCTCTAATTTTTTTGCCTGATATAAGTCAGCGGCTAGGTGTCCTCAGGGCTTCCCAGCCAAAAAAGTTCCGATTTTGGGCTGTTTTTCCAGTTACCTAAATTCCAAAAAAATTAATGATATATATATTTCTAATGTTTAAGTCAGATCGCGAATAAATTAGATAATACACTTTGTATAATACTGTGTAAATGTTTTTATGCCGAAAATTAGTTATTTTGTGTCCAAAAAGAAAATTTTCGAGCCGTTAACATGATAAAAATGCAACCTTTACTCATAAAAATGTGTAGGATATGGCCAAAGTTCTCAATAAAATTTCTACAAATATTTTTCAGTAAGATAAATCTAATCATAATTTTAATTAATTAAACTAGTTCAAAATCGTGATTCCCAACCACCTCAAAGCTGTTTTAAATAGTAAAATGTAAACTTGACTTCGGCGCCGCCTTGCCGCACTACGTGCTAGTGTTGAGACTGGATATATTTGCCGAGCGCTCCAACAAATTGAGTCTTGGCAGACGCGTGACGCGAGACAACTTTGATTATTTCCAAGCGGAAATGTTTCACGTAAAGTTAGTTTCGCCCGCGTTATCGCTGACAGTTTATTTTCGTCTTATATCATAAGCTGAACAATCGAGAAAATCTTTAATTGAAAACTTGTCATTGTTGTAAACAAATTAAACTAGGTTAAGATTCAATATTTATTTTAATTATTTCACTTTAATTCCTAGGTTAGCTTCAAAAAAGATTTTTCTGGCTGATCTGGTAACAAAACACATGAGTCCATGTTCATCCACTATTTGTTGTACAATATATTAAGTACACTACTTCCTTATGACAGAGCTTTTATTCGAGTGAAACATACTATGAAGCCTCGTAAAAGCACGGCACAAATATCGCATTGTAGTGCTAGTAAAGAAGTTAAAATATTTTATACTGTACATGATATTGTAATATCCTGTTTGGTCGGTTTGATCTATAACATTTGAAAAATTCTGAGCTTTACTTGGATTTTTATATTAAACGATCATAATAGCATCTCTTTAGCATCGTTGAAATGTAGTTCTTAATAATTTGTTTTTAATTTATAAAAATCATTCTAAAATGAAACATTTTTTGTAGACCTAAACTGTTTGCTCCGTTTAACACAGAACTGTGGGGCAAAGACCACTTAGCAGCCAATTAGCATTTCTCGATCTCTTCTCCGCAGTTTGCTGAGGCCTTTAATCTCACTCAATAACACAGCTGGATTGTATTTTCGTCACGTATCCTACAGTCGTTCATCTGCGCTGCTGAGCCGTTAGGGCCTTCTTGCAGGAATTGCAGACGTGCCGGAAACTTTCAGGAGAAATATCTTTATCAGTTACTCAACAATGCCTTTGTAGTAAAAACCAATCAATTACTTTTACTGCAGACATATTTCCACGAGGATGACAGTTAAAGAATCTTCTTAAAGAAGTTTATACTCTCTAGTGTAGGCCTACCGTTGCAAGCTGGAAAATAATCCTCTTTTAATTTTCATCGATTGAAAATTAAAAACTTTATATTCATATTTGATAAATGTTATGCATATGAAAAACAATCAAATTATTCTTTTTCCACATAAATTCAGATGTTCAAGAGGTATGCTCAAAGGTACCTTACTGGCTGGGTAGCTTCAGTTATTGAGAGTTCGTCATTGAATCTGAAGGTTGCTAGTTTTACATCCTGAGAAAAAGTATGTTTGATGGTTCGAAACAATACCCAGCTGCCTTTGGTTACTAGGCTATCAAAGGTCCTAACAAATGAATCAGCTGCATATGTCAGTAACAAAACTTCACCTCATCTGATCCATAACACTCTTCCTTCAGTCATACTCATCTTTAAATAGGCACAATAGAATGTGATGGTGTTTCACGAAATTTAATGTTATGAAGTACTTATGAAATTATCAAAGATTATTGTGCTTTTAAAACAAGCTTTAACGACGAAATGACATTTGATTTCCTTCACTCGCGGTTTTTTAGCATATTTTAAAATTATTGTTTTCAGCTCTGGGACAATACAGTGCAACTTTTTATTAGTTATTACTTCTTATATTGACCAAAATAGCTCAGCACTCAAAATATTTGAACAATTACACGTAAAATACTCCAGCGCCCCTTTCCCTTAACCTTTAGCAAAACATTGCACACATCAAGAGACCCCTTGTTCGCTCAGGTCTATGTAAAAAGCATGTTCCAGGGATTTGTGATCCCAAAGAGAATATTGGCAGGGGGTGGGGAATCCCCTCTAGACTTTTACTGCGTTGGATGTCGAATAAAGAGGCGAGACCGGCCGGACCCTTCCTTACATTATGTGAAGTCTTTTGTAAAATCAGCAACTTGTGCGTCACTTCGCCTCGCCGTACTGACGCGGGATTGTTATTTTGATGGGGCGGGGGTGAACAGCCCGTTATGATATTACACCTTTGAGAACAAGCATTTTAATGCGATGAAATCGGATAACGAGTTTATTGAGAAAGTCTCAAAGGTGTTATGACCCTTTGCTTTATGTGCATGATATTTCGGCATCCATAATATTTAGTTTTTAACGTATTTTGCATATACAGAAATAAGACCTCCTATTGTACAAGGGAATGATATTAGAACCTGTGTGGTCTTTCCTTTTTTCTCCTTTCATACTATTTTGTATTATTAGCTCCAATAAAATAGTACTTATAGTCTGATCTGTTATGTTAACATGGTTTTGATAACGAAGGGTTATGACGAAGGGATTAGGAAGGGTTTCTACCTGAGGAGGGGACACTTCTACGTTTAAATCCTACTTAACAGCGAAGTTTTTTTTCTTAGGCACTATCTGCAATTACTTTAAAACCGTAACATTGTAATTTAAATTGGACCTAATTTTTTAAATATACAATTATGGGGATTGACAAAGTACAGACAGTTTCAGTAATTATGATAAATCCATCATCTATGTTTATAATTGTCTATATTTCCGAAGGGATCTCATCTGGCAGGTAGATTTTCTTACCGGTACTGTAAACTACGAGACGAATTTTCCAGTCCTCCACAAAGGTACCTCTTCCTCGTGGTTAATCATATAAACTAACCTGACCTAATTATTATACTTTTAAAGTGTTACTGCAAATAAATGTCGCCTACGAGAAAATTTACCTGCCAGAAAACATTCCTTCTGAATTTCCCCTTACGATGCCCTACACTTACGTGCGTACCTCCCCTCTTAAATGACTCACAGCAATTCATTCACTTTCTTGATAGGATTAAATCTCCCCTGCGGTATGAAAACATGGAAGTGTAATATTGTGATTGAAACCTTAATTGGGCCTACACACCTTTCACCGACGTCAAAGATCAAGGAGGATAAGGCAGTAGACACGCAGAAGTTGGGGGGAGGGGTGGCGCTAAATGGTGTGGGGGGGGGGGCAAAGGAAGCGGTAGTCATTGAAACCGTAATATTAATTAAAGGCACGTGCCTCGGGAAGTGTGGGGTGCAAGGCAGTTACCTAGCTTTATTGCATTTCTAAATACTGTTGTTGAGTTGCTTGTGTTAGCGTTATAGCCTGCGTGCTATATGAGGGGAAATGTGTTTTGTTTACTAATCTTGGGCGTTATTGAGCAGAATTATCTTTCTCTGCGTTGTAGACATTAGTGACATTGTTTATGGAGTACCTCTTTTACTAGCGAATTTACTTGAATTTACTTACAGGTGAATAGATAAGACACTTATTCCTTTGGAGAAACCTTTTAAAAAGCTTGGAAAACACATTAAACGTTCATGAAGAGCTTCACCAAACACATTTTTGGCGTCTGTTCAGTGTTCGTTTCCATTTTAGTGGGTACTCTTCTATATACTGTGCTTAAAACTTTCTAAACAATTGCACTAGTCCTGTGTGCATGGAAAGCGGAATAAAAATATTCCTTTTTATATTTAATTAAATTGTTTAGTTTATATGGATTGGCATTTTATTTACTAAAGTTGGTAAATGCTGTGTATTCTTATATGAAGATTTATCTTTGAAATAGTATTGTATCTTTTTTAAAATCTCACCTTTTTTACGTTGATTTCAATATAACTTTAAGTTTTATTGGACTTTCAATGCAAAACGTTTTAGTGTATACTTGTGAACATTCTCCCTCACGACAGCGTGTTGCGTAATAATGTTCTTGGTTGTGTTTATTATTGTAAGGTACAGTATATAATTTAAATCAGAATATAGTGTTTGTCTGGTTTTGTGTCTTAATTTAATTAATTCACACGTCGGTACCACGAGGCAAGCCATGTTTTTCGGTTAGAAAACGTTTCTGGCTTTATTGAATCCCATCACGTCTCATTTGCTGGTAAAAGTAGACGGGGGAATCTCCTTTAGTGTTTCTATATGTGAGCATATTTTAAGCTGAAATTGTTATTGCTATTTTTTAATGTTTAAGGGCTTAAAATTAACGAACACTTTTCATAAGCTTTTGAGAATCAGCATCAGAGAATGGATTTTTGTTTTGTTTTATACATCACCGCTTATCAACAAAGGGTTGGAAAGTTCTATTTTTTACATTTATGATATCTTTTTCGCAATAAAAACTGTATAAGATTATTTATTTTTTTGATAAACATGCCCTTGCCATTTACAAAACTTAAAAAAAAACTCTAAGTGGAAATTATCACGGATGAACTAATTTTTCTACTGATTCGACGTAAAGTTATTAATGGAACACCCATTATCCATTTAATATCCATTTGGAAAGGTCACATTGTTATAAGTTGAGATTTTTAACGGTTGTATGGAAATAAGTTTATCGCAAAAGATCAATAGTGTTCTTATTATGTATCTCGTGTAAATCACAACCGCAGTGCTTGACGAAAATTGACAGAAACATAAATACTGTACTTATATTTTTGCAGTAGTTGACAGGCTTAATTGAATGGGAGCTTGACAGATGACGCAAAGTAACGCAGCGAAGGGAAATTGAGATTGAAAGGAAATTTGATGAACAGCCGCCAAAGACGGGAAACCTTCGATGAGAACTCTTGCGAAGCCGTAAACTTCATTAGAATCTAAAAGATGAGAATCTTTAAATGAATGAATTTTTATGGGTCTGATTAATTTTAAATCCAGTAGCCCATAAAATTTATTTTAATAATAACTATCTCAAGGATACCATGAATAATATACTACCTAAAACTTGTAATTTGAATGTGTTAAGTGATTTGAATTTTTATTTATTTCTTATTCAGTAGTTTATTTTCAAGTAATATTGATACCTCATGCTTCGGTAGAATAAATGATTTGTTTTATTTATTTTTATTTCCTTTCTTTTGGTTAAAGTAATGGTAGAAATGACAGAAATATAAGGAATAAAATTAAAACTAACTAACGTACAAAATCCCAAAATTACTAGTTTTAAAGGGGTTATGATACTCTTATTCTGGTAATTTCATTTTTTTTTAATGTAACTAGTCATTTCCATTATTAAACATTGTCTTTCAAACAAAGTTTAAAAATAAGATGCGTGAAATTGTTTTCCGCCTCAACTAAGGGAGAGTTTAGCCCAGAGTAAACATGACGTCGCCAGAGAGCGCTCGAGTTTAAAGAGTTGTCCCAAGTTGTGTGCTGTGTACAGTCCTTCGCGACACGACGAACAAAATATCCCACTGTTTTCTGGCTAAAGAGCTAGAAAATGGATTCCAGCAAGTGTTTCGAGAATTGTTATTTTTCAAGAATTTCAACTTATGTACTCGTTTGTACATTCTGTGAAATGCAGTTCAGTTGACCTTCATGGGTCGACTCTCGGGATCAGTTGCATTGTTGTAATGAGGATGTTTTATATGACGTCACTCGCTAACAAGCCAAGTGGTTTTTAAATTTGTTCTTCCCTATTTAGCTAGTTGGTGGAAAGTTTTGTCTACATCACAATGTATGTTGCGTTGTGCTTTCACATTGTATATCTTACGATCTGGAATAGTTAATATTTTAATTTATTTAATTGTGACTTAAGGAAAATTAACCATTTGGTGTTAGTTTAACTCTCTCGAAGATTGATTTGGACCATTTATAAATAGTAGGGGTCGCCCACTGGTCGGAATTCGAACAAAAACTCTATTCATTCATCTTCAGTCAATTAGATTCAAAAGGTTAAACATCTATTCTTCCTGGTTTGCTAGCTTTGTTATTATAACAGCTGTCTAATGATTCGATAAATTATCCTTCTCCCATAAGATTAACGTTGAAACTTTGAAAGCCCATAGGGCGTAGCCCTGAAGGCCGATGGTAATTATAATTCGATTCTGCTCGTCTACAGGACACTACCTTTCTAACGGCATGCGTTACTTTCTCCTACTATGCACACAAGCTGAGAAAAAAGCAGGAAAAGAAACACATGCTTGCCTATGAATATATAGATTGATTTCTCTCAGTATCTTTTGAATGTATTTCCTAGATCCTGATCCTCTAAACGCTGAGAAACTAAAGCTATAGCCTTTACCCATTTTCCACGGGGGTAGGCGGAAACATAAACCCTCCTACTGTTCTTACATATTTTTATAAGGGTGTAATTGTTATAATAACTAAACTACACCGTACGGTACACGTTCACTATACATCGAAACTACTCAGTGAATATTCAGACAAGGAAAGCCGAAAGTCGATTCTCCAAATCAAGTATGACAAATATATCCGCTTACACCGCCATTCAGAAGGCACGTTTCTGAGCGGATTAATTATGAATGCTCCGCACTCATATATGTCTGCCTTCATAGCTAGGGGTGGTTCACGGGAGGGGTAAGTCTAGCAAGCGGGCATCAATTAATGTTACCATTGTGCTTTTATTCGCCATTCATTCTACGCGTTAGCGGGATAACCGTGGCAAACGCCCTCTTCCAGCTCCTTTATTTCTCATTACATGCCTCGTTTGGAGCCGGTCGTTAGATTTTTGTTTCCCACGACGAGGGAGATGCGGGTTTCGACTTCCGGTGGGCATAGGATGGAGTTTTTTATACTTTTAGATGGATAAATAGATTATGCAGTGTATAAAACGTTTAAGGACCTTTTTAATTGATTGTGGACATTAAAATTAGGAAAACTTCTATAAGTCTCAGAGCATATGTATAGGTATCCGGCTTTCTATCTGTGGTTTGACCTCTATATGTGCATGGTTCATTTAAGGCAGGCCTACTACACTCCAGATATAAACTCGTTTCAGTTGCTGAACTATAGCTTCGCCCAGTATTCTCTCATTATCATATTTTTTTCGTAACCCTAATTCGAAAATTCCTCATCTTACCTTTTCAAAAATGATCACAATGTGTCATTAGGTGTTTGGTGGCAATGTCTAACAACAGATAGTTATTTGAACAGGCTTTGGATTATTGACTATCAAAACTTAATAAAACATATCTAGCGTATACCTACAGACACTGAAAAACAAGTAAGTATTTGAAAAATTTTTATTTAGAAGTTATTACAAAAGAGGATTTAAAAATGCTTTTTGAATATTCAGTAAAATTTTACTCTTTGTTAATAAACAAGAAAACTGATACAGTATAATACAATATTATATAATGTATAAAGATTATACATAGCCAAAATTCTGTTATATGTAAGAAAATACACAAATTTGCAATTATTGGCATGCAGAAAAATTTTTGTCACGAAAAGTTATTATTCTATCTTTTTTTCTACTAATATTAATTTTTCACTTCATAGATTTATAATGACCTACAAAATTCACAAACAATCTTTTTCAATCTGTATATTTTTATTTATATAGGCCTATTACAAATACATTACAAATGTCAATTGATAAAATAACATAATCGACTTGAGGGTGTTCTTAAATATTTACCCACTCAACTCCACATTGGGGTATTACATGCGTGAGAAATGAAACCCCCACATGCGGAGAGGTTTCCTGCTCGCAGACATTTATTGGTCCAATTCAGTTTCCGAGAAACCCTAGAGTGTACACTTTAACCTGAAAGTGCGGGGTTTCTTTCTATTTACTGGAATGGCAAAGTGGACAGACTGTCCTTGGGGACATCAAGTCAAGAAAATTGCGACTTTATGTCTGAAGAAAATAGGGAACGCTACATTACTGGACTTTGTCTTGGAACATTATATAACCAGTTCCAGAGTTATATACATAGGATTCGGTTTTATATTATTAATACACTCGTGTAGCACTAATGAAATCAACAAGGACATTTTTACACTCTTTAGAGTATTAATGAGTTAAAGTGTGATATTCGATCATACAAGTTTTTAACAACCACTTCAATGCTTTATTTTGTAGCTCTCCTATTTGGTTTTGTAAAATAATAACCACAGTTCATTATATCGTACTTTAAAAAATCAACAAAAATTAACTGCTATTTTATTGTATGTGTTCAGAGAGCTTTCTAGCCTGGGAAAACTTACTCTGCTGCCAACTTAATAGAAAACTGAATATTTTTTGAGAATTCATGGTGATTAGTGTACTTGTGTTACTCGAAATCGAGCAGTTTATTTCAGACCATCAGATGGTGTTGCTAAAAATGTTCCTCTTAGTCCTAACTCATATACTCCCATCCAATCTTATATTGTGATTATCAGTACACAAAAGTATACTTATTCACAGCTGTACATTAACAGAAGTTTTAAACGCTCAACTCAACTCAATACCAAAGTTATTTCGATGGTATATAATCAATTGGATGGAATCTTTATTTTAAGTCCAATTTTCATTAATTTTTTTGCGAAAACAACTACAGACCAAGCCCTATCATACAATACCAACAAACTTGAAAATCGGTCGAAAATTTAAGTGGAGTTCTCTCAAGTAACAAAAAAAAAAAAAAAAAAAAAAAAAAACCTAAGCGTATAAATAAATATAGTTTCCATACAGTTAATTTTTTAAATACACATCCTAAAACATCTTTTATTGACTTATTTACTGTATTTATAAACTTTTATGCTGAAAAGATGTTATTTACTTTTAAACTCAATAATTCGTTGAAACTACTGTGTGACGATAGTGATTAAGGTTTCTTCTTACGATTTTATGGTAAAATTTCACTCCGCAACAACTTACAACCTGACCGACTGAATTTCTCAGCCAAGTAAACACACTGCGCTATGCCCGCGTTTAATTCCCATGCAGCTCATCGCCGAGTCAGTTGCATTGTTGCGGCGCGCATGCGAGCTTGTACGGGCGGCGCGGCGGCCGGCGCGGCGCTGCCAGTGTTATTCTCTTTGTTTAGCTCAAGGCTCTTGTTTTTGCCGGTCTGCAGTCGCTCTCTCGGTACTGCAGCAGGAATGCTAATTGTTGTAGTCTGTCCGCCGCGGTGCGTATGCAAGCTGTAGTCAGTAGCAGGAGTCCGGTGGGAAAACACCGCAACCTCTCTGGACATATGGGTCAAATGTGGTTGTGTTTATTTCAAGATTTTTAAGTTATTTGTATAATTGTCCATAAATCTTCTACTCAAACCATCATTCGTTTGTGTTTTGCGCCTGTAACACAACGATGAGACTATAGATGCAAAACACCCCCAATGATTTTCAGGACAGAAAATTTCCAATTTCGTATGAATAAACTTTTCCGTTTCTTACATGTTTATTAGAAGTTTAAAGTTTTGATTGAAATTATTGATATATACTACGATATAACGGTAATAACCCCCCCCCACGGATTTGTTGTATTTTATTTTGAAAAGTATCAAAATGTTTGTTTGGAAACTTATTCTTATAATCGTGACATATGTATCTCTATCATTACTGTGGGTGTAATGTTCCTTACAATATTTTGGGTTCGTTCTTTCCATACGTCGAAAAATACGTAAAATATCGTTGATGATGACAAATGTGTCTTACTTCAAACTGTATCTTTTTTATCTTACATCTGATAAGAAGAGACAAGTAAAACAAATATATTTAATTCCATTTGTTTCTCTTTACAAAACGTTCAAACTGTATGTTTACACAAGAAGACCTGGTAGTTTTACATAGTTATCTTTAGTGGCTGGCTTTTGTCCAGTGTTATTCCTGTAACTGCACCTGGTTTATGGAGTAATGTTGCGAGAACTGCTGTTTAAATGGCTGTGACCAGAATCCTAGTTTTGCAATTCGTGAGGCTAAAATTGTTACTTGGGTCTTGTTGACGTTGGAAACTCAACGCAGTAAAGAAATTAGTTGGTTTATATAGATTAATAATTTTAACTCATTTGTAAAAAAAGTCTAAGAACAAAAATAATGAAATGTAGCACACATTTTTACCATTTAAAAATGTGATGGACTTATCCCCCTAAACCCCGATCGAGTTTGTGGGAGGGGAATTGAAAATTTTTACACATCTAAAGTTTTCTCTTTTGGTCACTTCCCCAAAATATAATTTCGCTATCTACATCAGCTGTTGGTGGGACTTAAAACTTATAAGACGACACATGGTATAGGTCATAATAATCCATAAGAAATTTAAGGGTTAGGGAGGAATTACACAATAATTAAAGCTATTTATTAACTTTAATGGAAGATAAATTTGAATTACTTGGAATTTCAATTCAATTCAATTTCACTATAAACCAAACATGAATAAGGTTTTTATATTTTCTTTCAATTTGTTGTGTGTGGTAATTTTGTAATAACAATTATTCTTAACAACGTGTCATAATTCTATTCTTTTTTACAGGTATGCCAAAACCATTGTTGAGATCCACTGCCTACAAAATGTGGGTCGAATCATGAGTGAGTAGTAAGATTTATCTTTTAAGGTTGTTTTATAATAATTAGATAACGTTATCTTACAGCTTGGGTTTTATCAGAGTGTTGCTCACAGAATAACTTCATCTAAGTTATTTCCGTGTTAGTCAATGGTTTGTTTGGGTGTAATTATTTAAACAAATTTGTAATCTAAATGGTATTTTAGCTTTTATGATTCGATTTATGGAAGAAGATACGTATACAGATTATATGTATATTAATGTTTTTGAAGTAAAGGGTTGTTATCTTATCGCGTGTTTGTAGTTTTTGTATTGTAGTAACAGATGATAGGTACACTTGTCCTTAATTATCCATTTTATATACTATCAAATTATTTTTAACAAATCTACTACTTAGTAACTAATGGTTCGCTTTTCGTAAGTTTTGTCTTGACTAGGCTACATGACAAAATGTTAAGTCGGCTTCCAGCAATTGAGGTAAGAGCAAAGTACGAATTTTTATAAGAAAGTTAGATCAGATAATAAAAATATTCAGGGTTTGGACCGATCCCAACAAAACCGTTAAAATGTCGCAGCCAAAAAGCTTTTTAGCGAATTTCCCATAGGGAATAAGCTATTACCGTAGGTCTCATGGAAAGACCTAAGACCGGGACCATGTTACTTTTTCGTTTTGAGGTGCCCAGAGACCAAAAATAATAGTCATTAAAATTTATATATATATATATATATATATGTATATATATATATATATATATATGTATCTATATCTATATGTATATATGTATATATATATGTATGTGTCCCTAGACACGATAACTCTCGTAAAAATTTTCCGATCGACACCAAATTTGGTAGAGATGTGTAATCCTACGTTTATTCGGATGAGTTCGAAAACCAGACATATCGACCTACCGGAAGGGGTAGTTTTGGGGGGTTTTGTACCCCAAAAATGGGTTTTTTGCATTTTTCATATGTAAATTTTAAAATTTTAAATTTTTATTTTGACCATTGGATTTAGCTCAAAAAAACACACGGGTATCTTGAAGCTTTGCTCTATCTCCATTGGTTACCGAGATATTACAAAGTCTAAAGACAGTACATTGTCTTTTGGGGCTCCAATATTGTCTTTTGGGGCTCCAATGTTAATCTTATGGAGAATAAGGATGTGTTAATATTTCACTTATTAACCAATATTTTTGGATGAAACTTAGTATTTAGCTTCATCTGGTTGAGATTCATCCATTTAAGGTAAAAAATCTTGGTTTTTTGTACTTATCATGGCAGCAAACCTGCATACTCTTTTCCCATGTTAATCATATAGAGAATAGGCAAACTCTTTTATTTATGGACAGATATTGATGAAACTTACTATGTGGCTTTATATGGTCGAAATAAATTTTTTCTACGCTAAAAACCTACTTTTAGTGTCCCCCACGGCAGCATACCTGCATACTCTTTCCCTATATCTTAAGGAGAATAGACATTTATTTCCCTATTTATGAGCACCGTGATGAAATTTTGTTTACAAGTTTGGTCAAAATTAATATTACTAATTTGGAAATTCGCTGAGTACGCAGGGTCTGCTGCGACGGGGGGTATTGAAAATCTACCATACACTCCGTTAAGTGATGAATAAGGAAATGCTGGCTCACCTAATGCAGCAACACGCATTTCTCCTATAAATTGAAATAGGTTACCGAATACGTAATAAACAAATAATATAGCATATTTATAAGTTTGTGAAATATTGTGATTGAAATACCAAAGTTTATACATGAAACTAAAAAGACATTAGTATTTTAGCATTGCCTGATTGAAACTAATTATATGAATACCAACATTCAAGATCTATAATGCTGTTTCCTGCCAGCCGTTTCGACCTTGAACTAGCTAGTCCTGTTAGGCTAATTTGCATACAACAGTGGGGCGATGGCGTGTCGGCATACAGTGGCAATTATACCGAAATATCTGTTCCCGTTTACAGCTCTCCACCACTCGCGTTACCGGGGCGGAGGCACTGCACTGCTATTCCGTGTTTTGCGTGTCTGGCGTGCCGCTAGTGACTATAAACATGTCATTATGACCCCACTTGAAACAAATTAAGCCGTCTGGAGTCTGTAGGGTGCGGGCAACAGTCTGCGAAAACAAGCCCTTCAGAAATGTGAAGGTTTCTTGCCTCCTTTGGCGTTTTAGCTATTATGAAAATTAATGTTGAGTACGGGAAAAGATTTTACAGAGATTTTAAATCTAGAATATGAGTAGTAAACAGCCGTAGTAGTTAAATTTACTCAACGATGTTCTTCTTTACTGTTCAAAAGCGAGAATGTGATTTTAAATGTAAAATAATACGTTAAATATTTACTTGTTTGCAGTAAAAAACTCGAAGTGTACCGAATAGCAAGTACAAGTAAATTGTCCAATATAATGTTTACCTAAAATTTATTTACATAAATCGATGAGGAATATAATGACGAATAGCTAATTAAAGTATTAGAAAATTAGTTTAATTGGCCTCTGTAAATTAAATTGGTAAAATATACAATTAAAAAATTATAACCGACTAACAATAAACTCCCACTCTTTGTCTTTGTCCACTCTTTGTCCCACTTAATGTCCTAAGCTAGGATATTAATTACAAAAACCTTATTTGGATACCACAACAACAATCTTAACCCATGAATCTCCTTAAATTAGACCAGGGCATATGTATTATTTACTTAAGATTTATAACTTTTTTTGGTTAGAAAAATAACTAGGCCTACATATTTATTTATTTTTTTTCAATAAAAGATCTAAAAGATAAATGTTAAAGCACAAACCAGGCTGGTTTCAGTTTGTTTGGGTCCGTTCGCAAGCAAAGAAGTTGCGGATTGAACAGGCTGGATTGAATGGAGTTGCAGTCTTCCTCGAATGGATAAAAACACGCGTCCCCTTTTCAACCTTTCAATTTCAGGGCTATTCCTTTTACCGGTGCACCGAAACTGCGATCCTAGTTTTAATCCTCAAAAGGGTTTCGCTAATCCCACAACCGAAACTGCGATCCTGGCACAGCGGCCCATCAGCAGGTAGCGGAGGGTCCCAGCGGGGATTCCAGCGTCCGGTGTAGGCTTGGCTCTGGCATCTTTCGCCATCCGACGTGTCGCTCAAGTCACTTTTCAACTAATACCAATGAACTGGACTTCCAAGTTGTACTAAACCTTGCATACCAAACCCTTAAGAGGCATCTTCACCCCTGGGCAAATAGCCCATTTTTGCGCAGTCGGCAATGTTAACTATTGGTACGGCTTTTAATGCAAAACATGTATTTGATTCCCCGTTTTTCGGACGCCGTTTTTTCAACCGATTTTCTTTAAACTTGGTAAGTGTTTATTTGAATAGTTATATTAGGTGATCTCAGACCTCGAAATTTTGAAAATTTGACAAATATTACTAAGGAAAATCTAGTTACTTTGCGACGTCACAGAGAGCAATATTTGTTAAATTTCAAAATTTTGAGGTATGAGGGACCTAATATAACTATTCAACTAAACACTTACCAAGTTTAAAGAAAATAGGTTGAAAAACGGCGTCCGAAACAGGGGAATCAAATACCCATGTTTTGCATTAAAAGCCGTATAGTTAAAATTACCCACTGCGCAACAATGTGCTACCGGCCCAGGAAGATGACTCTTAACCTGGACCAATAAACGATGACTTTCAGGGTGTACATTCCTTCTTTATTTTCCCCCACAAATATATCAGTCATTCTCAGTTTAACAGCAAGAGCAGCAGTATCGTCCTACGTACAGTATCGTCTGTATCGTCCCGGGGGCGGCCTCCGTGCCAGGATCGCAGTTTCGGCGTCTGCCTGGGGTCGCCCCTTGGGGTAAGGATCGCAGTTTCGGCGTCTACCTGGGTTTTGGGATCGCAGTTTCGGTGCGCCCCCTTTTACTGAGGAGTAAGCTAAGACCATTTTACTCAAATATTCATAGTTTTTGTGGGTCAAGTGTGAATGGTTATAGGCTAAATATAAAATAACAATTAATAAGTGATATTGCTATGATATGATAATGTTTTGGCCGAACGTAAATGTTATAAATGTGAAATAACAGTTAATAAGTGATGTTTAGGCCGAACGCAAATATAATACAGTTAGTTTAAATTACAGTATTAACAACGAGTCCTTCAAACTGTAAATCTTAAATGCTCTACAACAATGTAAAAAGGGGTAAACTATTATTTTACATAGGAAAAATACTTCATCTTTATTTTTTACGAAGCATTCCAAAATGTTCATCCAGGACCGGAGGAAGTGGAGTCGGCGATCTCAAAGCGGGACAATAACGCCGGAGGAGCACGGAGGAAAGGCTTACAAAGCGGGCCTGCAGCAGGATAATGTTACGGTGTGGATCTTGAATGTTAATATCCTCTGTGATCGCTTCACACCCGGATTATTACCCAAATAGCTTTAGTTCTTGGTTCTCTAACTTAGTACTTAATGCTTTGTTTCTTAGAATAAAATTTAAATTTGTTCGGTCACTGATGGAAATAGGTTAAACTTTTATCAAATTGTTGTCAGGGGGATTAATAATTAAAAAACGTAGAAAACTAATTCATACTAGTATATCATCATATGAATGAACAAAAAAGAGATATAACGAACATTTAATTAATTGTTTTGAAGTTTTAAAACATTAATTTTAATGCAACTAAGGGACAAATTTTCATCTAATTTAGATTCAGGTCAAATTCAGATACTTAGGAAAACTGCAGTAACAAGCAAAGTTAAGGGTGCGCTCTACCTCTCTGCGGCGCGTAAATGTAAGGGTTTAAGTTCTCCCTCCCTGTGCACTTAGTTTTTAACCAATTAAAATCCTATTGGTATTATTTTGTTTATCAGATGTTAATACACTATTGTATCGTTTCAAAATTTTTATATAAATGCAAATTTGAAAGTAAATCACCGATAAAGTTTCGTAAAATAAGTGTTTTTCTAGGTCCATTTAAAGTAAGATAAAAATTTTTTAAAGAAATTTACGACGATAGACTAGTAGATTGGACTCTTATAATTATGAAATCATATTTGGATTTACAAAATATTTATTAGTGCGTGTGTAATTAGGGAGAACTAAAAGGTCTGCAAGCGCCGTTCAAGGCGCTGTATGGTGGCGCGGCTAGGCGTCCAGACCGGACACTAACCTGCCGCTCTCCCACCACTAACTGCTAGATTTCCCCTCTCTTGGCCGGATTGCTTTGGAGAATATTCTGTTATTCTGTTGGTTTTCCTCGCGCGTTGTTGTTCTGACAGCAAATGCGTTAACGTGCAAATGTCTTATGTGTTGTGTGTAAGCGTTAGTGCTTCACAATTACACAAGACTTGAAACTTATAACATAGGCTAACAATTTAAAGATGCCAAACGCAAGACAAACGAAGAAAACTACTCTACCATTCAGTGCTAAAAGGAAAAGAAGGAAAGGAGAAAATCTGCGTCGTTTGGGTGAAAAAAGATCAAATAAGGAAGAAAACAGGTAATATATGATAATGATATTTAGCTTTACGTTATATTCGTTATAGGCTGAAATAGACTTCTAAAATGTTCAATAAGTTATATATGTGTAGTAGGCTGTGCCTTGAACTTAGATGTTTATTTTATTTTATTTAACCCTAAATATCTTAAAAATAAATAAATATCTTAATATCCTACATATACACACTTTAAAAAAAAATTGAAATGGCCATAGGCCTATTACTCCGGAATTTAAATTAAATGTGTTAATCTTTATGAAATGACGAGTGTTCCTAAGTTTAATTTGGTAAAAGGGCAGGCTATAAAATAGTTATTAAAACGTATTCATTACTTTAAAATGTATTAATCAATATAAATTGGTTAATTTTTAGTTTTCAAACTGACAGTGAGTGCCCACTCGATGGCCTACCTCTCCACCATAGGAGTCCAAAAGATAATGAAAATGTATTTAGTTCAGAAGAAACCAGTTGTATGGAATCTAAGCCACACAGCACTCCCCATAGTGGACCTTCATCTGAATCACCAATCATCGCCTCCCAGTAAGTTGATAAATAATTAATTGTTCAGTGCAAGAATATGCAGTAGGCCTAATTTGCCGTGTATTTGTTTGTTTTACGGATCAGAGACCTCTTTAGAAAATGAGAGGTCTGGAACAAACCATTCTCTGAAAAGGTGCGAAACTACCATTTCAGGTTGGTAGTATACTATGGTTGGTGGTTTTAATTGACATTTTCTCCAACATTTATAAAATTAAAAAAAAATCAAGATTAGGCCTAGTAAAATAACCAAATAAAATACCAATAAGGTTGATTTGCCTAACCTTCATTATAGATCTAATAATGTAAAATGCAATAATATTGGTCTGCAAGTAGAAAATCAATTAGGATTTTCCCACCATTTTTTATAAATAATAAATATATATATATATAATATAATCACCTACAAATAAGCAAATTCTGTAAAAAAACATTAACACAATATTTAAATCCCGGTTATTTACTTTTTTAAATAATTTTTTAATGTTCATGTCCTTCGGTGATTGAAATTCATTGAATAAAAATAATTTTTTAGTGAATTTACCTATTGAAAAATACACGCTACTTTTTAATAGGCATATGAATATTGAATCCATGAAAATAGTTGTTCAGATTTCATCAAAAAATAATATCAGATTCTGATCAAACTTGATCAGATTTGTATGGATTATGGGACATTCCAGGATCAAATTTGATCAGGAATTAGTTCAGAAATGAACAAATCTGAACATTTTTTATCAAATCTGATCAAAGCCCCTGACTAAACCTGATTAAATTTGAATAAAAAAAATGTAAATATAAATTTAAAAGAAATTTTAAATAATAGAAACGCGTTAAGAGCTATGTAACAGAGTAAATTAGAGTACAAAAGTCGATAATTTCAAAACAAAAATTGTCGCCGGCCGTGGAATTCGAACTCATGACCTTCTGACTCGAAAGTCGTCGCTCTACCGACTATACCACAACACTGTTAGACACTGAAGTGTAATCAACGTCTATTAGCCTATATTCGTTCTCATGACATTATGGAAGTGCTGAATAATTTTTCTTGATGTGTATTTTTTCATACAATAATGAAAGTTCTATTCCCAACTAAAACCCGGCATTTAGTTTTCAACATTTCTTATTAGTAATTTAATGTTAAAGTGTCATAACTTAATTTTATCACTGAACTTTCGTTGGTAATTTATACCTATGTTCATATTTTTTTGTTGGAAAGTTAATTTTAACTACGGTAATAATTAAATTTACTTCAAGTTAATTTCCTTGGTTGCGTTGTATTTGCATTTTTAATGGTAATTTGATCCGTGTTGTAGTTATTGAATATTGAAGTTACTATTTTATTTACACACAGATTTTGATTTACATAATTATATATTTATAAAAAATGGCTACTAACGTATGTATCAATTAATTTTAATATTTGTTTCTTATTATGCAACAAATGTAATTTACAATAACCAATTAATTATAATCTTTATTTTAAAATATTATAAAGATTCCATCTTAATGTTTTTAGGCTAAAAATATGAAGAAAACGTGAAAAAGACGTAAAAATGACGTTTTTGTTTTACTTATATTTTATTACTTTTTTAACTCATGTTTTACTGTACATTTTACAATTTTTTCAACACAATTTGTAAATGAATGCTTTTTTCTAACCAATACACTAAAAAATGTAAATAAAGTTGAATAAAATATTTTTACCACCACCAGAATTTGAACCTTACAACCTTTCGGTCAGCGTTCTAGCGCCTTAGTCCACTCAACCACTCCGAAAAATTTAAATTACTAGTAATACGTTTAATACTCAACCTTCCTTACACTTCATCCCCCTTTCAATTTTTTTCTTTTTTAGAGAAACAGCCATTGACGGTTTCGAATGGTTACATGGAATTAATCCCCTGCCTGAGGAAACACGGAAACATAGGTAGTCCTACCCTTATTCGTAGTTGTTAAAAACTATACTGCATGGAAAATGTATAGTAGGTAAATTTAGAGCAAAGAAATAATTTAATTTTTTTTAGTATTAACCATTTGTTGAAAGACATGTTATCCTACTTAAAACGTATTATTTTCCAATAAATGTTATAGTTTAATTTATTGTAGGTAATGTATTAAATGAGAATTTTACTATTTAACCCATTAACGATTACAACGTGTTGGATCACAAGATAATTTTACATTTTTTTAGCAAAATACCCAGTGAAAGTGAAAGTGATGATTCTGACTGGTTAGCCGGAATTGAGCTCCTCTCTGATGGGACACACAATGTGTCCCATAGTTTCAAATAGTCCTATAGTTTCCTACATATATAGTTTCCTATAGTTTCAAAGGTTTTTATTAAACCACGCACACGGAATGTCTTCTGAAATGAATGTCTTCTATAGTGTGAAATGCATCTTAGTAGAACAAGCACTGTTAGTAAGGGCGTTTTTTAAAAAGGGTATTGTATCTAATAATTTAATGTGGTGGTTTCCTGGGAAAATATTATTTCCCACCTACAGAAAAACAAAGTTATGGATACTGCATTTTTTAATCTGCTGATAACTGTACACTTTTTTCAATGGTTTTTGGCTTTTCTTTTTAAATGAATGCAATAGTAGAGTTCATAACATAAAGTAGCCTATTTTTAAATGTGCTGACAAAATCCTAAGGAGTGTTATGAAGAAAAGCCATTAGCATTTCTAGAATAGCCCTAGAATAAATTAACATATTTAAAAAAATATTTAAATTATTAGGATTGTGATAACAATCCTATTTAAAATACTCTGTTTTATGGACTCATTAAGAAATATGCTTTATATGTCATTATGTTTCAGGTAAAATGTCCAGCAGCAGCTAAAGATTTAACACCGACTGAGGCAGTGCGACAAAAAATTATTAAGTGTTGCACGTTGGACGAAGACGGTGATCTGAGGTTAAAAACTCGCCTCGATTATTACTATCAAGTTCAAGGGCAACTTCATATAACAAGAAAGAAGTATTGTTTATTTGTGTTGTGGACACCACATGGCTATCAGTTGAAAAAATTTTAAAAGACGACGAGTTTTGGGAGAAGCACATGGAGTCTCACTTAGTTACATTCTATAACAAGTGCATTCTACCAGAATTAATAGATCCACGATATCCGAGAGGACTCCCCTTAAGGGACAGATTTTAGTTACGGTATACTTGATTAACACAATCACTTAACTCTATCAATTACTGTACTTATCTTAAAATGATAAATTTTATGAATCACTACTCGTATAAATTGTTGTATCTTTATTTTTTAAGCTTAAGCCCTGATAATTCCTAATAAAACAAATACTTTCAACAGGCGCCCATCAAAGCGTCAAAACTTGTCATTGGGCGGCCCCGCTTTTTTTAAATTTTACCATCATAAATGTTATGTTTACGCCGCGCAGGGCGGGCGTGTGCAGCGAACAGCCCGGCTGGTGTAGCAGTAGCCGAACTCGCGGGCTGGCAGAGGCGGAGCGGGAGCAGTGGCATGACTGCGCGTGCGAGCGAGGCGCCGTCCTCACCTGCCCGCCATCTTGCTTTTTACCCCTCGATCTTGCCCCCACTCTTGCGATAGGAGCGCTGCGGCCGCGCAGCGGCATTCAACAACATCGTGTGGCGATTTTAGAGCCATGGTAGAGCGCGTCCTTAAGTCAAATGTGAAAGCTCCCGACATTTGTAGGTCTTGCAGTCTTCACCAGTACCTGAAACAACACCTATATAGGCTACTTATTGAAAATGGTTTAACATTTTCTGTTTATATTTAATTGTACCCGGTGGCCAAGTATTTATTGGGTAAACTTGAACAATTCTTTATAGTCATTTCGTTGACAATTGAGTCAGCTGTTTACAGCAACTCTTATTTTTATATTAAACTCCATAAGAACAATATTTTTTTATGAATTCAGTCGAAGATTATAACGAAATAGTTTGTTCTATATGTCTTCATATTATTTTTATCCCAAGAACAGAAGTTATTTGCAAAGTTTGAAGAAAAAGTCACGATCGTTAGAACCGTTTTCGAGATCCGTTGTATACATACAAATATACCTTACTCGTATATCATATAGAATTTCAATGATAGGTTAATTAAATGAAACTAATGACACAAAATTAAATATCTTTCCCATTATGGTAATTTGTAAAGTAATAAATTGTAATTTTATTTGCAAGATCAACCAGTACTTTAAGGAAAATAGCCAGACTACATTTCTTATGTCAAATACTATGATTAGATCATAGCTTCCCCATCTTCCTCATCAAGGTATTTGTATAAAAAGTAAACAGTACGAAACGGGAGGTGTAAAAAAGATCCTCAGTACTGACCATTTGGGGTTTAATGTCAACCAAAATATTTCCATGTTGCCATTTCCAATTCCGGGCTAAGTATCCAATGTTGTAGTGACTGATACTGATATTGATCTGTTATCACTGCGCCCACAGAAAAGCAACCCTTTTACCAGCTCAGTGACTTGAATAATATCAAAATTCCACTCAGCTCTATTATGAAACGTTCATACTGTAATATTACTGTGTTTAAAGATAGCGTGCTATTGTTAGGAAACTTTTCTATGACATTTTAGAGGTTTTTGAGAAAGTTTTTAATCAATACTGCAATACTTTACACTATTTGACTTGTAATACAAAATCAGTGCACTGTATTTTAAAATAAAATAAGTATTTTAAATTTTTTATTTAATAATTTTAGGCAGTTATAAAAGAGAAATTCCAATCTAAATTTAGTTGAACTGGGATTAAATTTTTGTTAAAGCAAAAACGAATATTGTTTTTTTACCGTATAAAATCACGTATTCAATGAGAAAAGCCGAAAGCTACATTGGCAATATGCTGAGACCAGTTTAAGATAAGGTTAACGAACTGGAAGCCGTTGCGCGGCGTAAATGTAGAGCAGGCGACTCGTTTTGAATTCATATGAAAAATAGTTTGTGCATATCTTCTTACTACTTTTCTTGCCTTTGAACATGACTACTGAGTAAATTTTTTATGAAAAAATATTACTTTTATATACATGACTCACAACGTTTGTTTTTTTCCTGACCTTCTTGTTATTTAGAAATTTAATATCGATGTATGTTTTCCATCTTACGAGTATAAAAAACAACCAATTAAAGCTGTTCTAAACACGAATTAAAGTTTTTTCACGTCCATAAAAGGACCCAATCTCACATATAGGCAAAGCCTGTGGGAGATTATTTTTGTAATGTATGTAGATTAAAATTTCATAGGTTTATTGAAATGAAAGTGATTTTATTTTGCTTCAAGGAATGTTCGTTATTCATTTATGTTCCGGTAGTAAAATAAGGAAATTGCTTTGAAAGATTTGAAAATTCATGTAAATCGACATACAGTAGGGTACTATAGCCTTTTGTTATAGCTTTTTATAGCATACCTCTGGAGCAGTATTTTCCTTTCATTGAATATATTTTTATTGATAAACGTGTATATTTTTTTCTTTTAAAATAGAAGCGCTTTACTTTGCAAAGGAAATCTCACCATGATGTTTTAAATTGTTACGAGAAATCTTAAATATCACTTTTATAATATTCTGTATAAAGAATTGTTTAGTTTAGTAGTAAAAAACTAATGAAATTTATAATTAGAATTAGTTTTTTCTTTTGTAATAAAATGTCTCGTTATCTCTACGTAAAATGTCACTAAAATAAGAATTTCCAACAAAAGTAATTCTAATAGTTTAACGAGAAATCTTCCGTTCACTAAATAATACGTGATTACTAGAACAGTGCTTTAAAATTAAACATGAAACATGTGAGAGAAGCACTTAAAATATCACATAAAATATCAAATAGTTTATATTGCATTCTCTATAGTCTAGTACGTCTTATACAGACCATTCAGTAAAATGAAGTAAAAAGACATACTGTTTTGAAATTTGATATCGTTCTTAACTAAATTAAGGTAAAAATAAGAAATGTTTCATAACCGAAGACCCATCTATAGTGTGTGTCTTAATACCTAAAATTATTAAAATTTTTCTACTGCATCAATTTGGTCATGAATTTTGTAATTTTACCCGTAGATTTGTTAAAGGTTGCCGTAAAATTGTTAGTTGATTCCCAGCTGAAGCCTACAGTCTAACAGTACATGTGCTGACGGTTGCATGTTTATTAAGTATTCAACCGATTAATATCGTCGATACAGCGCGGCTCAGCAGCTGTTACTGTGGCATGTTGTAGTTTCCTCTGTTGTCGGCATACAGTTCAGTAGTTACTGCGGCGGCATTGGATGGCTCCAGTTAACTAAGTTATACCACGACAAAGCGGCCGTAACTAATAATGCTTTAGTGGAACGCAACAATGCAACTTACATGATAAGTCCGCATCTAAACTTACATTAAATATTGTAAGATGAAATTTTAGTTTGAACTATGTTGGCTGTACAATGAAAGTGTTTGTAAAAATCAACAATTGTATCAATTTTTGTTGTGATCGTGTGAAGTAAATTGGACTGAGGAATGGGTGGTTCAATGGATTTTATTTTCCCACCGTTATTTTGATACATACGCCAAAGAAATGTTGGTTTTCCGACTGGTGGATTTCCTACCAATGATCAGAAGATCTCATCGTGTGGTGTTAACTACACGGCGGTGTGTGTATATCTACTCGACGGTGTAGTCAAAATATTTTGTAGTTATGGAATTAAACTAGGTTAAAAGAATAGTCATTTCTGAAATATGTTAGGAGTTTTGTGCAATATTAAAATAACTGTATAATTACCATTGCTTTAAATGTAAAAATGCTGTAAAAACATTAACTGGTTTGATTTGATTGGCTTAATACACATCGAAACATATTTTACTAGTACTTAAAACTTATTAACGTAATATTCTGCCTGTATGCAAATAAAATACAAATTGGAATCTGTAGAGGTGTTAAAGCCCACTAATAGCTCTCAATTTAGCTAGTTTCATCCTACTTGTTCATTCGAATTATGCATTTAGCTCTAATGATTGATAGATTGCTACGTCATGTATCATTAATACCTATACTATACGAATGATAAGGTGATGAGTATAAAACCCCAGTACTTTGACAACAATCAAATCAATTAAAAAAAATTAGTAAGTCTCGAAATGGCACCTTTACCCATAAAAAATCAATAAATTTCCAGCTCGTCAGTCCAATTTACCGCACATGATTCAATTCCCTGCTCCGTCACAATCACTGGTGATCCCGAGGTCCGATGCCGCCACACGTCTCCACGCTGCGGCCGTATCACCGGAACCAATCAATTTTGGCGGCAAATCACCCCCGGGACGACCCTAAGCGGCTTGGGGCCCCGCGGGGCTTCATGGGGGGGGGGGGGCGGTCAGCGTCGTGGACGGCAAAGATTACAGGAAATGTATAGGCTTTGATGGTTTACAAAAATGAAGCGGAGTTTTCGGTTGCCTGAGGGGAAACACAATGTCTTTCTTTGGGATATAATAATGATTTGCCTAAATGTCCCTAATCAATTTAATGCAATAGCCTATTTTAATATTCGGTTGTTCAAAGGCAGTACGAGTACTGTGGCCGTGTATTTGAATAATGTGAAAATTAAATAAATAAAAGAAGGACTGTTTAATGGTGTTTAAAAATCCAATTCTGCTCAAACAATGACGTAATCAAATTATAATAACACGCACCATCTGTTTTTGTACAATCAAACTAGTGACATTGACATAAAATGTATTTGGCTAGTGCTAGTGGCAGAGGGAGGAATATCCAAGAGTTTTAAATCGCCTCTCAATAAACAAAACTTTAGTAATTTTGACTTTGTTTGTACTACAGTATAAGAGATTTTGTTTTGTTTTCGAAGAATCCATGGGCTACTCTTATGTTTAAAGTGATTAAGGAACAACAAATTTTGTTAGATGATTTTCGGGAACGCTTTTCCTCTCTGGATCCCATCCGTCACATCGTGTGTTTACAAGATCGCAGTTTCCGTAATCCGGCGGATTAGCTTCCCCATTAGCAGCCACCGGATTGTCCCCCCTCCCCTCCCCCTGCCCCCGTCAGTTTCTAATCCGGTAATCCGGTGGTGACGACAGCTGGACGACGGATGTGTCGCGTCCTCCGCTCATCCTCATCCCGCCGAATGTCACCCCCTCCCCCGCCACCCTTCACTACACACAGCGTCATCCCCTCGCCCCCGCTTGTTGGTTGTAACTCACGCGGAATTGACACGGTGTTTGTGTAAGGATTTGGGTGGTGAAATTGAAACGTTTTAATGCGGGGTGAGAGTTAATTTGTGGTTATATGCATCCATATTTGTCAGTACTGTATTTTTAGTTATCAGTTTTAAAAGCTAATGCGTAATTGGAAAATTTACAGATTAAAAATTTTTTAATGACTAAGTTACTCAGGAGTTACCAGATTTTTTATTCTGAAATGTAAAAAAAAACTTTGCAGATGGAAGGGCGTATGTATATGTCGGGTCTTCATGTTTAGATTACAACATACCTTTTTCATTATACTTACTAGATATGGATATATTCTTAACCATCCATTCTTAACCAGTCTTATCTTATCCATTATTAACAGTTTATGTACTCAAGGATTGAGTGTAGATTTACGTTGGTCAATACGTTTAATTCTACCCTTAGTCAAAAATGAAATGATATCACTTTAATTAAGTTTTCAATGAAATTTATTTAAACACAAAGGAATGGTCATATAGTAAACCACCACATTACCTAATCGATAGCACCAAACAGACCATTTAAAAATTGATCCCACCCCCACCTTATATACATTGTATGGCTAATTTAGCCAGCCACCAGGTTTTAAGAATAAGAAAATAAATTCTGCTGTGCAGAGCACCTGAGTCAGTACATGTAAAAATAAAAACTCTAAAAAATTAGATCTCTCTTTATAGAGCTAACACAGCCTAGACTATTAAATTAGCCCTGGAAAGGGCTATTTGCATTTTGTCTGGTATCTGGCATAGCTGAGAGATCACGTGCGTAATAGTTTAGCTGCCAAAGTTGTTGTTCGTTTAGCACCACCCGAGGAGTACGTGCAGCTCTAATGGAATGCTGCGGACGGGAACATCACCCCTCAAAACCCCACCTTTTTGAATCCACCTTACAACCGTCACAAATCACGGAGCCTAATTTCCCACCTATGTCCCAGACCCCATCCGTCACATCAAAGCGCAGATGCCGCCCCTAAACACCACTATAATGGCTGGACAGATGGCCGACCACATTTTGGCGGGTGGCTGCCCCGTCGAGCCGTCTGACGCCCCGCCATTTGTTACTGAGTGTTTTGGGTCGCCATTAGCCGGGTTTTGGGGCAAAATGTGGAGATTTTAGGTTTAAGGTACTTATCTGAGAAAAACAGGTATTGTTGTTTTGGCATTTCGTACCTTGCTAATTAGGCCTATTTGGAGGATGGTGTAAAAGAGTCTAGGAAATTACCAGTTTGGAAACTCTAATTTTTGTTTTGACTTGAAGAAACGATATATTTTGAGACGCATCTAATGTAATTACCGGTTTGTGTTGTGGGGAGAGTATTGCAAATTCTAGACTATGAATAACAAACAATTTGACTTAAATACTGTAAAAACAATCATATTATTTTCATCATAGGTATAAGTAATTTATTTCATATTAAAAAAAAAGAGAAGTCTTAAGTTTCCCTCTATAGCGTATATTAAAAACTTCATATTATACTTTTGTTTCAATTTGCAGGCATAGTGCAGGTGAAGTAAAATTGTGCCAGGTCATTCCAATGTTGACAACTGTTCCCTTCACCCACTTCTGCCTTAACTTGTATTGACTGCAATCACTACAAAACCCAATAAGTAGGGAAATTTTATGGGGGAAACCTTTTTGGTTGCAATGTCACCAACGCAACGATAAATTCAGTGTCCTCAATGATGTATTGAGTTTTTTGTTAGTGTCTTTATTAATTGTACAAGACGCAGCATGATATCAAGTATAGTGTCCTGAACCTACTTTAAAAATAATGTTAAGTCGTGTATCCCTGTCCCTGAGCCCAACAAAGGAAAGACGGTTTAAAAGTTCGCATCACAGTTCGGTCGTGATTTACCGTGACATAAGACAAATCGCTCACTGGATACTTTTAGTTTGTTTTCTTACTGAGATTAACTTTAAATCTGGCCTTAGGTTTCAATTTGGATGTAATGGGCTACCCTGATGTGAATGTGAATTTTCAAGTGTTTGTGATATTGAGAAATGTAACATAACGCGTTGTACAATTTTAATGATTTTTACTATGTTTAATTGATATACTATTAATTTTATTGATAATTTGATACTAATCATAACTGCACAATTAATTGTTAATTCTGTGCATTATTCTTAAGATAGAAAGAAAATTTGAAAAGAATTCTATTTTCTTCAATTTATTTTCTTTGCGAAATCCAGTCTAACATTACAGAGTTCTCAAAAGGAATTGAAAGAACAAAATTTGTTATGGAACTATGGCAAAGTGAGAGACTTTTAAAAGTCGCTCTAAAAGCGTGATCAAGCGCTACTCAGAATGCTTTCAGACTGAGTGTTTCTTTAGAGGTGAGAAATAGTTGAAGGCGAATAACACAAGATTTCCTTATAGTTTGAAGTTTTCATTTATTTCCAATAAGGTGATGTGACAATTGTGATTAAAATCCTGATTTTCAAAAGGATTTTGTGAGAACTTTTTATATCCTTGGAGTAGATCCTATATACAACGCTTGGCCGTTTCTCCATCGAAATGGGAAGGTAAAACTAATGGCGTGCGAGTTGTTTATGGTGAAGAGTCATGAAAATGGCGTGGAACAGCGACGGCGTAAACACGGCTATAAATAGGCCGGGGACTGTCGTCCGCGTTCCCTGTTCTGTTCCGACTGCGAATTTTGTGTTGGGGAAAACACATTCGGACCTACTACTTTCCCAGATAGTTTATGAACAAGCCCTTTAAGATCTATAAACCAGTAGATAATTTTTGCGTTTGTATCGTGTTGTTAACAATCATAATGTAATAAATGTTAATTTCGACATTTGCTATTATTTTGTGCTGTGTGTTAGAGAAAAAGTAAATAACTGTATATAACAAGATAAGATATGAAATAACAGTTATAGAAATATTGTTAAATAGGCATAGGCCTAAATGGATAAATGTAAAGAAATCTATACGGAGTTTAATCCGTAAGCAGACCATATTTTGTTTCAGCACTGTATTCTTTCTTAATTTTCCGAATAAATACTGTTATTGTATAATTTTTAGTTTAAATTCAATATACAAAACATTTCATAGTAAAGTTTTTACTGTCCCGCCAAAGACTTGTAGTAGTTTTTTTGGCCGCGAGCCAGTACAAATTCGTTTGCTCTTGCGTTACCAATAAAACTGACTTTAACTGCCGGAGGATTATATTGAGATTGTAGTAAGTTATCAAAATGATTACCACTAATCGTCCACTTTGATAATTGCACTATTAGCTTGGTGTCCATAGTTCTACTGGAAATGATCATTCCGTTTAAGCTCCTCCAAGATTTTTTTACCTTTGTAGACAAAATTCCTCAACCTCAAACCTCAAATGAAAATACACCAACCTCATCTACTCAACATTTTTGGCTACGATACTCCACTATAGAAGCCTGCCCCAACGGAGTTTCGAGTGTGGATGGGTGCACTCCCCATGCTCGCCCCCGCTCGGAGTACGTTGTGCGTTTCAAGGTTAAGGACGATTATCAACTGAGCCTCTTGAAAAGGCTGAGAGTTCGCCATACGAGAGCGTTTTGTGCTCGGAGCTCGTCGTCAGTCATCGACGAGGGTATGACATACTTTGTACATTTGACGTTTGGTTGATCCTGCTGAAATGCAATTCGGTCGCATCATAATTTGTGCATGTTTTAAACTACTAATTAATAGTATTTTAATTTGTTTAATAATGAGAATAATTTGGAATTACGAAAAACTAAAAGGGAAATTTTACGCAGTAGGCCTAATTTTGTTATAATTGGTTTTTTTATAAATGAATAAAACTCGAGGAGTTCTCTGTTTATTCCTTTGAAGTTACAACTTATAAACATGCAGTGGTTGACGACTTCATTAGCTTATTTTATGTGTTCAAAATTTATGTGTGCAAAATGTATACAATGCAAGACCATCGCGCGGGTTCCATTCTAACTCTAACGCCACATTCTGTTAAGAATTATGCACAATCGAGCGTGAAAAGACTATGCTGTGGTTATCACATTATCATTTTTATGTTGTAGACGCATAGCTCAAAATTCTATAGTTTTGTCAAAACTTAACACTGTGAATTTATACATAAAAATCGATTTTTTTTCAATAAATTATTTTATAAATCTTTGCCTGCTAAAAAGATTTTATGTCTAAAATTTGTAAACATTAGTTTAGATTGGCTTCAGAATATTATATTAATATTGTGTGATACGTTGCACGCAGTAATGTATCCACATTCTTCTTCCGTTACCCTTTCTAGTTTAACAACTCGAGCTCACTTTAAACTTTCGTATTGACATCAAGTACTAAGTGACATCTTCTAAAGGGTTGTTTATCCCAAGTTTTCGCCTTATCCCGTTAACGTCCTAGAGTTGCTTGTCTTGGAATTTGTCTTTCCTGTTTTTGATCCCTTGACTGTTTCTTCAGTTTGTCTTTAATTAATTGGGTTCACATCATAACGATTACTAAGTGTTGATCATTCCTCTCAATCTTGTTGCTCCAGTCGTAAAACGAGTATTTAATAAACTGTTACACAATGCTGCTGTAATCTAATAATTTATGGATTTTTGTTTTTTATACTGTTCTTTACTTTGTTGCTATATATATGAAGCCTAAATCTATCTCTACTGGAGTATATAACACTGAAACAGTAGTCCAGAGGGTAAATTTAGTTCGCGTTTTAAGTTGTTTAAAATAAAGCAATTTTACCCCTTTGAGAATTTTAGTTCTATAGTTTAGTTGTATTTAAAGGAACCTTAAATCAAGAAATGAGCATTTTATTTATTTTGATGACTTTCTTTTTCAGACAACCGATTTATTATGATACTGTACCTTAATTTGTTAAGCGGAGTATACACCGTAATTTATTTAGCACTTTAATTTTAAGTCTATGATTAAAAATTTGTAAATTTACATGTTAAATCAATTAAATTTTATTATACAAATATTATCAAAAGAGTTTAGTGGAAGAGTAAAGATAAACTCATTTATTACATTAATTTTGATATCTTTATGTTTTAAGTATTTTAAAGAAAAAAAGCTTGCGATATTTGAACGGTATTAGGTATAATAATAATTACTACTTTCTTAAAATTGATCTCATAATTTGTATTAAAATTTGCCTCTATGATTGTGGTTCTGCATGTTTTAAAAACAAAGTTACCCCTTGAGAATCTACGTCTTTACAACATAAAAATTAAATATTTATTTCAGTGGTTTTCAAACAACACCCATTAGAAGAAATAAATTAATTCTCCTGTTACGTACTGAAGTAAATCTTTGATCAAGTTTCCTTTCCGATAAAGAAGGCGTTCACCCAAATCTCTTAGCTTGCAATTTCGAATTCTTCTTACAGACAGTTAAAGAGTTTAATCCAGTGTTGTGGGCACGGGAAGCCGCGAGGGTAATATTACCAGACCATATTGCCAAATATTGCCGCTGTGGCAAGGAGCTCGGCAATGCTGCAGATTAGACTATGAGCTGCTTCGCCGAAACCAAACCACTTTGGGCTTATTGGAATTGAACTTCCAATATGTAATTGGGGCTCTGTTAGATTGAATAAGTTTGGGGTTGTTCGTATGCAAATTAAAGTAGTGTTTCCCTGCGCAGCAAATGGATAATGGGGAAAATTTTAAATTGAATGTACTATGGAAAGTATGCTAGTTTAATTAATTTTAAAGCCACGTTTCAATCAAAACAAGACACACGGACATACAATTAGTTTTTGACACATTAAAATCTATACAATGTATAACCATTTAACTATAGAGAAGTGAAATATTAAAGTGACTTTCCTTATCCAATTAAAAGATCAAATTAAACGTAACTCAGATGAACAGTTAAAAGATAACTTCATGTTCAAGAGTAGAACAAAGAGCTCAATGCAACAAAGTTTAAATTAAATAAGCTATCGTCGAAGTTTATTTCACGCAACATTATCTAAGTGATGAGTTAATTTTCGAATTCCTCCCTGTCATTATTTGTTTATTATGTACTGTTACAGTTATTTTAATTTACGATATTTATGCTCTTAGAGTAATGAGCTTAAACTTGCAGTATTGTGTTGAATTAAACTTTAAAGGAAAGGATAAATTTTAATTACCATCATAAGGCATTTCAAAGATTAAATATGGATTACGTAATATAAATCATATAATTCTTGACTTAATAATCAACTTTTTGTTGTTATTGATTACTTTTATTAATGATTTTATTGTTAAACTTAATTTAGTCAGTTCAGTACTAAAATCCTTATATATTGAATATAATTTTTCAATAATTTAGCTTTGTCAATTTAAAAATCACTTGTTTTTACGAAACTTACATCATTAAATCTTGAATTGATAATCGACTTGGCGATCTTTATGTTTTTATGTTTTTTTCAACACTAAAATTCTTATATCTTGAATATCCTTTTAAATTCCACTCTTAAAATATCTTAAGATATTTTCCCTGATCAAAGCTATTTCTGAACAATATTTTTTATCTTACAATTATTAAATTGACAAATATTTCACCCCTACACATCTCTAAATCCTAACATGGTTTCAACAAAACATCTGTCAGTTCTACCCTTACAACTGTCATTTCACGGCATTCCACCTCATTGAGCATACGAGCGGGGTCTGAGCCCGGTTCTTCTTTTGCAGCAGGTCTGAAGTATTTCGCCCAAGGTTAAGAGCCGGGTGTCGGGGTTGGGTTCAAGTGCAAATCGCTCTGGTGCTTTTACCATCACGCCTTTGTTCGTGTCGAGAGCTGTGTCTGATAGTTTCGGAGGGTTTAATCATCCTTTCATGCCATCCATGACTACTCGTATCTGTTCAGATGGAATACTTAAAAAATACGTCGTTGTAAACCTGTGTTAAGACTGAGTGGCTGTTCCTTATTAATCATGCAGTATAACAAATTCCACATATAAAATATTTGTGCGTGGGGGACCAAGCCTCTGCTTCTTGTAGACTTGTAAAAATTGTAAGGCCAGGGAGAGACTGTTTGCTTCGCCCTCTCACCAGAGAGCGTTGCACTCTGGTTTTACTTTAATACACCACAGTGTAACACGTCGATTTATTTCTACAGTTATAAATAGGTTTTTGATCAAATTAGTATGTACAAAAAGTTAAAGGCGATTTAAATTGAATTTTTCTTAGTCGTTTGACCACCCCAATCGATTCGTCATGGCCGAAGATCCCATTTAGAAACAACAAAGCAAAAATTACGCGGGAAAAACTTTTTCCGTGCAAACAGTGCTTGTTTTAGAGTATAAGATTTGTATAGAGGTGTTTGAAAGTCGCATTACAGTAAAATACAAACGTTAGAAAACATTGCATTAATTTGGAAGTTTTTGCTTTGATGTAAAAAATATTTAAATTATTACGGATAAACAGTGTAGTTTAAAATTTATATGCTGTTGCAATGAATAATCCATAGACTGTACCAGTTAGTTGTACTTTAACTGTTCAACACAAAATCAATTACAATTACTTGCTAGTTTCTATTAATAGTGTTTAAAATCATGCTTGAAATAACTAGGATTACTTTTTTTATTTAGTTGGCAGATGGAGCACACCGAAAGACCTAAATTCTTTAGTTGGAACATTTGGTAAATTCTTGCAGAAGTCTTAACATTCCCGATCCTTTTGTCTTTCTTTGTAACTGAGATGTAATTTTAGCATTTATAAATTTAAACTTGGTTTCACCATATAAGACAAAATCTAATTTTGGCGATGAATTTCAAATTCTAAGGGCACAGTGAATACAAATGGAATAAACTATTAATTTATAATGTCTATAAATGTTGTGTTTGGAATTTAATCATTGTATTTTTAATCAATGTTTTTGTTTGTAACGACCTGATTCTGTATAGTTTCGAGTGAGGAAGTTTGCTTTGAAGGTTGGCCACCACTTTATGCTTATTGGAGTTTAACTTCAACTAATACAGATTAAATGTTGCCTTTGTGCATGCACTGGTGGCATTGTTTCGTCGAGTTTCTCGCTATCGAATTTGAAAATGATAGACTTTTACAGTTTTGGAAAGAAGATTTTAGGCTACTACCTGAGATTATTAAAAATAACATTTTTATCAGAGGATTTTACTTTTTAAATCGTGAGACCAACTTTGTATCTAGTAATTGGCGTAGAAAAAGTTTTAAAACTCAAAATAGTTAAAATAATAAAACACGTATTAAAATGGATTTATTATTTAACTTATTGTTTATTACCATTTGACTACCGTACCTATTTATTGTTTGAAAAGAACTTTTGTCCCTATGATGCTTATCATTTATCACTTTTCAACGAATCTTTGTTATTTCAAGCAATAAATGCAACCAAATCCGCCGTTATTTAAATCGCGTGTAGCGTTTACCGTGTTTATTTACCGTGTCTAAAAACTCTATTGAATAATTTATACTTTATGTTTAAATGTGAAAAATGGTTTGCTTTTTCTAAAAATAACTATTGACTTTTATTTCTTTTACCTGAATTATAGACGTAATGTAGTTACTACCTACACACATTACTGAATTAATTGAATAGCGCATTAGAATCAAATACATCCACCATAACATGCAACTCGCAGTAAGCGCGTGACGAGGTACAGTATGTGACTGGTATATGAGTTTGCAACTTGCCGCGCCGGGTGGTAATCTTGCCGGGGACAAACTGTAAACACGTCATGGAGTAAGGAGTTTGCCACTTACTTAGGAATATTCAACAATTCCCATTCGACAACTGATTAGTATACTGAACAATTTTAAATTCGAACGTCATACTTTCCCATGGAGGGTAAACGTAGCGATGGTATTTATGTCCTGGTTGTTTTAGAAATTATATCGAGATAATATTTCTTTAGAGCTTATTACTTTAAATAAGTTTTCTTATGGGTTGTAGTGAAAGTATAAGAATATTAGAATTAATAAAAACATTCGTAGTCCAAAGTTATGAAATACTTATCACGCAATGTATGAATACTTAAAATAAAATAAAATAATTTTATTACATTCTATTACGTTGTAACAAAAAAATTGTAGATATAAAAAAATTAAACTGAATGTTTATTTATCTTTGAATTGTTTGTATAGTTAACAGTTATTTATGTCGTGTCTTCCTACTAAAATGAGATATTTTGTTAGGAAAATTAGAATAATAATCATTGTGGTAAGTAAATAAAACAGCCTACAAGCAAACAGATTAACAAGAGATACAAATTCGTCATTCATATATTTTTTTATTCCAGTAAAATCTGATAGTTTCAGTATTAATAAATAAAATGAGTCTGTAAAGTCTGCAAATACGATATATAAATCTTAAAAACTGTTTCCAAGTGTTCTTCACGGTTTGCACGCTAAGTTTGTGTAGTCTGAAATTCAACCTCAGACCATTTTTTAATGAGCATTACTGGAGTTATAACTACAATAATCTCTCTAACTCTTTCCTTAAATTCCTCAGTGTATTGAACCTTCCTTGCGAACATTCTGTCCTTGTCTTAAAACCAGAAAAAGTCTAAGGGTGTAATTTCTATGGGGGTAAAAACTATTGGAAAATTTTACATGTTTTCTATTTAATAATAATAAGTAAAATTTGCTATTTAATCAAATAATTTCCATGTTTCTGCGTTGCTTGTTTATTATTTATTGAATTTTAATATGTTTAAAATCATTTTCAACCAACCTGTATATTTTTAACCTCTATCGTTGTTAATTACAAGTGAGTTACTTCATTTTAATACAAATGTTAGCCGAATACTAATGAAATTTAATTGGCAATCTGAAGTATAATGGGGTGATAAAGCAGCCGTAATATCGGATTAGGTTGAGGTAAGGCTCGGATATTCATAATCATCCCTTAACAACCCCGACTTGTGAGTTTCGGATTGCAGGTTAAATTGTGGCTCCCCAGTTTGCCATTATAGCCTAGGTTTGTTACCACTCTCAACTGTATACCGATGTAGATCATTCGCTGGGAAGTTAAACAATTTATTCAATTTTCTTTCGACTGTTAAAAATATGATACCAAAGTTAAAGTTAAAATATTTACTGGAATTTAATTCATTGGAGCACTTCCAAAGTTAAACTACGTGTTGGAATAACTATATATTTACACACTTTCTGTGTAAAGACACTTTTAAATAATCGTCTTTCTAGAATAAAAAGTCTTTATTTTTATAAGTACTTTTCCTTGTTGAAGCAACGCGTTTGAATTTGATGAAATTTAAACTAATGATCTGAAATATGTAGGCCCTACTACATGTAATACAAAATATAACTTTAGATTCGAATAGAGAACAATGCAAATAATATCAGTTAACAGTTGACGATATCACATTTTGTAATAAAAAATGTGTCCCATAAATCGCCATCGTGAAAAATTAATTTCCATATTATATTTATATAAAATAGTCCCTCATTAATTGAGTATTTGTCTATTGTTTATAACAGAAGAAATGTTTGTATCTATTCACAGTACACTTCCTGATCTTAAAGAAAGTTTATTCATTTATAATCTTAATTTCGAAGGGCATGAGCTTTAACTCCTTCTTTGATCTAGCTAATCAATCATTATTCCCACTAATAAAATGGCTGTTTAAAATTGATCAATCTATGTACCTTTGAGTACCTCCTTTAATTCTTGATTTCTAATGTCACAAAAGAAAGGTAACTTACTAATTATTAGTTTCTGATTTTTTTAGTAATAACAATAAAACATGTGATAATATTACATTAGAAATCCAGGGTATTCATCAAAGTTAGTTTCATACTCAAAGTAACATTAAGATAAATTATTGTGTCAAGTTTCCCGCTTTTCGAATTACAATTTTTAAGTTGCTAGTTTCAGAATTTGTCTTTAGAGTTGATGTTTTATAACTAACTTTTCTCACAGTGTTATCGTCATATAATGCTACTATATCGAGTTTCTTATAGGGCTACTATAATATTAAAGTACATGTATGGGTACCCTATTTATAAATATTTTACTCTGATTTTCATTTGTTTTTGTACGATTTCATAAAGTGCTTTCACCTATTTAACTAACTCTACTGTCATTAAAAAGCTGTATTTTGTTTCAGGTAATTTGGAGGACATTTACATCCCTGAAAAAATTGTGAGTTAATATTTGTAGTTCTTTAAAACAATAAGTGTATAAGTTGAAATATTTCAATAACACGTGTAGTTGTTTATTAAACAGTAATTAAGATTGTTTTTTTATAACGAGTCTGTGAAAACAATAACGGTAGAATCACTTAAAGACCGCATCAAAAATTTCAATAGTCAATAGTCAGTGTTCTCTCTGCATTGTAGTGTCAATACTATAAGATAGTTTAGCCAGATTAATAGTATTTCTGTGAGGCAACAGCAAATTTAATTGACAAAAACTTTGATGATCCCCCCCCTCTCTCCCTCTCTAAAAACCCATGTATGTCTAATGGTGCTTTATTGTTGTTACAGTAAATACAAAGTTCGTCAGATATGATTTTTTCTTAATCGAATATCAAGATTTTTTCCTGAAATCGAAAACAGGTATTTAAATTTTTAACGAAAACTAACGTCAACAAATAAGGGCGAAAACGATTTTCATTATTGATCCATTACCGATGGATTTCCATTCGACGAAAAACATACGCGTCAACAAAATAAAAGTTGCGTTACGTTAAAAGAAAAACTTGTTAAAATATTACTAAAGAAGGAATCAACTGAATCGTTGGTGAAACAGGATTTATTGACGGTACTGTCAAATATTGCAGGACATCGTCGGTTGAAGGTGTGATCCGTTCACCATTAAAGGTCTGCTCTGCTCGCTCCCTTATCATCCACTAGCAGCTGTTCTGCGTCAAAGTGAAGCGCTCCTTTCAAAACTGGAAACTACGATGTGTCGGCGAACCATTTTTATTAAAGATTGCACGTAGCATCTTTTTACGTCTTCCTACTTTAATAAGTATCATAGAGTAATGTGAGTATACTTAGTTATTTGTACACCTACACTTAAGTTACAAATATATTGATTCATCTGGGTTTTCTAAGTGATATTATAAGACGTTATATAATGTGTAAAGTTAAAAACTGCTCTTTATAATAACAAATAAGCATTTTTTTCATTGAACTCATTAAACACCCAAGGAATAAAACGATTTCTAAAATCGTATTCTTCATTGTAAATAAATAAAATAGTCTATTAAATCTCAATGGATCAAACAAACCAAAACGAACCGAGTCAACCAATATCAACCAACCTGACAAATTAAATACGACAGCAAGTGGAATATGTTACTTTCTTAGTATTCTAATAAATAATAGACATTTCAACGTATTTAAATAGTTTTTAAATCATGTAATAAAAAGTAGAAAAGTACAATAAAAAATGGATTTTATATCATGTTTAAACGACGCCAGGATTTTATTAAACACCAAAATAACACTGTTCTAGTAGCTTGTGGAGTAGGACAAGATTTATCTGGCGTTTCATTGGTGCACAGTTTTAGCTCAACGAGTTTAGCTACTGTTAGACGTCATGTGTAAACATTTTACTTGCCACATCCTCTAAGTTGTAAGTAAATGGTAAAGCGATCGTTATTGAGATACTTTGTTTCATTCCTAACGCTTTTTATTCTCATAAGTTGTGTCTTAAAACTTAAATTGTAAAAAAGAAAATAAATCCTGACAGTTTAAATAAATTCAATTTTAATGCAATTAATGTGCTACAATTTAAATATAGCTGCGTTAAATAAAATACCTTTTTTTACTTATACTAAGATTATAAGTCAATCTTAACATAAATAATACATGTACTGTGATACTGTGCAAAAATACTGTACCTTCTTCGGCGTCAACAAGTCTTGAAATACCGCAATATTTAATTGGATATTTCTGGAAATTAAAACTTTGAATAATCACGTCAGAGTTAAGCTAAATGTGTAACAGTCCTATATCCTAAGCCCCTTGCCTATTATTTATTGGCCATCTTCGGTGTATCGGAATAATAATGATCTTTAATCAGTTTTCAATTACTGCAATTATGTAATCGTTCGTTTAAGTTCAGGCTTGGGCATTAGTCTCCTACATAAGACCACCTACTTATCATCATGTACTTACATCCAAAATTAGGCCTACCTTCCAAATAGATGTACAAAGTATTTATCTTCTTTTCGCATATAAAACACTACTTCCAAACGATTTGTGATGGTGAATGTCAGTGCTCTTAGTACCGTACGTAAAAAACTTAATTCTTTGGGAGTTACAATTGAATTAAAAAAATATCAAAACGCGAACGTTATGAAGTTCGTAGCACGTTGAATATTCAAGTGTTATCGTATGGAACTCGCGGTTTAACAGTTTGTCTCCAACTGTGATGGATCACCTGTTACTGTCAGCGCTCTGTGCAACTTGTCTTAACTACCATCACAAGGCAATCGAATTCGGTATGTAAATGCTTCGCGCGACGTCGACAGTTTTACAGTTTATAAAACATTACAGATTACATACTTTTTGTAACTTCTTAAATGAATGAGCATTTTTAACGTAAAATATCAATCTTATATAGTAGAGGCAATAAAACCTTTACTCTGAGATACCTATATCATAATTCCTCCTCAAGATAGGAATAGTAGATAAGACAAATATTTATACTTTATTTTATATCGTATGTAAAATTATACGTGATTGATTATTTTTACGGCAGTAACAAGTTTTTTCTTAACTCATTTGAAGTGAATTGAGGTTTTGTTATTTGTTATTTTTGTTATTTTGGGTGTATCTACGCCAGTGGCATTTTATAACGTTTTGACGGGGAACGGTCCAAACCCCAGTCTTGTTACTATCTAACATCGACCAGTTGTTAGAAAGCATCATTAATTAATAGCCCAATGACAAATGGCAACTGGGTCCGGAATCAAACCTTTAAAAAGCTACTAACTTTTCTCAGGATCGAACCTGCAACCTTTGGATTCAAAGGTGAGCACTATAACCACTCAGCTACCCAGCCAGTTAAATTTGAAATTTAAATTGAGGTTTAAAATTTTGAATAAGAATTCATCAGATCTTTACTTAAAGTTTAAAAATTGTTATTTAAGTGCATAGGTTTCGTATGACTAATCTTATAAAAAAAAGAACACAAAGAGGGAAAGTGAATGCAGTGTAGGAAACCTATACTATAATTAAAAGAATTTAAGAAAATAACTCACAGTCATTAGCAATTAATGTTATGAGCGCTTGTCTCGCCAGTGAAGGATGGGTTTAGTGCCTCAGTCTAGACGTCTGGCTGCAAGCCATGAACGATACTTGTCGGCAGAATTTCATTTGAACGTAAAGCTGTTGTCTTAAAACCAGGGTGAATATTCAATGCTGTTACTGTCTAATTCTTGGTTGAAGTGTTAGGGAATTACACGCCAAAGGACAAAGCTATCTTAGTTCTATAGTCTATACAATAAATATTGGTCGGTTCTGAATTTAAATAATATCGTAATTTTTGGTTGGTCCGGCTACTTTTTAGCCCGATGTCAGTTGCTATTTCTAATCATGAAATAGTTTTGAAGAGTTTACACAGACTATTTGGAAAGTTACATTACTGTAGTAGATCAATCATAAAACACTTCTTTAACAGTTTAAATTATTTACGGACTTGCGCTTAGTCCGTGGTATGATATCTAATAATAAAGCACAAATACAGACCTACAAAACAAACAACACTACAAACAAAAATCATATGGATACACAGTTTGTAAAAAACGGAATGAATGTTACAAGTTTTTAGATAAAACACGCCGTGTGTAATGGTTGCGGCGCCCTTCCATTTCGGACGCAGTTAGACATGCCTAAACGACATGGACTTTAACTGTTCTTAAATTATTTAACCAACATTTTTATACTGTCGAAAGCCACATAAATTTCAACGACATAAATATTTAATTCGCTTATATTGTCCATCCAGTTTTAGCGAATTTCCCTATAGGGAATACGCTATTACGGTAGTAGCCATGGTAAGACCTAAGCCCGGGACCACTTTACTTTTTCATTTTGAGGTCCCCAGAAGCCAAAAACACCATTCGTTCATTTTCATATATATGTGTGTCCGTGGTACTGATAACTTTTGACAGGAACCTCCGATTTTGATGAAATTTGGTATGGAGGTGTAAGACCAGGTCTATTTTCATGAGTTCGCGAACCAGCACTGTCGGGTTATGGGAACTGGGTTTTATGGGGTTTCAAAGGGGTCAAAAATGGGTTTTTGACATTTTTTTACCTTAATTTTTAAAAATCATCAATTTTAACTGAAACCATTCAAAAGAGCTTAAAAAAAACAAACAATTTGGTATTTTGAATTTTTATCATAGCATAACTGGTTACGGGGAAAATCCAGAGATTGATACAATTTCATGTTTACATTCATCAATTATTGATTAATTTAGATTTTCTAACAACACCCAATGGCAGCAAATCTACTTACTTGATCCTATGGTGTTTTTATGGGGAAAGTAAATAATCTGAAATTCCATTGGAAATTCGCGAAGTACGCAGGTCTGCTGCGACGGGGGTATTTTAAAAGAACCAAGACTAGGCTTTTGGTACAAATTCTAACATTAATTAGGTTCATTTTAAGAAGCTCTTCTTATTGGAACTTGTTATTAATTTTAAATTAACTTTCTTCAAAATATCCAATAAATAAAAATTTTATTTGGTCTTACACCAAATAAAATTTTTATTTATTGGATATTTTGAAGAAAGTTTATTTAAAATTAATATTAATTAGGTTGTTTGAAATCATCCAATCTTGAAATTTGCTAAGAGGGAAAGTGTTATTATAATAAAGCAATAAAAATAAAGATGATACATCGTATTAAAGGCCAACAATGTTTATAGAGTCAGCTAAACGCGAAGAGATAATTCCTAACAATTTGATTTTCCGGGAATATCTGAACTTTACCAACGACATTAATTACATTAATTAAGGCCAATTGTGTTGATCGCTGCCCTTCTCGTATTATCCAAACAAAACCCTTTTCTTGAAGGTATATCTAAATATTGTATTACAAAAATGAAAATAATAAAAAGTTGCAATGCTTGCATACCGTTATTGGAATTAAAGAGATAGAGATATAGACTTAGACAATTAATTATTTTTGAATCCTATAAACCTTACTAACTTACATATAAGACCTATTATGTAACTCTACGTAATTATATACGGCAATAATTTAAGTTTTTAACAAATGTAATTAAGATTACTTTTTTAACAAATTTTCGCAAAACATCCCTTTATGATCTATATATCTGTAAGCTTAGATAACACCAAATCATCTGATATACTCTCCCCCAAAAATATGATTTATGACGTCATCCATGTCCTAAAGAAATAATAACTTATGACAAAAGACTCCCTGTCATACGTGACCATCCCGCGCGGCTTGTGGAGTGTTATTCAGGCTCCGGGGGAAAGGAGCTTAGAGACCCTCTTTTGGGGAATTTTCGGGGCAAAAATTGATTAGTTTCGAAGATAACTGACAGAGGGCAGAGCGGGACTACGTGAGGGCGCATCGCTAAAAGAGATCAAATGCCATTGTTGCCGGGTTCCTACTGCTGCAGTGAGAGGAACGTTCTAATGTGATTGCTTCAATGAAAGAACGTTGGATATTTTCTATTTCCAAGCATCAGAAATTACGTTTGCATAACCTCTTTGAATTTGGAAAAAAATATAAGTGTACATTATTTAAAATATAATGATTGTTTGTTAGGTAATCTATAATGTTGATGGCCTACAGGCCATACAATGTTGCCACCTGACCTTTAGGTATTTTTACTCAATGCATTTTATGATAAATAAGTATAAAATAGCAGTTGACTATTTGTTTTACTAGTTTATTAGGCATATACGAATTTTATCAGACTGTCTTCCCCTTCAATACTGCATTACTTTTTTAAAATCTAAATGAAAAAAGGATCAGATTGGGACAGTTCGATTTTGATATAAATAGTTTGCCTAATATACAAATAGTTTGTTTGTATATTTTTGTTATAGTTTACGCCTAGCAAAAAGTAAAATTAATTGTAAGGAATATTTAATTACGTAATTTATTTATAATTTGGTATTGCCTAGAAATAAGTAATACAGTAGTACGAAATCGCACTGCATATTATTCGTATAGTCATGTAAAAAGAGTGATGTTTTTCTCTATGTACTATTAACTTATAAAGTAATAAAACTTGTATATTTCAAAACGTTCAAACATAACACATCGCCTTTTGCCATTTCCATCATCCATAATTTATGTTTTTTTTAGCGAATTTCCCTATAGGGAATACGCTATTACGGTAGTAGCCATGGTAAGACCTAAGCCCGGGACCATGTTATTTTTTCATTTTGAGGTCCCCAGAAGCCAAAAACACCGTTCGTTCATTTTCATATATATGTATATATATATCTATATATATATCTATATATATATATATATCTATATATATATGTGTCCGTGGTACTGATAACTTTTGAAGGGGACCTCCGATTTTGATGAAATTTGGTATGAAGGTGTAAGACTAGATCTATTTTCATGAGTTCGCGAACCAGCATGATCGGGTTATGGGAACAGGGTTTTATGGGGTTTCAAAGGGGTCAAAAATGGGTTTTTTGCATTTTTGGAGCATAATTTTCAAAATTCAACAATTTTAGCTGAAACCATTTAAAAGAGCTTAAAAAAATAAACAATGTAGTATTTTGAATTTTTAACTTAGCTTAACAAGTTACGGAGAAAAGCCAAAAATAGGTTTTCCATGTTAATTTTATGGGAAATCAACAAAACCCTGTATCTCGCTTATTTATAGGAATAAATTGATAAAATTTGGTATATACATTCACTTGGTAGAGTTCAACTGATATTTGCTTACAACACCCACATTGCGGCAAACCTACGTACTCACCCCTATGGGGTTTATAGGGAAAATGAAAAGAACACCATAACTTGATAATATTTGGTATGTACATTCACTAGGTAGGATTTAACTGATATTTGCTTACAACACCCATATGGCGGCAAACCTACATACTCACCCCCATGGGGTTTATGGGGAAAATTAAAAAGTTCCGAATATTGATACAGTTTGACATTTACCTAATGTAACTATTACATTTCCTAACAAAACTAACATTTTCTAACAACATCCCAAGGCAGCAAACCTACATTCCCATTCCTATGGTGTTTATGGGGAAAATACAATATCTCAAGATCGTTTGGAAATTCGCTGAGTACGCAGGTCTGCTGCGACGGGGGTATTTATTTTTTTTTATTTTTTTTTTTTTAACTAAACTTACAGGCACTTGTAAAACAACACGGTAACGCGAGCTGCCCAATTTGGGCTTATGGGTGTAAAACTTGGCCCCTCAGGGACAAAGTTTGCGCCTTGTACTTGGGGCAGGTCTCTTATTATACGGAAACTGCTTTGTCCCAAGTTTGGATTTCTAAGCCGTCTTAATTTAAACTCTCCTCAATTCATTTAACTTAAACACTTTTTTTCTGAATTAGAGTACAAAAACTTCAAGAACCTTACTTGTCAGTGATATGTTTTGTTTAATTTATTTTAGCAGGCTATATTTTTATGTTATAGTGACCTGTATAAATATTCTAAACCCTGATCTTATTAACCATATTAATTTGTTAATAAAAATAACAACTGGGACTGGTATCGAACAATCCCACATAGCAGAATATCGAAATGGCGACTTTAAAACTACGACTACGAGGAGAATACGTAAACAAATCATAGTAATTAATTCTTACGTTTAAATTTTTATCCGTTAAACTGATAAACATAAATTAAATAACTCTTTATTGCAATCCCAAGTATAAAACTTATTAAGTATATTATATACATTTTACAAAAATTATAATCGACAAATTATTATATTTAAATGATTTTCTAACTCTGTATGGCATATTACCTTTTCTTCAAAGCAAAATTAATTAAGAATGCTTGTCATAACAAGTAATAAATAATTCATAGCATAGAACAAGATTGTTAGAACGTGAAAGAACGAACTAAGAAATTGCTCAACCATTTATTTTCCAACCTTATTATGTTTTATTTTCCATGTAATCTTATATCACAACACAATGTGACATAACCCTTCAAACTGTATATGACAAGGGGTTTACTGCTACCTATATGACAGTGGCTGCAACAAAAACAACCCTCTAAAACTGACCTGCATTAGGAGGGTTTTATTGTCTTTCTCTGCTTTAACAATCTCGGGATGTTTTAGTAACATGAGATATTAGCCACTACAGTTTACATAGAAGGTTACGATTGCTTTTATGTGCACATAACGATATTAGTTACCAACTCTTAAATTCTCCATAGTTTAAAGAACACTTAATATGGCCGTACCTTAGTAGTTGGCTAATTCATTAACAATAAGGTAACAAACTTATGGTCTCGCTCATATAACTTTTATTGCTTTGGAACTATGACCTAAAATGTAACGTTATAAAAATAATAGGTTCTACACTTTTTCTTTGCGTAAATTTATACAGTGATAGATTTGATTTCGTAAAATCCAGTGTTTGTTTAATATTTGTGGATCGTAGAATAAGTTTTGGCACATTCAAGTAATGAGGTCGCTAAAGTGTAGATAGTCATTAGGTTGAATTAACTTTATCGGTGACATTGAGGTTAACATAAATTTACCCCGTACCTGCCTTAACCCGTGAATTCAATGTATACAGGGTTAGGCAAAAGTCTGGATACCCCCAGTTAACTTTTTAACGCGTTGCAGTAGGAAAACCAAACTCGGCACATGTTTACAACATCAAAAACTGCACTTTTTCATCAACTACACAACTTTGCCCCTGCCCCCAAAATGGGGTATTTTGGGGGCAGCCCCAAATTTTCAAATGTAAACCCCTATCGAGTGACCCCTCATTTTAAACGGTTTATCAAGAAAAATTAAATGGCGCAAACCGGAGGTCGATATCTCACCCCTAACCAAAATGGCAGCCATTTCAAAATTTGACATGGGCAAGCAAGTATAAGTATGGACACCCCCAATTAATTTTTTAACACGTTGCAGTAGGAAAACCAAACTCGGCACATGTTTACAACATCAATAACTGCACTTTTTCATCAACTACACAACTTTGCCCCTGCCCCCAAAATGGGGTATTTTGGGGGCAGCCCCAAATTTTCAAATGTAAACCCCTATTGAGTGACCCCTCATTTTAAACGGTTTATCAAGAGAAATTGAATGGCACAAACCGGATGTCGATATCTCATCTCTAACCAAAATGGCAGCCATTTTAAAATTCGAGAAAGGTAAATTGACTTTACATTAAATCAGAAAATAGCTTTTTTTAGAATCGAGAATATCTGGAATTATTTTAGAATTGAACCTACTAGTTCATTTCTGCTATTAGGTTCAATTCTAAAATAATTCAAGAAATTATAAATTCCAAAAAGCTATTTTCCGATTTAATTTTAACAAATGTAAATTTACCCTTCTCGAATTTTAAAATGGCTGCCATTTTGGTTAGAGATGAGATATCGACATCCGATTTGTGCCATTCAATTTCTCTTGATAAACCGTTTAAAATGAGGGGTCACTCGATAGGGGTTTACATTTGAAAATTTGGGGCTGCCCCCAAAATACCCCATTTTGGGGGCAGGGGCAAAGTTGTGTAGTTGATAAAAAAGTGCAGTTTTTGATGTTGTAAACATGTGCAGAGTTTGGTTTTCCTACTGCAACGTGTTAAAAAATTAATTGGGGGTGTCCATACTTATACTTGCTTGCCCATGTCAAATTTTGAAATGGCTGCCATTTTGGTTAGGGGTGAGATATCGACCTCCGGTTTGCGCCATTTAATTTCTCTTGATAAACCGTTTAAAATGAGGGGTCACTCGATAGGGGTTTACATTTGAAAATTTGGGGCTGCCCCCAAAATACCCCATTTTGGGGGCAGGGGCAAAATTGTGTAGTTGATGAAAAAGTGCCGTTTTTGATTTTGTAAACATGTGCCGAGTTTGGTTTTCCTACTGCAACGCGTTAAAAAGTTAACTGGGGGTATCCAGACTTTTGCCTAACCCTGTATTAATGACCCATAGAAAGTATTCGCCAATAATATCATTAATACAGTACCATAAGCCCCATGTAAGCTTAAAATTTCGATTGATTTGCCGTATTTCAAGTTTTATTGATATTTTAAATCAATTGTGTGTCGTAGTTTTTTTTACATAGTATAAAAGTAACCTAGATTGTTTGAGAAATAAGATATTACATCAACAACATAACTGAGACAGCGGAGCTCATTAGGGCCAGTTGGTCCTCAACAGAGTAGTTTTAACTCATTAGAGCAAGTGCCCCAATAAACTGCAGGTCTAATGAAGTGTCTGGAGAATTTCATTCCTGCAAACTTGCTCCCTTCCGTCATTATATCTGTTCAACTTCACTACGATTGTCCTTTTCCGGTGATCAGCGTTTTACTTTGAAAATTATTTGAAGGAAGTTATGAAAGCTTTAAATAATAAAATGATTGAAACTCTTTGCCTTTTATTAGTTCTATTAAGAATGTTAATGTTGCTATTTGAAATTTGATTTTGCAGTTAGTTGATTTTCAAACATATTGCAACGTGTTATTGTTAAAGCCACTTTTGAACCTGTGTCCAAAATGTTAAAGTCCTGTTGAAAAAGACTCTTATCTGCTCTTATTAATGTGTTTATTTATTTATTTTTTTATATATAACCGTAACGTTTTTCGTTGCGAAAGATCCACATTGTGACGCACTCTGTTCGGAATAAGCGGATTTCGGAATAGCGATATTCTAACCCAACAATTTAATTTCCCTTCTTTATTTACGTGTCCAAGGGACTATTTCATGTTTCTTAGAGTGAGTATTAACAAACATAACATACATCTTATAAATAATGCGTGAATAAGGATGACACTGTAGAGTTAAATAAACATTATTTAATAAACAGATATAGCTATCACAGATATATTAACCAACCCAACCTGGATCACAGAAAAGAATGTAACTCTTTAAGACACTTAACTTTAAAAACCATGAACATTGTTAATTAAATTATTAACCAATCGGAAACGAATAAAACTCATTGTAGAATATCCTTTTTTAATTGTTTCAGTTTAACTTTGCATTGAAGGGCCATCATTTTGAAAATAAATGTTTTGAGTAATTGTAGAGAGTGTAAAATTTGTAAACTTTGAAATGAAAATCCGGCTTACCAAATAAGGATACATTTATCGGGCAACAGCAAAATCTAAATGAAGCGTAATAGCCACTTGTAAAGCGTGCAATGAAAGGTCGTCTTATTTTGGTATGTGTGTCACACGTAATTAGTTGCGACAAGCTTCACAGGTTCCAACGCTCCCATAATTTGCGTCGTGTAATAGGTTCTGTTAATCTTGTCATGCAAAGCGTTCTGTCTACGTTGGTGTTGATAAAATACCACGTACTACGTATACAATTTATTAAAACAAGTGTTACGAAAGTAAATGAAGTGTATGCAATAAATTTCAGTTTTTTAATTAAATCTGTGTGTACACATGTTAAAATTCATCTATCAATCAAGAAAAAATGTTGTTCTGAGAAAAAATGTAATTTATTTTCTGTCACACTTGCTTATTGATATAAACTGAGATATTTACAAAACGTTTTAACTTTGTCCCGTTATTTTATATATTAGCCAACCAACATGTTGCTGACATTTTACAATTTCAACAATTCTTTTAATCTAATTTGTGATACCAAAAACAGAACGATAAGTTACAATCTTCTATTTTAAACATTATAATACAAGTAGTAATGCTTCTGAGCCACTTATTTTCCTTGCCATTTGGCATTCACAGTTGGAAAAGTGCAATTCTGAACACTTCAATCGCTACTTCAGTGCATGCAACCACAATAATTTAGACACTGCAGGAGCGAACTTGCGTGCAGCCCGTGCATTCCATGGCTGCCAACCATTAAACATTTAAAGACCCTTGAAGGGGATCTTTTCAAGAGCAAGGGTTCCCTTTGAAGAGGAATAGAGGTGCGTTCAAGAGGCTAGGGCGTTGTCTTGGATGAGAATTTTACGTTCAAAGGTCCAAAAAACATTTTTGTTTAATAAATAAATGTGAACATTTTGCTATTCCTACAAAAGAACTTTGTTTATAAACAAAAGGTGGTGAAAACTGTTATATAACACAAAGATTTACTAAAAAGGATATTCAGCATTTTAATAAAATCTAAAATAAAGTATATAAACAGTTGTACATTTTTTGCCGAATTTTAGTTTAATAATAATTATAGTAATATAATATAGTAATTTAATAATATATAGTAGAATGTAACATGTTGAATTAATATGATTTGGAAATGCACAAACAGGTTCCAATGTTAAAAGATACATTAATAAATAGTTGGAGGAAATACTTTACCAGAATGGAATTTTATTTAATTAGAGAGAAATTAAAAAGACCGCCGTAATAATTGGTTACTTTGTGGAGTCACTCCTGAATGAAACCTCTCGACGTTAAAGTTGTTCTGTAAAGATGCAATTTTGTGGTCCGACACATTTCAAGCACGTTCAACTTAATGACTAAAGTAATATTTTAAGAGCTTATCAGATACTTAGTTTTTATTAAATGCGTTTGGAGGATAACTGTTAAGCGTTTATTCAATGTAGGAGGTGCTTTCTGAAAACGACTACTTTTAATTATAAATATTATAAATATAAATATATATATTTAATGTTAAATATATTTTTAATGTTTATAAAAAATAATATAAAAACATAAAAAATTAAAACGTAACCAAATTTTTCTTGTTTTACTGATAAAACAATTCCCTGAATCTGATCATTAAAAAAACGATCAGAAATGTTTTGAAATGTAAAATTACTGGTATGTAAAATCTTATTTTTTTATTGTAACCCATGATGGTAAAATATAAAGAATTTGGTTGTAAACAACTGCAACACAACGACTGCATAACGTTTATGCACTCAACATTTTATTTTGAAATTATCGACGCCTTTGTGATCTAAAAAATTTAAGGTTACATGAATGAGCTTCTAAATAATTCAAGAAAAAGTGTTGTGTGCCAACTCATTTTCAATAGGTAGTGAAATGATTTTGATGTCAAGCAGTCTTTAGGAAATCTAAAACTGTTTACCTATGAAAAATCTACATACTCAACGTTTGCCTTGGGTAACTAATTTGTGGTGGAAACTAGTGAGTTTCACTAACATTGTCTCCCAGTATTAGCCCAACAGCATTAACCTCCCACTTCCACCTTGCACCTTGATGATTGATCTTCCATTGATGTCGTCAAAGCCACGTCCCCAGGCGCGCAATCAACTGTTACCCAGGCTGCTGTCTGTTTGGTACCTTCGGGGCCAACTCGGTTGATAATTAACCCCATCGCTGTACAATTACATCGAACACTTACTTGTAAGGCAATTAAGAAGTCAACATTAGTGACATGATTCAATTTCATGTGAAATGAATTTCCATTAATAACTTGTACGTACTTATTATTAGTATGTGATAAAATGGTAAAGACTCTTTAGCTGGTAAAAAACAAACATTGAAAACCCAAAATAACTCGTCAAATGAATATTTTACAGTTTAATAAGTTATTAGATACATCAGTTTCGAAATACTCCCTAATATTCACAATTAGTTTACAAAAATGTCCAAGTACAAATGTGCCAAACACATGATAATGCACCAGGCTTTGCGTTGGCGGGCCAAGCAACCCTTCTCTCTTGTTGCTCTAGTCAAATAACTGTTGACGATTCTTGGAGGTCCAAATATTTGTCTCTCAGGGCGACCGAAATGCCTTTGTCACCCCCCCCCCCCCCCCACCCTGACGCCCACCACAACCAAACAAACACAAACACACGCACGTCCGTTGTTCCATCATCAGACCAAGACGCAGAGACGCACGTCAGGTCACGGAAATGTTGCGTATATATCACGAGATCTAATTCTTGGCTGTGGGATGTTTAGTGTTCATTTTGGTTGCTTTAACTGACATTTTTAGGTTTGGCGTGGAAAATATATTCTCTGTAGGCCTATTACATATTCCATTGAGAAGGGAACTAATCGCCATGGATAAGTAAGTACCGTAGTAGGTTAAAATACTCACGTTGCAACGAACCTGCCTAAACCTATCCCATCAGTTAGAGATAAATATTTACATTTATACAAATTTATGTAGGAAATACGGAACTTCAATAATTATGGTAATGGGCAAGTATTTTTCACCACAATAACAGTTGAAACCAATTTGAAATACATTAATTTTAGTTTAGCCGTCTCAATTAACTTAAATAACCAAAAGAAAGACATTATATTTATAAAATCAATAACAACAGGTTACGATCGATATAACAGTAGAGGAGAATTATTATTTGTGTTATAATTCAAGTAAATAACTCAAACGAGGTAAATGAAAATAAGAGCCCAGTCTACATAATTGGTCACTTAGCTCGGCCCTTATTTAATGAACACCCTTGGAGACGTAATGTTTGGGATTAATTTTGTCGACTTAGGGCTTGTGTTTTCATTTCAGTAATTCGCTCTTTAATTATAAAGGACCTACATTTTATTACGATTGTTGAAACTGTTTTGTTGCAAACTGCGTCTATTAAGTGTAGTTTAATGTTTTACTTCGTTAAATTTTATATAGGTTTAATTTTAAAACTCACATTAATGAAATGCATTTAATAAGGCAAAATAAACTGAATTTTGTTATGATATTGAAATAATGTTTAGTTCCATGTAAAATATATTACCGACATAGGCTCAATTTATAATGAACTGAAATTAAAAATCAACTCTTAAGTTTTTATAACTTTCCCAAAAAATGCATACATTCGTTTTAGATTTTGTATAGGCTAGAACTATATCTATTCCCCTGTGTCCGATCAGATAAAACCACTTTCAGTACAGCACATTCTCAAGTAAAAAATTATGCACAAGAACCTGTTGATTTTAAAGTAAAGTACACAGAGCTTTTGTGTTTTATTAAATCCTTTTATAATGAACATCACTTGCCAGAATATAAATACAGTAGTCTACAATTGACGTATTTATGGCTTTAAAATTAATCACCTGGCTTAGTAATCTTGTAAATAAAAAAATTAAAAAAAAACTTCGGTTACTTTCAATTAATTTCATAAAGAAGAATTCCCTCTGAAAATATTAAGAATATCAGCTGCAGTAATAGAACTAATTGAAGTTTTATTAAACTGTAATGTTCTACGCTTTTAATCAGAAATATAATGAACAGAAAAACGATTCTAAATGTACTTCGTATATACTATATGATTTTTTAATCGATTGATCGCACTCAGTTGAGTACTCGGTTCACATGCTACTGTAGGCCTACGTGTCACTTGTGCGAACCGTTTAAACACCATCGAGTTGACCTCTCCAGGGATGCAATCAGCCCAGCTATTATCTAGCCTTTGACATTAAACTAGATCACCCTTAGACACCTTTTTTTGTTATTTTTATGGTTAAAATTTTGCTATTAAAAATTTTCAAATCTTTTTAAATTAATTTATAGCCCCCCTTATGATTGTCTAAGCAAATTCGAGATATAGTTATTTAAACTATTTATGTATTTTTCTTATAGAAACTTAAAGAGAGTAATAAAAATCTTCCCGCATTTGAGATTTCATTTTTATTTTATGTTATGTTGAATATAAAACACCTTTAACGAAGAATAATTTAATCAGAATCATCATATTATTTTTAATTGTTTTAAAGTAAAGCCTAAACTTTAAAAGTGACCACACTCAACACGAATTTAGAAAGATTTTGTGGGGAAAAATATAGACAAAATATAGTTTTATTAATGCCTCTTAGATGATACTTCATTCAGCTAATCCCAATCTATATACAATATTAATTATATTAGATTATAATTATTTTAGATTAACCATGCATTCCAGAGGAAAAGATTCACCACAGATTTAGAATTCACTTGTGAATTGTTTATTTTATATGCGCCGAGACATTTACATAGTCATTATAACTCTCTGTACCGAATTATGTAACATACTACATTTTTTGGTAATCCTCGGGTGGAAATAGGATATGTTTCTTTTTGGATATATCCCCCGGAGCATAAACGTAGCCCTGGCATAAACAGATCAGATCTCTACTGGCTCTGTAACACGAGCCGTCTGTTTGTGTTAATTTTGACACTCCTTGGATTTCTCTACTCTTTTCTGTAACCGCTCCACCATTTACATCTCAAAAGTATGAGTTACACTCTTTGTGTTTACTTGAAAGTTACCATGTTTTTTGTTGCAATTTTGTACATTAATTACATTTGGATTCGTTCTAAGAGTATTTGTAAAAAATTTTCATCAGTACACAGTTCTTGAACAGTGGAGTTATTGTTGTCGTTGATCCGATTACACAGCTATAATATTCTATGTTGCTAGGCTTATGCTATTTTAGGCTTATCTTACTTAATAATCCATCTACAATGCTATCAATAGAGGTGTAAAAAATGATGGTAAAAAATGGTTGAATATGATTATCTCTTTCGAAAATAAAAAAAATATGCATCCCTAGTGATTTCTTATAATGCTGGTGCTATCACAATACATGCATTATCAATGTACAGTTGCTGTATAGGGACAGTTTTTAAGAGTGGCACACTTAAATAAATTTTATTTACATATCCACAAGGAATTTAATTAACGGATTTTAAGCTAATAACCCTATTCTAGATTAATGATATATCATGGAAATGAGAACTATTACAAAACATAACCCTCACTAAACATTTATTCCAGTTCTGAAATTTATTATTTTTAATTTTTTCTATATAGTTGACATTTTGTAAACATTAAAAAGTGCCTTCTTTAACCATAAAAAACTAGCCAAATTCTCAGAGCTGATATGACAGATAGAGCTAGAGAGCATACGATTCACCGATTCACATCCCAAACCTCAATTTTTTCCAGAAACACGGAAACAAAACTCAGCTTCTTTTCCGCAGCCTTGGACAGCCAGCCTCTGTCCGTGGTATTATTGATGGTCCGTCAACTCCGCGGATGATCCCCTAATGGTCGCCCTCTGTCCGCGGTCCGCCAGTCACGAGTTCGAGTCTCGGCAGTTTCGCGTGGGAAGCCGCAACCGAGCCGCATTCCAGTCCGTTATTGATGAAGGGATAATCGCCGAAATTGCTCCAGCGGTGCCAAATGTTTACATAATCGCCGTTTAAACCCGGCTAAGCGCCGTTCTAGTCCCGTCGGCCGCGCTAATAGCTTTTATTGAACCCATTAATTTCTTGTTCAAGAAGTAGTGGTGGTAAAAGGCCGTTAATCGCGGGGAAACGTGTAAAAGGGTGTGAAGATGCATGGGTTGAGTGATGGGTCCCGACAGGAGGGTGTTCGCGGTCGGGGAAGTGTGATGGATAGTGTGATGGAAGTGTGAATGAGAGGAGGCGGGTGAAACCACAACATGTAAACAATAACTTTTTAAACTTTCTGAGTTGTAGCTCTAAACATGCGGTTAGCATTACAACCACAATGTAGGTAGAATCCTCATTTCAGTTTTTCTAACAAACCCGGTCTTTTACTCTTAATAAATTGTATACATGTAGGTTATCCCAAAAACACGCGAAAGTTACTCTCACTGTTTAATGGCAATACGATTTTAGCTATTAAACGTTTCGCTTTAAGCAGTAACCTCGACTTGCAGAAATAGAAACTGCAATTACATAGACAAGTATCCTTGAGTAAGGAAACCGTGAAAACTATCAAACTAATCACAGCTCAACCATATATACTTTCCACTTTATTTTATTTACCGTGCGAGGGACTGAAATAGAGATTCAATTGAAGACAATTGCGAGTTAGAAAAGTTCAAATTTGTTTAGGTGTCACTGCACTGTACCTAAACGTAAAACACTACAATTCTTCACACGGTGGTCAACCACACTTGGAGAGCTTTTAACCGCTGAACCGTACACTCGACCGTAAACCACACGCAGTTGAGCACGGTCATTTATAATACATGACCCATTATCTAATGACCCGCAAGGTTGGTTCCATCAGAGCGGTCATTTGTGACGGAGCTATAATCTCACCTGTAAATAATCCCTCAGTATAAGTTACCCATGCATTTCCTGTGTGGCGACATTCTATATGTGTTGCGTACAGTGTATTGTGGTTTGTGATGTGTACGTATGTTTGTTTGTAATTTGTGTTGTATGAAGTGTTATTGTGTGATGTGTCATGTGCGGTGTTCAGTGTCCCAGTTCTGTTTTGGACGTCAGGTGTCACTGTTGTGTTTGAGGTGTGTTTTGTGGTTAGTTTTGTGTTGTGTTTGTTGTGACTTGTGTGTTTGTGTGTGGTGTAATATGTGTCTGTGGGTTGTGTAATGTATGTGTTGTGTGATGTGTGTTTTGTGATTGTGTTGTGTGCGGTGTCAGTTATATGATGTCAGTCGAGTGTGGACTGCGCCAGTATCGTGTCCGAGGTCCTGCCTCGGACACCAGGCAGCACTGTTGTGTGTGAGATGTGTTTTGTGTTTGTGTGTTGTGTGATGCATGTTGTATGATTAATGTTGTGTGTTTTGTGTTGTGCGATATGTGATGAGTTTTGTGTGTTGTGTGATATGTATTGTGGGTTGTGTGTTTTGTGTTTGTGTGTTGTGTGTTGTGTGATGTGTGTTGCATGATATGTGTTGTGTGATTGTGTTGTGTGGTGCGCGGTGTCAGTTGTGCGGTGTCAGTCGAGTGTGGACTAACGCGCCAGTATCGTGTCCGAGGTCCTGCCTGTTGTGTGTGAGATGTATTTTGTGTTTGTGTGTTGTGTGATGCATGTTGTATGATTAATGTTGTATGTTTTGTGTTGTGCGATATGTGATGAGAGTTGTGTGTTGTGTGATATGTATTGTGGGTTGTGTGTTTTGTGTTTGTGTGCTGTGTGATGTGTTGCATGATATGTGTTGTGTGATTGTGTTGTGTGGTGCGCGGTGTCAGTTGTGCGGTGTCAGTCGAGTGTGGACTAACGCGCCAGTATCGTGTCCGAGGTCCTGCCTGTTGTGTGTGAGATGTGTTTTGTGTTTTTGTGTTGTGTGATGCATGTTGTATGATTTATGTTGTGTGTTTTGTGTTGTGCGATATGTGATGAGTGTGTTGTGTGTTGTGTGTTGTGTGATTGTGTTGTGTATCGTGCGGTGTCAGTTGTTCGGTGTCACTCGAGTGTGGGCTAATGCCCCAGTTCCGTTTCCTGCCTCGGACGCCAGGCGGCACTGCTCTATATTAATTATACTCGGTGATCTCATATCCTGCTGCTACTCAATAGAATTGGTGGCGCCCCAGACGCCGCGTGTGCACATATCTGCCACAATAAAAACTATTCCATTCTTTATCTCCTCTCACGCACTAAGCTCTCTCTTTGTCCTTCTGGAGTAAATTATTAGTTCTTTGTCATTTTGTGAATAATGTTGTATTTTTATACCAAATATCTTTATGTATTTTTATGTTAGAAGATATTTTAAGCGGCATCACTTTATTGAGCCGTTTTATATGATCATATACCTTATTTCAGCGTTGAACTCATCTTTTTGTTCATATTCCTAATTTTTAATTTGTTCTGATGTTATGGAGTTTTTACTTTTTTTTGCCCTTCGTCCCTTATAATAGCTAATTTAACAAACGTTTTTCTGTTTCAGGTAATTACCACTCTATCGTCACAACTGGTCAGTAACAATCTTCTCTTGTAAGTTACAATTATTTACGATGAAACATTATACTACATATTAACATTTACATATATTAGTAATACAGCATTAAAACAAATTGATTCGTTTGTTGTGTTTTGCTCACGGCAACTTACGGACAGTAAAGCGGAAACATATTTTGGTAAACAATATGTTTAATAAGTGTTTTTACCGCTAGGTACGTAAACAACCTGGCTAACAACAGGGCCGGAGGCGAGGTTGAAATTCCCAATTTCCCTTGGCCTGCGTTATCTCCGTTATCTGTAGAGGGGAGGATGACAATGCGAGTATCATAACCGGGATCTGCCGGCCGTTGTTCCTCGGGCTTTTAGTTAACCCGTGGGAAATTGGGAGCTGTGCCCCCCCCATACCCTCAACCACCCCCCCACCCCCTACTCAGAAGCACGGCACGCGTGCAATTTCACGGGAAGTGCGCAATTCCGATGACAGATAGACGACGTCTGTTGTGGTCCTGCCGGCGCAGTTTGGACCACCGGGTGCACTTCTGTTTACCTTAAATCCGGCTCGGAAGGACCAAAAAGTCATTTTGGATTTTAGATTGTTATGTGTAAAACTAAAGTAACAATTGCATTTTAAGTCATTTTTTCCTTACACCCAAGAGTAAAAAGCTAGCGTGGACGTCCATAAGTTTAAAAATACTGTATAAATGGAAACAGTGCTCCAAAGTTGTATAGGCTACTGTTTGAATTCCTACTTCATGAAAAACGTTACCAGTGACTATTAATATGTGACTTTTTATTCGAAAAGTGATTGTTACTAAAGTTGCCATAGATTTTATGTTACTCAAAATGTTACTCAAATTTCGGCAAATGATATGTAGAAAGAAAAACTTACATTAACATACAATTTGAATATGTTGTGTTTCAAGTGAAATTTAATTCTTTATTAGTGTTGACGGATCATATAACAGTATATTAATATATCAGGTTATATTCTAACTACCGTATTGTAAATTTAATTCTACTTGAGCAGGAAACGTTGTATGAAATATAATATATCGATCTTTGATCGGCCCTGCCCACACCACAGTTCTATATCACCAATGCCAATTACAATACAATATTTATTTTCACAGTAACACTAATCTCAGCAGATTGAACTGATAAGACCCGCGTGATAAGAAATGCCTTCAACACGTGCATTCATGGGAGTCAATAGAGCATCAATTTACATTCATTCATGTAGTCAAGTGACTATTTTTATCGTGTGACAGCCGATGCTAACTGACATGTTAACTTCTAGCTACAGTCTGCTGCCCTTCAGATGAAAGAAACTGTAGAAAAATCACGACTAATAAAAATGTCATTAAAAATAAATGCTACGAAATATCTGCGTAATTGGGCCATCGAATAACATGCAATTATTGCCTATAAGATGTTAAGTTAACAAAAATCGTAAAAACATTTGCTTAAATGTTTGTTATAGAGGCAGGAATCAATAAGGAAGATCCATTACAATTTAAAAAATTTCAAAAAATTAATTATGCTTACTAACTATTTATATGATAAAATATTCATTAAAATGTGCTTTTAAAAATCCATTTTTTGTGAAATTTAGTTTAAAGATTATTATTTTTTTTTTTAAACTTTTGCTAAGTAACATTATTTTAAATACATTTTTCAAAAATTCTGTCTTTTTGTTTGTTTTTGTGTAAGTGAAGTGCACATGATGTAGGATGAAGTAAACGAATTACGACCTATTGTTCTTCCAGTGGGAAACCGGCGTTTTTAATCTTTGTTGTTCGATTCCGCAACGAGTTTCGCTCACAATAAGCTGGTTGTTGATTCAATATCTGTAGCCCGTCAAGAATTGCATTTCTCAAGACTGGTTCTTCCAGTTTTCAGTTATGTCAAAACCACTTCAGTTCGCCAAAGAGTCCGGCAGTAGACGGCATGTTACGTTTATGTTCTTAAAAAAATTTGTAAACTGTTTGAGCACTTAATGTATCACATCAATTAATTAAATTAGTCACTAACTGATTAACAAAGTTGAAAAATCTCCCGGATACGAGTGTGGCTCATAAAAAATAATGATACGTATATTATTATATTACTTATATTCAAAGCATTATTTGCAATATTTGGTTAATAATGCGTAACTTTAACACGTCACTTCGAGGTGTGTATGATTGATTTTTTATCCGCAAACATTTATATTCATATATATCTAAAAGTAAATGCCGGCCGGCATCTTCAATTTTGTTTATCACACGTTATTTTCCCGTTATCACCATAACAACACAACAAAATTACTCTTATACTGCTAAAGTTAATTCTTAAATAATGGAGCTATTTCACAGGTCATTGCTATTAAATAACAAATTAAAATAAAAATTGTAAAAGAGCGATGTATTACGTAATAGTTTGGAATATAGATAAAATATGAGGGGGGAATATGATAAAACAAACATTTGACAATTTATAATAGAACGTTTCAAAATAATTTCATCCGGTGTTTTGAACAAATACAATAGGCCTATCCTGTACCATTATAACGTTTTAATCATCCGGCATTACCATCCTACTTATGTAAAGACAAATGTTTCATAATTCAGAAACTGTCCCCATTATAAGTAGGCCCACGTTTGACTCTTATTAAATTGGACACAATGATTGCTTTTGTGGGCGAACTCGTTCCAAATTAGTGTACCTTTTTAAGCTGTATACGGCCAAATAACTTAGCTAAAATTTCAGCATAATTATCTCATCAAACACATTTTATTAGTAGCCTATATGTTTCGCTATGATTTTTATGTGTAGGCCTATATATTTTTAGTGCACACTGTGCAAAGAAATTTAATGTACTGACTAAATAAACACCTATATGTAGTTTCAGTTGGCATTCAAAACAGCTCGGCGATGGAAACAAACCTATATAAGAAGCAAAGTTTTCAGCATTCGTTCTGCGATTCAATATCTTTTCCATTTCGTAACCCGAACTGGAATGTACTATTGAAAAAATTCACTTTGTACATTAAGTAAAGTAGCTGTCTCGATTGTTATTCCTCCTACACGAATATTATATAAATAATTGTGGAACATTTTACCACGCAATCCTAATGAACTCGGCATTCGTCCTGTTGTGGTTGGATTCCAGCAGGCACATTGTATAATCATTGTTTATTGTTTTCGCCCTGCTGAGGTCCTCGATCGATGGGCGTCCCGACGTCCCGAGGGTGCAGCAGGGACGAGGGACGGCTGGCGCCGGGACGCCGGGACGGGACGGGGATTACAGGCACTAATTGTCGCCGTCCTCCCTCTTATCCGAACGGGACGATTAATTTGCCATCATTGCTTTCGTTACGCCGCGCCGGGTAAACTTTGTTAACAGTTTCGGTGAGAAGAGAGTTGTCGAAAACAATTTAAATTGTTTTGTCTTAACCAATTGGTTTTGTGGATGCAAAAAGGTAAAGAAAAATTTGATTATGTATAGAAAAGATTTATTATTATAAACACGAATTAGAAATTTTACTGCCTTGCGTTGCTATAAGGAAAACAAAAATGTGTCTACGTAAACTTTATATAACATAGTCGCTTATCTACTTTATACATTTACAAACAGGCCAAGCATTGCTTTTTTTTAGATGAAAGATAGTTTTATTGTTATCTTCTTCCCATGGGTTTATGTCTAGTGTACAAACCCGCTTTAATGACACATAAACACGATTTTAAGTTAAGGTATTGATGTAGATTTCACACCATTGTAAGGACCATCAAATACCAGATGATTACTGGATTAATCAACACTTCTTTGAATTTAATAAACAAATTTTAATTGCATACTGTGTTAGCCAAAATAAAATACAACTTATGATTTGTTAAAGATTATTTGTAACCTTCTCCTCAATCAGTAGGGCCTTTCAGGAGGGACAATCTACTCATTCATTGTTTAAATAGTTCATTTAGACCTTAAACCCCGTAACCCGTTTTATTTCTTCCTTTTTACTCATTTTCCAAGTAACATACGAAATACTTTTCAACATGTTTATCATCTGTAGTACCTACCATTTCCGTAGTATATCCTTGGGATGCAAATCTACCCACTGAAGCAGGGGCTGCCCTCGTCCGCCCTGTGTATGAAAAGTTGTGAGGTAATTCTCCCTTATTTCCCTCGGGGCCCATGGTGGGGGGAGTGACCTGCCCCGGAGCCCAAATTCGGTAAGCGCATTACAATATTACCCCTGTTGTGGCTCATTATGGCCTGAGACTTAAACAACTTTCGATACCCACCCTTCTGCGATCCTCCACTGTTGTGTGGTTTAGGAGTTGCGGGGAAATCTCTCTGGAAGGAGGGTTACTCTGAGTTATTTTTGAAACGGTTCCCGTTCTTACGAAGTTAAGGTCATATTTCAAACAGAATATTAACTTTGTTTTTGTTTTTTATCTTTTGGCCTCTATTAAATCGTAAATTTATTACTAGTATTATTCTTTTATTCCACTGATTTGATTTCCAGAAATCAAGTTTACTTTTTTACTACTTCTCAAAAATATTTTGCTACAGGATAACGCCAAATTACATTATAGTGAATACAAAACATTGCCAACATTGTAGCTCGGGGCTATAAAACTGCAATTTTAATTACAATGAAGGAAAATGTATGTTTCTTTGAAATTTCTTTGGATAACCTCAAGTCTTCAAAAACATTCAGAGTTTGGGTCGTGTACGGTATACAATAACTTTATAAGTCAAATAAAGTTATCAACAAATTATTTGGGGATTTTCGCAAGTGCTATCCCCACCACATTAGGGAATAGCACCTATCAAATAATATCATTTTTATTTGATTTAGTTAACAAATTGTCTGAAACAGTTAATACAGTTTTATAATTTTTAGTCCGATTTAGTAGTTCTATATTTAAGTAATGTTTGTAATAAAACTCACATTAATTGAATTAAAACCTCAAATTGGTCCACGTATAAATGTGCCAAGGCGATTACCACAAACCACATAGTTATTTGACAAGCAAGTAAACCGACAAGAAAATCGACGCTATTATCCTTTACTGACAAGGTAAAAACCTTGAGGATCAACGCCGTAAATGAGGCCGGTGCGCGTAGCCTACTGCTATAATGTCATTGCGAGGTTTTGTTAACCTTTGTGTCCGAAAATAGGAAAGTATAAAATTACGTAAATTAGCTGTTATACAAATGAATTATTTCCGGAAAGCAACTAAAACCTTAAGCTGAATGTTGTTGATATTTATTACCCGTATTTACTTTAATCAAGTGCCATAATCGTTAATTTTTCTAAGGACAGTTAAAAATTTAGATTGCTAAATGTTCACATCTATACATTTTTAAAGTCTAACGTGACAAATATGAGGATAGTTTCATTTCGTTCGGGAAAAACACTTTTAGTCTTGATTTCTTGACTACCTACAATTTGGATTATGACTTTTATTTGAAAATAATAAAAATAATTAAGCCAAGAGTCCTAAAACATATTAAGTTTGAAAAAAATCATTAATCTCAAAATAAAAGTTGAAAATATTTATGAAAAATAGCCCGTCTAAGTTCATAAGTATTACGGTACATACATGGAGAATGTGAAAATTGATTAGTCCAAGAACGTATCTAATTGCATGATCAGCAAAACACGTGCGGCGTTATACTAGTAATGAAAATCCCCCAACCGTTCCCCCAACGTTTGCAACAGAAGAAACAGCGATAGATCAAAGGCATCCGGAGTATCAATAAGGAATCAAAGACGTGTGACGGGGTGGTAGTTCTGGCGGGAGGCCAGATGTGTTTTTTGGCGGGCTCGGTTCAGTAAACGCAGTAAATGGGACTAATTATCCCCCTTTGCCCTGGAGGCTGATAAAAACAAAAACAGCCGGGTCGCCGATACGTCTGTGGACCCGTGGGACCCGCCAATACAAACAGGCGGCCGTAATTTATGCGTTTCGTACCTCGAGTCTGGTTTTTCTGAGTTACCATAATGTGAATTAAAATATGTTAAAGATGGGATTTAACCAATGAGAGGAACAAAACAATATAAGTGGGTAAACTTTTAAACCTAAGCGTTAAAATTTTTACTACCTTTATAGGTGGTAAAAGATTTGATTATCATTATTCAATAGGTTAAGCATTGTTGCGTAGTGATTTAAGTGATTTAAGTGTAGTATCAATAGGTTATTCAGGATATGCAATTGGTAACATTACCTTTTATTATGGATTTCACCTTTGAATAATACTTGAATTTAGAAATATTTGCGTTGCTCATGCGTTTTTTTTATTTAATGTAAATACCTTTTAATATACACGTTTATCTATGACGTGTTGGTATTTTATTCGTTGTAGTTGCTAATTAAAAATTCATGATATGTTGAGTTTTTCAAGCAGGATGGTCCTCCTTGTTCCAGTTTACAATCTGAAACAGCTGACATAAGAAAAAAAAACTGTTTCTGGCTTTTTACAGAATATCAGACGCGTGATGACGCTTAAACTTTTTACCAACAAGCTGATTACATGACACCGCTGATTTCTACAAAAAACACCCGTTTTGACCATGCCGAATGACTGACTTGAGTGCGGCTAAAGACCGGCATTATTCGTCATGTTTGTCCGCCGCTGCGTCTGACACTTGCAACAAAAGGCACATTTGTCCCCCAAAACCGTTTCATCACGATGTGTCGCCGAAATCGAGATAGCCATCGGGGGAGGATTGGTTCCGGCCGGTCGCCGATGACTGATTAGGGTTGCCCGGGGGTTGGTGTCTGGGCCGAAATACAATTCCACATCCTAAAAGTAGCAAAACTCAATAAAATTTAAAAAAAAAACCCTGTATTTGGATAGCCCTATAACAATTTGTATATGTCACAGTTCTAATTCTCTACTTTTCTCACCTCGTTATTTAAGCATAAAAATGTTCGTGCAGGTATAAACATGTTTGGAGTAAAGAAGAAACTAAAAATTAAGTAGTGTCCCCTCAACTGTTGTTGTGATATATTTGAATAAACATTCCTGCGATTTTCCATACGGTAACATCAGAAACGCTATCAGTGGTTACCTTATTCAATCCCCAAAAATTATTTACCATTTCTAAAAACCCAGTGTGGAAAAATTCTACGAACTTAACATAAATGATTTCAGACCCATAATTACTATCATTATTTTTAACAATAACCTGTAAATATTTCACCGCACGTTTTCCCTAAACCATTTGTTTTGGCCGTAACGAATGATGGACGTGACTGCAGCTAAAGACCGGCATTATCCGACCTATCTGTTTGGTGCTGGTTTTGACGCTTGTAACAAAAGACTCAATTATTTGTCACAAAAACAGTTTTGTCATCACCGTGTGTCGCCAAAACGTAGATAACCATCGACCATGGTGTGGAGGGGGGGGGGGGTCCGACCGATCTGTTGGGCTTCCCCAGGGCGGTTGTTTGGGTCCCTCGCTGTTCCGTGACGGATACAGCTGGCCATCACTTGACAAATGCCTCTTCTGTTTTGTCTACAGTTTAGTTGACACGAGATCGCGTCGTAACTTGTCTCTTGTTTGTCTAGGACTCGTTCACCACCACTTAGACACTTTTGTGTGGGGTATCTCCGGCTGAAAGCCTGTCAAACTGGGTACTCAACTAATGGTGAAAGAGGTCGTTGTGAGGTCACCGTCCGTAATTTGTTGGTTACAGATAACACTAGTGTTTATAGTTTTTAAACCCTTTGATAAACGGACGATGATGTAAAAAGACGTCAAATTGTAGCTGTAGTATTTCTGCATTTCCTGACACCGCTGACACCATTTCTGTATTGTAGCTGTAGCTTAGCTTTCAGTATTTCCAATATTTTACCTTGGACAATGAACCTGGAATGGCCTTGATCAAGCAATGTGTTTACCTATAAGATAAATACAACAAAAATCATTGAAGAATTAGAAGCAAAAAACATTTTACAGTAGATATTTGGTATTAGGTGAATGCACCTGTTATTCTAAAATATTCTATATAGGCTTACTTAAATCTTTTAAATTTTTAACAATAAAAAGTAAACATCGAGAGAAAAGCTAAATGAGTAATTAAGAATACATAAACAGAATAATTTATTTATATGAGAATCTTAAATCTTAATTAAAACAGTAGGAAGTCCGAATCAAGGCAGCTAAAACCAGTGTAATAACCCCAACGAACACCACGTTCATCCAGGATTTCGTGTCGGATCGGATAAGAACTGACGGCAATAATCTTAAAAGCTGTTACTCGCTATGAGATTTAAGCGATGCTCGAATCTCTGCCTAACCCAATAACTAGGCAATCAGCGACATCGCGAAACATCACGCGATCGAGTAGTAAACAGTGAGAGCAGCGAGGAGAAGGCAAATACTCTACATCACTCGAACATCACTCTGATTGACGTGTTCACTACATAACTGGTGTATAACTGGTGTACAGTACAGAGTGCGTCTCTTTTTATACATCATTGTGGTTAAACTTAATAATATGTTTATGAATTTTCCTTCTCGAAATTCTTTCGCGAATCGGTAAAAATACTAAAACAGAGTTTTTAATACAGTGCTTTATTTGGCTTATTTTCCTGTACCCGTGGAAAAGAGTTTTATTTAAAGAGCAAAGTTAAACCTCTTATTAATCTTTCTTTTCGCTGAGGATTTCTTTTCGCGCTGCACAATTTAAAATGATTGTGCATAAGTCTTAAACTCAGGGTTGGAGCTCGATGATATATTAAGTTGCAAATAAAATCTATTCAATTTCAATCTTTCAACAACATTCCAATACTGTTTATGACAACTTTTAGATTATGCTTCCAAATGAATGAACCATTTTATGATTCAGAGACGTCAATTATAAAGTGGACTCTTTGTAGAGTAATAATTTAGCTTTTGAGGATGTGACTGATAAGTTTTTTACCTTATTTTGCACGATAGTTAAAAAGATAAGTAGTTATTTTAGTAATATCTAAAGCAATATTTAAAATGGACTCTGCTATTTTATCACTACCTCAAAGTTTCACCGTTCACAGGATGTTTTGCCCATAACCTACTATCGTAAAACGATCAAACTGGCAAGCACATGAAAGACTAGAGCTAAGACAGAATAAAAATTGATCATCTAACACACTTAGGCTAAATAAGGAGCGAATGGGACGCAAGGTAAACTCTTTTATTTATTGACGTCATAAATACAGGTGGGGAGGATATTATACACCGTACCTTATCGCAAACTGTAGTTGCCGTAACTCCCAGCATTAAACTGTTGTCGGTAATCTTTAAAGTTCCGGCGCATTATATACCGCCTGCATGTAGGCGCTTGTAGGGCGGCGAATCGTGTGAAATTACAATCGCACTTGTTGGACAAATTTTACTCTAATTTCTTATAAATATATTAATGATTTAGAGAAAATGATAGTCTGAGAAGCTTATTACAGTATGTGTATAAATATTTTAACTTCTTCATCTTGTTTATAAGTTATGAATAACGTTAAAGAATAGTTTTGCTAGTTCAAATTACAAAGAAAGTTTTATGAGACGTGAGTAAAGCATTTTGCATTAACTTACCACACTTGCCTACGCATCAAACTTTAGTTGGGCTTACTTTTTGTCTACAACATTTTCCTTGTCAGTCAGATTTACTAAACAACATACGAATAAACCCTCAATTTGGTCTTAAAAGTGCATAGTGCATTGTCAGAGGTTAGGCCTACCATTCATTTTGACCAAAACAAATCGATTTATAAATCATTCGGCCTAAGTTTCAAACAATTCAGATTTGTGAAAAGCGATTAAACACAAAGAGTTAAAACTTCGGCAAACTTTGAGCTTACAGGAGTTTAGTTCTTTATAATGCCCTAATGGATTTACCACTTTAGTGAGATAAAAGAATAAAAGTGGTCATTTTTTGCAAGCGAGGCGACGCCGTCAAACTTTTCCTTGTCAAAAACTTGCTCAACCCTACAACTTTATCTTATAAAAGGGATTTACGTTGGTAAAATAATAAATTGAACCAACCAGCTGGTCTGAGTACAGTTAATATTCTTTGGAAATTATAAAAATAAAAGATAATGTTCAATGTAATTCTTGTTTCGAAAACTGTACCAAATGTTCGTAAAAGTGACCTCTTTCTTTCTCAACAAGCAATGCACCTATATCGCAAACTGTAGTTGCCATAACTTGCAGCATTAAACTGCTGTGGGTAATCTTTAAAGTTCTTTAAAGTTAAAGCGTATTTATAACGCTCTAATTATTAACATCCTATATGTCTCGCCCCCGAGCAATACGTGGAAAATGCTACTGATAGTGCTCCAGAATTTATTATATAGGTTCTATTGTAAGACCCACTTTATTCGCCTCTGGTAAATATAAGTAATACAGAAAATAAAGAAGGCAAATCCTTGTGACAGAAAATAAATAATTCGACATACTACGCCTAAAACTCCAACAATCGGTAGTATGATTTGTTGTCTTGAATGGTTTGAACACTGTACTATAGGACTAGGAAACTTGGAAGACGTTTTAAAATGTTTTGTTTTCTAATATTTATATAAATAGTATTTAAATTTGAATTACGAAGGCCAAGGCAGTAGAAGTAGTTTGGCAATAAAACTTTACCCAAGCGCCATGTCTTGCTTGACTGTAGCAAGGTTTCTCAGCACTCATATTTATTTAAATATTATCATATTATCCCGGTAGATAATTAATTCATATGTCAAAACGAAATGTAGAAAAGCACAACTTTGCTGGGGGGTTGGTTAAAACACTAGTGGGATTAGGGAACTATTGGGAAATGTACATCTAAACATGTTGTATCAAGTCCTGTATGGTTTTGATTGGCCCTTATTTTTCGACTTTTGAAATTTTTATGCTCTCATTGTTAGGGGTATATTAAATGTGGTTTTTCCAATAATTTGCCCTGTTCGTTGCGATTGTCTGTATTTTGATAAAAAATACTCGTTTACACAATAACTTCTCCCTCACTTATCCAACCATGTCTTACAATTTCCACAATCGTTCCTAAATATTTCCCGACATATTTTCTACTGATTCGCACCTTTGTCCCCCCCCCTCCAATTTTCCTTTCACCCTCGAATGCAAGTAGGTCCTTTATGCCGCCGTCAGGTCGGCCCCTCAAAGCCAGGAAACCTATTCCCAAATCACCCGCGGGAGGGCTTGTCATCTTGGCCAATTATGGCAACTATGTCGGATAAAGCGGGTTCCTTCATGTCACTGACTTCTTTGACATCACATAATAGCCATGTTCCTCATCGACTTGTGATAACTCTGCCGATCAAGAGGGTAGAGATATTTCTTTTCAATATTCTTGAATCCCTATTGAAAGTTATATTTTGTTACAGTTAATATTCATGGTTGATTTAACAGTATTGTGAAGTAAAAGAAGCGGCGTATTTGGTACATTTTTTAATTAATTGGCGCTGGTTTAATTTTATAAACTATCCAATTACCCATCTAATGAAAATTATGGCCATAATGTATGCATTTGAATTTCAGGAAAAATTATAGCCTTTATCTTTAGTTAAACATTAGTCTTATACTATGACATACGATGGGTTAAATTGATACAGTGTAACGGAAGATTGGTATCAAGCATGGGTTTATTTCAATTAGTTTCTCGTTGGAGGAAAAAATGTTAGAAAAAATGAAAACAAAACAGCGAGAAGACCAAATAACGTGTGAAAATTTCCCGTTAATGTTTTTTGTGCTCGCTGAAGAAAACGGTAATACACGTCACAACCTCCTTAACCTACCCTAAACATCGATAATGAATTACGTGACACATATGAATCATCAAACCTCGGTTTATTTTGTTTTGGAAAAAGAGTGTATGTATTTTTAAACAAATCCTTTGTTTGCCAAATGAAACCGCAGTAAATTTGAATATCTCTCAGTATTTAAATCTAGATTTAACAGCAGTGGTTTAAAATCCGATTGCTTCATTCATAATTCAACAACTCTTTTCTCCTGGTTATTATTCAATCTTGTATTGACGATTGGGCTTTATGCGCGCAGGTTTTATTTCCCTCTGAGTATTTTAAATTTAATTTCGATTGATCACACTGCCCAATTAAGACGACTGAAATAATTAAAATTGTAAAATTAAAACTCAAACAAAATAATTTTACATTACTCAAAATCACCTTTTCTTTCCTCCTTTTATTTAATCATTCAATTAAATTAATTTATTAACTTTTAATCCACTACCTGGAGGTCATGAATTGTGGATAGTTATAAGCGATGGCTTGTGGATGCGATATTCCCTAGTGGGTATTAACGTCCGCACTAGTGAATTCATAAAGACCATCCTAATAATTAGACCAATTAGTATATAATATATACTATGAAGTTGAAATTGTGGTTTGGATCCCATGTTAAACTGTATGTCCCTAGATACCATTGGTTTGGGCTATTAATTAACAGTCCTGCCTAAGTAGAATGTCGGCCTTAGTCAGTAACAAGTCCACTCTAGATCGCGCCACAACCATCCATCCTACACTCATCTCTCATTCATATTCAGTTTAAAATACCCACTATGTGAGGTCCCTGTCTCAAAATTGTGATTTAGTGAACTACTAGTAAGTCTACTGATACTTACAAATACGCTGTGTGTAGACGATCTTGTCCGTTTCTTATATAATTGTATAATTATACCACCATTAATTTTTCTTTTGAGCCGATTCTCTATATCAGTACCAGTGTAATTTAATAATTTGCTGCGCTTAATTTACGCGCACCCGCTTTAATTTATGAAAATACAATTTTTGTGTTATAAAAGAGTAACTATCTTTACCCATTTACTCCTCAAGTATAACATTTCTATCCAAGTAACAAACTCAAAAGTTTATACCACAATTACACCTTATTTCCTAAAGATTTAAGCTTTAAAGTCTAAAATAATTTTTATATCCCCGAGGCTCCGGTGGATGGACCCATTTGCGACGTCATCAATGCGATATCAAGAGTGTCCGAGGAGACGCCAACTCACATAAATAATTCATCGGTTCCCAGATTGCTTCAGTGTAGCGGCGCGGCGCCGGCGGACGCGCTGATACATGTTGTATGTCCCGGGCAAATCTGTAGCGATCAAACAGTGATCCAGGGTCATCCAGAATTAACTGTTTAAGAGAATACAAAGTTTAGTTTATATAATTATTTTGGGACATTTTACCCTACCAATTAGTAAAGCCTTAGATAAAAAAATACTTTTACTTTCTTAACTATCTTTGATAAAATATGTTTCACGACGTTTCGGGATCTGGAATTTGATTCCTTCTTCAGGTGGAAACATTATTCGGACAGGATGACAAAGAATATAGGCCTAGTCTAAGTAATTACCAGTTGTGGATTCAATAGAATTGGTTTGCTTTTGTGTTTTTGTAAATTAATTTTTAAAATCTCATACTTTCTTTTAAATTACAATTATTAATTCATTGGACTGCACAATCTCAAGCCAAAACAATCATTAACAACTTTTATTATAACTTCTTTCACGTAATATTTTTTTCCTTTAAAAATACTTTACAATGTACAAACAAAAGTACAAATAAATTGTACTTCTGTAAAAACCTGCTCTGAATCATAATTAGTTTGTTCAATAAGTGATTTTTTCAAATCTTAAGTTGTTTACTTTCAAATAAAATTATTCTAATACCTTTAAATCGCACCAACAGTATGGTTTTTAATAAAAAAAGAAACATACTTAAATTCCGTTTTAAACCAAAATGCAGAAATAATATTACAGCAATAGAAATTATAACTAGTTCTGTGTGCCCGGCATAACGGAACAAACAGAACGGAAGGATTAGCAGTAAGCGTTTCGGTTCGTTTCGGAGCAATTAACAGCACAAACACGGAATTCGCTTAGCGTTTTAAAATACGATATTGCACAGCTTGGCAGGTAATTCGGCGCTGCGGCACCGGCTAGCCTACCCTCACCTCGCCGTTGTGTGTGTGTGTGTGTGTGTGTGTGTGTGTGTGTGTGTGTGTGTGTGTGTGTGTGTGTGTGTGTGTGTGTGTGTGTGTGTGTGTGTGTGTGTGCGGTAGAATCACGGAGAATCACAGCCATCAGAGCGGCCAGTCAGCAGAACCCCGGGAACCGTGTTTTAACTGGATTAATCTTTTGTGTCGCGCGAAATGTTTATTTGCTAAGGTAAATTGTAGTGGAGACATTTTGTTAAGGTTTCTTTTATGTAGGCTAAATCAAATTAATTGTATGAATTTAAATGCTTTCCTAGTTTTTCTAAAGTTTTAAAACAACACAGTTAAAATATTTGTGTGTGATTGGATGAAATTATAGGTTCATGTTATAAAGTCTAATTTTGCCAATTTTAAGTTTCTCTATACAACATTAATAGTTTTGTACCACATTATGCAATTTTATCGAATTTTCCTGTAGCCCTGTAGGTAATACGCTATTATGGTAGTAGCCATGGTAAGACCTAAGCCCGGGACCATGTTTTTTTTTTTTTTTTTTTCATTTTGAGGTCCCCAGAAGCTAAAAACAGCGTTCGTTCATTTTCATATAACTTAATTACGTTTTGGATGTTGGCAATTAACTAATATTTTTACCTTCCCAGACATCAATGTGCATGTTAAAAAATATTGTGATTGGGAGCTAATGGAAATGTTATACCATAAATTGCACGTGTTATGCAAAGTTTGCGGCAGTCAACGACGTAACAGCCATGTTAGCTATGCTCAAACTAACTTATTAACATAACTATTTCACGTTTCTCCTAACTGTTCAATAAGCCCCTATGGTTTCATGTCGATGTGGATGGAATGTAATTAGAACAGGGTAAATACTTTTGTGCGATTCAGTAACTTAATTTTCTACTCAGGTACAAGTTTTAACAAATTTTAACAGGCCCACTGATTTGATTTGAGATAACTCAAAATTCTAAACGCAACCCTTTTAATAATACCACTGTACAGCAATAATGTTTGAAAATATAAACAGTTTACATTTACTGTAGGTATACACAAAGTTTTATAGTATTAAAATCGTATTATCTCGCCTTCTTGTTCAATCATATGTATTATATTTGAAAGTTCCTTAGGTCTGTTTAAGTAGAATTTGACACTAATTTTAAATAATTTTAACTTCTTCCACTGCCCATCGACTCAGCACTACATCAGCAATGGACGTCTACAGTGAATGTTTTAAAGGACAAATTGAGCATTTCTCGCACGTAATATTCCCCACCTTTGTGACATCCCCTCAATTTTCCGTCCCTTCCTTGTGAATGCCAGGGAATGCTTCCTTTATGCTACGTCAAATCACAAGCGACAACCCCAAAGGCGGAAAAAATATTCCCTAAATAACTTGCGGCGGAGACCTTGTAGTCTCGGTCAACTACATCGAGCTGCGAGCGGAAATTACGGTGAACTTTTTCTTACGAAAAAGATTCTTATAATGCGCGTTTTTCGTTTCAGAATTAGTTTTACTTTGTTGCTCTTTACATACAAGGGCGACTTGTAAGTTATCTTACAATCTGTGACACAATATCAACAATATAAATAAAATTTGAACGGGTGAAAAGAAAACGTAACATTTAATGAAAGATGTTTCTAAGTTGTAAATTAGAATAACAGTTCCGATTGGAAAGTGCAGTTTTAAAAACAAAACCTTTCACTTACACGCGACATTACAGGAATGTGTGAACGATGTGCTTTCAAAGATTTGCCAGCATCAATTTTAGTTATCAGTGCTTAAAAAATCAGAAAAAAGATAAAAATATAATAACTTTTAAAGTGCAATGATGACATTATGTAAAATACGGCTTTCAACACTATACTTAATATATTTACACTTATACTGTTCATATACGTATATGTACAGAAGCTGCAAAAATGATTTATCAAAAAGTTTTAGTAAGCATTTTTGTGAGCTGTTCATGATTCGATGACGCCTTAGTGTAATTTTCTTTCTACTCCACGATTCTTTAGTTTGTTACAATTGTTTGATGTTTCTTATCATCTCCCGGCGGGACTTTCCCCTGCGAGCCCCACCGACTCCGTTACTGTCGACAATCAACTCCGGCGACAGTCCGGAACTGAGGACCGATCCCCTGTCGGCGGACAACTGGCGAGTGAGAAATCACTGCCATCCGGTCTGTTTTGTATCCGATCGGGTCGACCACTCAAGAATTTTGTAAAAATAAGAATACAAAAATACAATACAAAAGTTAGACATTCAAAGTTTCATTTAAAAATTGATTTTAAAGATTTTATAATTCTGAAATTAGAGTAATTCATCGGCACACATTTAAAATATGATACTTATTGATTCACTTTTACACTGCACTTTTTTTTCGGAATTGCGTACTCGAGAAATTACAAAATTTTTTTAGCCTATTTAGAAATAGTAAGTAATGTTTTAGTTAGTGATACCCTAATAGTTTTATTAGCAGATTGGGTTTTTTTTAAGACGTTGGCGGATCTCTTTTTGCCTTACTTTGCCCCGTCCACATAGACAATTGATCTGTGCGTGGACCGTATTAGTCAAAGTAAGGGGGTGAGCCGCTACAGTGCAAGGAGAATGGTACTGATCAAAGTCACTGGCAGAACGCGGATTCGAACCGACGACATCGCTGCCATGATCTCGAACTCCAGCGCGATAACCACTACGCCACCGACTCACCAAAAGTTACAACGTATACCTTTTTGACTATTAGTGCTAAAAAAATGATAGCACAGGAATCTACTTTACCGTTTATTAAAAATTATTATTTACCTATTGCTAGTAATTTTGATTGTTTTATATTCACGTAAATACTAAACCATTAAATGAAATAGAATAATTCATTATTTGATTCAATTTGGTAATCAATAAACGAATTTTATCAGGAAGATTTCACAAAAAACTCTTCTGAAAGAGAAATTCTATTAAAAAGATCTTGAGTTAATTTAGAATTATAGAGCAGCCAAATCAGTTTATCCAGTCCACATTGAATTGAGGGTTTGATTTAACAGCTGTGTTTCTAGAGGCTCTCGACTTCATTCATAATTCACAACTTCTTTTATCTTCAGCTTCCTGTTATATTTGTTGTTATTTTTCAGTTTTATGGGGTTTTCTGACTTAAGCGTAAATAAAGTATTGATTAGAATTATTTTATATTTTTATTTTACAATAAAATATCCTTTGTCTAGGTTATTAATCTGAAACATTTTCTTTTATTAAAGTATGACTTTAATAAGTACTACTTTACTTTTATGACATTAACATTTTAATTCCTCAACCTGAAGGGTCTAACCGACCTGTCAGGTTCAAAATATGATAAACATAATAAAACCAACTGAATGTAAACTCTACGCTATCTAACCAGTAGTTCATTCTATACCATATAATATGTCTCGCTTTTTGAAAGTTTGATTTAATTTCACGTGTCTACTTTATCAAATTTTCAACATTATCAACTAATACCCTCATTGTAATTTCAACTAATATAGTAAAACTTCGTAAGATCACAAACAATCGCAGGTATAGTGCATTTGTTGTCATGTAAAGAAATTAATTTGGAATGTAATCAAATACAGTGACCTTCTTTGCTAAAAATATGAAATGAAACAAATAATTTCTAATTTTCTCCCCACTGTTGTTTAGCTTACACGTATTCTCCACAATCACATTATCAAATTCCGGAATTGCTCCCTAAAGAGCAATACCCTAGCTAGGTTAGGCGTTGCAAAGAGTTATAGTTATACTGTATAAGATATATCCCTGACTACTTGTAAATATTACCTTGAAATTTCGTCAGAAAATCTTGAAATTCATTTAAGTTCATCTTTGTTTTACTTATAAAGCAAATAAATTACGAGAAAAAATTAAGTCGGAATTAAATTGGTGGAATTCATTGCGGAAACCATTCTTCCAGGAATCCTACCTGCTTCTGTTATGGACGCCTACACTTAACTTGGTGTTCGGCATTAAGCAAAGAATGCCCAAGACTTTGGCAAAGAATTCCTGGCCTGCTCACCCGCATTTCTGGGCGTCTCTTCGTTATTCCCTTTACTTCATTTACTGGAGGTTCACTGTTATTTTAATTCCTCGGGCGTCGAGCGTTACATTTTTTACGAATATTATATAAACTTCTTTTAATCAAGTGTGTACAATATCCTTGAATTGATAAGAGTGAAATTTAATGAATGTAGTTATTATACCCGAAAAGGCACTCAGGTTGGTAATTTAGTTGTTTACCAATTATGTTCAGTTGCTAACTGTACCTTTTTACTATTGCATTAAACAAAATTGTTAAATATCGATATTACTCTTTAGTGGTCAACGAATGGGTTACCTCATTTTCGCCGTTTCAACATAATTCCAGATGCGGTACAACTTTGCAAAATGAATCATAAACCGAATAAAAAGATTGGGTTTTTAACTGTTTAATTTTTCAAACTAATGTGTGTGCTCAAGGTACTGTACTTAAATTAAAAATAAAGAAATAGGGATTATATCAGAACTCGCAGATTAGGGCCTATATTATTTCCTACAGACTTAAACTAGTTAAATGACTCTTAATAAGCAGTTTAGACATAAGTAATAAAATAGAAAAAGTTATAGATTAACAGTATAATAATTTATGATTCCAATGTATTTTTGAAAATCAATATGTTCCTCGTAAAGATGTAGCTTCTCTGTAGAAAAATTTTTACTATAACATCAGTTTGCACTCGGAGTTCAAACTGTTGTGGCTCTCCACGTAGTTGAGTTCATAGCATTTGTTACCTCTTTTCAAAATAATGCCACCACTACGATATAAATTCTTATATCTAATGCCGGAATTCCTGGACGGAAATCTTTATTAGGCTGAGGTGCGGTTGAAATATGTAAGCTGTGGGTGTATCGAGTTAGGAGTGCGGCATGTGAATCATTCAGGTGGGCTGCGAAAATCTGGGGCTGTTCGGTGAATAATGCAGTGGACGTACCCTACAACTACAACGGCCCTGGCACCGATACCGACACACCATCAGGCGGAAGCGACGGGTTTATTTCGGTAGGACAATCGTTAGTACTTGTTATAAATCTAGATTTTGAAGTTTGATTTTCATGTTGGTGACTTTTAAATTCGTTGGTTACTGAGGCTGGCATTGAAAACCAATGGATATCAATGCAGATTTTAATTTCTAATATTTTCATTAGGACTATAACTTTTTGTCACTAGTTTGATCAGATATGGCCGGTTTTGAAATATTTTAGTTATAATGATTGCCAGTTTGAAAATACACATAACACTGAATAATTTTTTTCTGAAGATTAACATCTGTGTGAACATCTGTTCATTCAAAATATATAAACTTAACTTGAGGTAACAAAAATAAAAATTATTTTAATTTATTATTATTTTAATTTATTTTATTATTTTAAATTATTAATTTTACTATTTAAAATAATAAAATTAGTGTAAAATACAATATGGTGGCTAGCAGCTTAATCCATCTCATCAGCATTTTAGGGCATGTCCAAGCAATCACCACACGGAGTTTTGCAAGAGAGTTTCAGAACACATTATAGAAATTGTAAATTATAAGTGGTAGTGCAAACTTGTGCAGAGGTGTAATCCCCTTAGGCGTGGAGGGAACAGTATTAGGTTATTGATGTGGTAGCAAAATTATTCACCCGTAATGTCTAACCAAATAATGTTAGTTTAACAAACCTAATTAGGGATACTATAGTACTGTCACATTGACCAGCCTGCAAGTTATTGGTATTTAGTCACTATGTATGATAGTAGATTTTATGGATTTGCTGACAAGAGTGAATTGTTTGAAAATTATCACAATTTGTTTAATGTCGTAGTTAATTTCATAACCCACTCATTAATATTAGGCCTATTCAGTACAAAATAAATAAAGTTGATGATGGTTTTCATGTTATTTACTTTTTCTCGAAAGGTTTGTCGTTTGGACATGTTATACACGCTTCGATCGATCGGCAGGCGGCTCAGCTAGGGGGTTTATCCGACCCCACGTGGTATCAGGATCGAGAGGGGCACTGCTGAATAATGTATATCGCGCATATCAGCAGCGGGTCCACGTGGTCTGCACGTGGGTGTGTCGCGCTGTAGCGCTGCTGATGCTGCGTGGACATCCGCTGCACCAACACCTACGAGGCAGAAGTGCGATAACCTCACCCGTCAATAGATAGCGTTCACAGTCACTTCCGGTACACTTACGGATTTTAGTGGCTTCCGGAACTCTCTGGACCGCAATGATGCTGGAAAATGATTAGTAATGAAAAATATTCATGAAATTACTCTACTACAGTATTTTTGTAATTTATACCAAGTAATGAGCCATCAGAATCAGAATTTAAAGGTGTACGATTATTTTTCAGAATGTAATCGGAAAGACATATAGGAGTTTTTTCCGACAACTTTTATGTAGTATGCTAGAAAATCTCTACGATGAAGACCTTATCTACTGTTACAAATTACTTGAAAGTAAAAAAATCCAAAAACAACTTTTTTGTTGATCTCCGTAATATGAACACAAATTTATTATTGGAAAGGTATTTTTCTATTTTTTGTCCTTATAAACAGTAGGGCCTAGAGGTTTTCTTTGTTAGATATTACACGTCCAATTATTTCAACGCTTGGCGAAAACAATATGAGTCCTTTTTATAAACCCCAAAATAAAGCTGATCTAGTGGTTCATTGCAAAATAAACCTATTATACTATGGGTTTATATTTGGTACAAATAGGCATAAAATAAGATCATACCGGCTTTGCTAAATAATGTTACTACTCGATTGATATTCAACAAATTAAAGCAAACATACTCTATCTTCTTAAACACCACCAGCCTCTCTCGTAAAACGTGTTTGAGCGGTTTAGCCTAAGCGGTTTAGCCTTTACAGTATTAACCAATCAGCTGCGGCCCGGATTTCACGGGTCACGTGACGTCCTGGACGGAAGCCCGAGGCGTCAAACGGAAGCCGCGGACTTCCGATCCAGTGAGCAGATTTGGCGGCAAAACTGACCTCCGCCGCGCCGCGTGTTAAACGAGCCTTCCGTCTCAACCGATCATCATTACCGAGCGATTTATCTACAGTGGACCCTGGCCAACTCGAAACTCTATAATCCGAAACCCTCGGTAGTTCTAAATAGTTTCAATGTCCTTATGGAAAACCTACCAATAATTAGAATAAATCAAATTTCTAAAAAATGTCATCGATTATTATAGAAATAATTCAATCGATTAATAATTCGAGATTATTTGTCGATTAATATTACAACTTACATTAAACAGTCCCGGTACCTGTAGACAGTTAACCCCGCATATTAGTAGTTACACCTTATATGCGTGGAAATAAGCTTTAATACAACAATAAAACGTTCTTTAAAACTTCTTTGTATTATTTAAGATCTAAACCTTTTAGAAAAAGCAATCAAATTTATCTCAATGTTACAATAAATAATGATCAAGCTGTATTTTATCATGAACCACAGTGAATTCTCTAAAACATGTACGTATACAGACAGGCCTACTGTACTGCATTTGAGAATGTGAACTGCGTAAAACCAACACAGCAGACTTTAACGGAAATTGTTTTTGCTTGCATTACTTCTATGCTCATAAATATGCAACACGTATTTTAAAGATTTTTTGATCGAATACCAGTCGGGTTTAAATAGCAAAGTACATATTTTATACACAAAACTTTAAATTTGCTACAGTAAAATTAAAATTGGAATGTATTGAAAAATTATAAGGGAAAAACAATTCGCAAATTCAAATACGGCTTAGCCTTACATTATATGTATTTAACCCAAGAAAAAAATCACAATATTAGAAATAAAAAAATAATTGTTCCTTAAAAACGTTTTATTCGGCAGTGAGCCACCCATCCTATAGATTACAAAAGTGCGGAGTCGCCCCGTCCGTGCTATATCACAAGTTTGTCCACCGCTCAACTTCTCCCATAGAACGCAGTTCTAACGCCCCTGGTGGGTACTCCATCTCTGTTAATGGCGATTTTTCACTCCGGTTTACCAAAAAGTAGTATCGCGAATGCTAATAAGTTTTAAAGTAGGTATAAGTTTACAACAGTGTCTCATGCAAGATATAAGAAGTGCACTTTGGGAGCAATAAGCGGTTCCAAGGTTAACTCCAAGGGAACAATATTGCGTGTATGATTAGGGTTGAACACCTTAAAATATTCACCAATAATTTTCTGCTTAAGAGTGACCACGAGATGGTAGGATACCCTTTGATAATTTTTTTGATAAAACTGTCATTCAGGTTTAAACTTATCTTAACCTTTAATTTATTTACGCTACTCTCAAAGTTATTGCATTTATCAAATTTCAGTCCTACACCTTCTTACCCTTATGATTTGAAATGCTAAAGACATTTTAAAATAATGTTTTTTTTAAGAATAACAACTCCTATATAATAGTAATAATGCTAAAATATTATTTTTATATCTGCAATATATTCCAGTAATGAACAGAAGGGGTCCACTCCTCTATTTTCCCATCCCCAACTCTTTCTTAGCAGAACCAATAATGGAACGATTAGTCGAGAGCTTGGTCGGAACTAAGTTTGTGACAGGCCAAAAGTTTTTCGGCGGCGATGATAAAAAATTACCGAAGCTTCTTTATCCTTTTGAAATTGTGGAAACTCTTAAAGTGGATTTAAGGATGAGTTGTGATTTCTCTAAAAACAATTCAGTATTATGTTGAATTTGATGGAAATTACATATTTATTAAATTGATGTTAAACCGGTAAAGAAAATAAATAATTTTACTGGTATTTTTGTGTTAAAAAAATGGTAGTGAAATTCCTTTCCTACTTGAAGTAAAATTGGTGTGCCCACTCCATTGTAAAATATTATACCTGTAGAACACTGAATTGTTCTATGAAGGCGTATAGAAAAAGTTTTTGATAATTTCCATCATGCTAAAGCGACACCCTGGGTTCGTATCGTACAATACCCACAAGACCATAACCTTTATAATTGAACAAAATATATTGCAATAAGAGTCCCAAACTGGGATTGTAATCGCCGGTTTCAATATGAAGGCTTTTGTAAAGCAACTGTGGGATTATCTGCTACAAAACGATAAGCCGGTTAAAGTTTTACTCCAGTTATTTGGTTTTAGCTTGACTGAGGAAATTACATTGTTAGCCGTTTCCATATATAAATCCAAGCTCCTCATTCAAGCTATTCATTAAGTTTACTTTTTTACTAAATTTAAACGGATATTTGAAAAAAATTAAAATCCTTGTGATTGAAAAATAATATTTTTTAAACACACGTTAAGTTTAAAATTTACCTCGCTGACAATTTAGTCTGTGTAGCTCTAACTGTCTTTTTCTGACATGTCAGTCTCAATAAAATCTGGTTATTAGATAAATTGCTCTGCTTTGCAAACGCACAAACAAGTTGAAATACGTTATGTAATCTTTATACAGATTAGTTATAAATATATAGGATATTATTGACTATAGTTAAAAAAATATATATAAATATGTAGTCGGTTAGTTGGTAATATATTTAAGTTGTTTATGATAATTTCAACAATTATTTGTTATTACAGTATTTGTTTGTTAATAGCTGGAATAATTTTTCTCCTATACAAGCTGTAGTGATGAATAGCTCTTTCCCAATTCCCTAAGAAAATGATTTACTAATGTTTTCCAGAAATTATTTGATTACCAAATAGCTGAATAACCCATATTCAGTAGATTATATAAAAAGCTTTACATTGTTTTTATTTTAGCGAATTTCCCATAGGGAATAAGCTATTACCGTAGGTCTCATGGTAAGACCTAAGCCCGGGACCATGTTACTTTTTCGTTTCGAGGTGCCCAGAGACCAAAAATAATAGTCATTAAAATTTATATATATATATATATATATATATATATATATATATATATATATATATATGTCCCTAGACACGATAACTCTCGTAAAAATGGTCCGATCGACACCAAATTTGGTAGAGATGTGTAATTCTACGTTTATTCGGATGAGTTCGAAAACCAGACATATCGACCTACCGGAAGGGGTAGTTTTGGGGGGTTTTGTACCCCAAAAATGTTTTTTTTGCATTTTTCATATGTAAATTTGAAAAATTTTAAATTTTTTTTTGACCATTGGATTTAGCTCAAAAAAACACACAATTTAGTATCTTGAAGCTTTGCTCTATCTCCATTGGTTACCGAGATATTGCAAAGTCTAAAGACAGTACATTATCTTTTGGGGCTCCAATGTTAATCTTATGGAGGATTTGGATGTGTTAATATTTCACTTATTAACCAATATTTTTGGATGAAACTTGGTATTTAGCTTCATTTGGTTGAGATTCATCCATTTAAGGTAAAAAATCTTGGTTTTTGTACTTATCATGGCAGCAAACCTGCATACTCTTTTCCCATGTTAATCATATGGAGAATAGGCAAACTCTTTTATTTATGGACAGATATTGATGAAATTTACTATGTGGCTTTATATGGTCGGAATAAATTTTTTCTATGCTAAAAACCTACTTTTAGTGTCCCCCATGGCAGCATACCTGCATACTCTTTCCCTATATTTATCTTAAGGAGATTAGACATTTATTTCCCTATTTATGAGCTCGTGATGAAATTTTGTTTACAAGTTTAGCTGGTCAAAATTAATATTACTAATTTGGAAATTCGCTGAGTACGCAGGTCTGCTTCGACGTGGGGTATTTTGTTTTAATAACTTTTTATTGTTTGTCCACCTCAAGCTCATTTTATTTATATCATTATTTACTCTCCTTCCCGTTATTGTAATCATTTGCGCTTCAGGCTGCGCAACCCGGTCACTGGGTCGCAACCAGTTACCACGATGTCACTGCTTGTGTCGCGACGTGAAACAAAAGGAACCGGAGTCGCACAACGGTTACTGGTGTAAGACCTACTTTCTTTGGCAGCTTTACTACTCTTACTAATTATCAAGTTCCTGGGGGAAGATACAATTGGAAAGGGATGGGAAGAGCTGAATTTGTGATAAAGTAAGTACTGTAATTTTTATAGCTTTTAGCACAAGTTTGACACACTCTTTTAAACTTATCTTCAGTTATAACATAAGTAAATAGTGTTACTGGAAATTTTGGTCTACTGAAATGTAAACCTACCCCAATCAATAATGAACAAACAGTAAAAACTAAGTAATTGAAAAACGATATCCTTTTAAAATGTTTTGTTGTAAAATTTACTTTCCCTAAAGTCACATGGTGTAAGACCCGTGTTCCCAGATGTTAGCACCTCCTTGCAGTAAACTTGACTGGGACTGGTGAAAGTATACCGTAAAATATCATCCTCAATTATAAAAAAAAATAAAATGCTAAATGACAGTGTAAATTAAATTGCCAATTATTTGTTAAGTATGAACAGTTTGTTTAAAGTAATATCAGGATGGCGACTAACAAATTAACGCCTGAGTAACACTTCCTCTTCGCGAGAATTGTTTTCTTCCCCAACGCGTTGTCAGGAGTGTGCAGAACATCTAGAAATCTTAATCGCTCTCGTCCCAGTTATTATCCAGCTCCACTTCGCCTGAGGCTCTTCTCCGTGTAAGGTTTTGCTCACTCTCCGTCTCTCTATCTCCCTCTCCCTCTCCTCCTCTTCTCATTCATAATTCATCATTTCTTTTCCACATTCCGACCACTCCCGCCCCATTATCATTCATTTCTTCTAGTTTATGGCTCCTCAAGCAGTGGCCACTGATCATTCATTCTGTTCATGAGCACATCCTGATGTTTGATGTGCGAACACACTTTGTAATAACATCGTTTAATGTTAGAAAACAAAATTAATTATGGTTTAGGACTGCTTTTACTTGTTCAGTTATCTCGAATTATTATAATATATTTTTAATTCCATTCCCGATTCGTGGAACCAATTCATGCAGAATAGGAATGTAGTTAGGCATTGAACGATAGTTTTATATGAGATATTTAGGCCTACTGTACATCATACTCCATGTGTTTATAGTAAAATAATACAGCATTTAAATTTGTAAAATATGACAGTAAAGTGAAGAAATGAATAAACAGATTGTTTAGTAAATTTTCTGCTTGAGAAGTATATACATTGTAATAAAATAAGACTTTTTTTGCTATTGGATACTTAGTTAAAATCTATGACGTTTAATATTAAAAAGATCAAAAAATTAAATAAAAATAAATTAAAAATAAATTTATTTTTCAAGAAATTTATAGAATTGCTATATATAGGTCTACTTATTTAAGACGGTTTTAAACGATCAATAAAAGCTATATGGCCTTTTGAATATTGCTCTTAATAGAGCGTAGTAGGATGTATTAGACATACACAAAATTGAAGAATTATTTTTTTTAAGGTATTTTCAATATTTTTTTACAGATTGCTACGCAAAGAAACGTCCATCGCGGTGTCGAGATAGATATAGACGCGACAGCAACGCGACATGGCGACAGATCTCATGAATTATTTAAACTTGTCGCCAGATTGCGCACCTCCCCGTGGACGGGACTTTGTATCAGGGCAGCTGATAGTGCGAACTGGACACATCTTACTGTACCATCGCCGCACGGGCCTCACGAATACGTATACAGCCTTAACACTGACAGACCATCGTGAGAACATACCGTGTTTCGAGAACATAAACAAAATAGTACAGTAGTATTATTTGGTAATCCTTTATGACGTATTTTCAACATGCATCCCTCAAGCACAGTTTAGTTTCTGACAGCTTAACACCACTCATGACTGCTGAAAGAGAGATTTGCCCTTAGTGAATGTTGATTGAACTTCTCATGACAACCTCAATAAAGAAGATGGTCACAGAAATGATCATCATTTTAATTTTCGATCTATAGAGGTGGAATAAGGAGTACAGAACTTAGCTCGAAACTTAAATTTGTGTTAGAAGTTTTTGAGGTATGGAAATTGTATAGAAGGGGCAACCGAGAATACCAGTAAAAGAGAAGACACCTGGTTTATATTGGTCTCGGGCAGACTAAAATAGTTTAGTTATTTCTTTTCATTAAATGAGATAAGTGCAATCAATAAGTTGTATACTTGCAAAACAATGTGACGAGGAATGGGTCTGCGGATCTTTAACAAACCTGTTGTTAGTCCTGATGCGACCGATCAGTACAAATATATCAGTTTCAAAACCAGGTGTGAAAACCAAATTTAATGCAGTAGTTGTTCTCGTACAACCCCTTTAATCTTTCAGCCAATCACAGTACAGCCAGAAGGCAGCTGACAGCGCGTCTGGTTGTCTGTCTGTGTTGCAATTTCCACCCAATGCACATCCAGCTGCTCAATTTTCCCCCATTATAATTTCAAATTCGCCAGATTGTCGGTTGCGTGAGGTTTCCAGCTGTAACTCGCGGTTACATGGCGTAGTTAATAACGTTGTTGTGGGTCGGGACTTCGTTCTTGTTTACAAACTCGGGCTAAATCGTTTGCTTTCCAGCCTTTTAGTTGAATCTATAATGTATTTTAAGAAATAACAATAAAATATTTAATTATACATAGTATTCAGTTTTTACTATGATCGATTATTGTTATTGTCATGTCAAACTTAGCTTCAAACGAGTAAAATTATTGGCTATCTCTCTACACGTAGATAACTTAACACCCCTCTCCCCATTTGTCAACATTAATTGGTGTATTAGTACAATGCTATCGTAAACACATTCTCACTGAATGGCATTCTCACTGAATTTTATAGTTTTTTTTCAACAGCATAGCTACAGTACTTAATTTACTTTAAAATGCGCACTCTCGTTTGTCTTTGCCTTGAATGAAGTATACGTTTATAATTTTATATTATGGAAAGGGTCTGACTGAGAAAGGTTGGAAAAGTAAAAAACATAATAAACCTAGCATTCAAGCTTCTAAGCTCTACAATTCACTCCTCAGTAGTTCTTTTAAATAGTTATTATTGAAGTAGTTTTCAAGTATTTAAATTGAAATTTAAACTCCAAGTAAAACTTTCCTCTCAAGAAACCTTGATTGTAGCTAACTTTGGAATGAAGTGAACATCAAAAGAGTTCAGTTTATACACAGCGGAGTAAAGAACCGGGGAAGAATAGTTTATCATAACTTAGTGATTCAGTGTTTTACTCTCCCAACTGATGTATCTAAAGCCTCGCTGCTTTTTCAAGTTCTTAGGAATCTGTGAAATGACTGTTTTCCTGTGTAGGCTTAACTACAGCATTGTCACTGTTTTATACTTAGTTATTTTTCTGCAGATAGTATTTTTCTAATAAAATTTTGTTTTCAGGTATGACCCGAAAGTTTGCAACAGTATACGTAAGTTTTTTATCTATTCAGTTTTATCTATAAGTTGAACGTGTGGGGTTTGAAAAGAAATTCATACAAGCATTTTACATAATAGTTATTTTAAATTTAAAACTAAAAAAATCCAATATATATGTTTAATTTTTGTTTACGCCTTTCGTTATCAAAGATAACGTCTTCAGACCTGATGATGAAGGCCTGAAGATCTCTAATAACGAAAGGCCTAACAAAAAATTAAACAAATTTATTGGATTTTTGGAGTTTTTAATTTAAAATTGCTATATATTTCCAATAAGAAGAGCTTTCCAAAATTATTTTACATAATGTTGGTGGTCAGCATGTTTCATTATCTTGCATGCATGAGCTGACACAGTGTTAAACAGGCTTTTCGGATGTAAAATGCGGCATGACACGGAAACAACCGCTTCGTGTTAAAGTGGAAGATGCAGATAAAGTGGCATGATACCCGATCGGGAGTTTCCGTCGGTGTTCGTGTCTTATCGGGTTACAAAGCGACCGTCACCATAGAGTGATTTCCGCCCGCATGTGCCGCAAAGCAACCGCTTTCGCAGAACGAATGCGGACTTTCATTGTAATTGATCAAATATTTAATTTAATTTCTAACCATTTGTTACTATTTTCCCCATATCGTCCGTTAAAAGCTATTGATTCTTAAGTTTAAGTAATCTTACTAATTATGTATTTTATAATTATTTAAGTGTAAGTAGTAAAATACGAACAAAGAAAAAAAAAACTCAATGGGAATAGAAAACAGGGCCCAAATTTAATCGATTACTAACGGCAAATAGTTATCTTAAAATTATTGCGCCAGCAATGAGTTTCCGTAACTAAAACGAAAAGCATTTTGTTTTTGACTCCTTTTTCTACACCGTCATGCATTGACATGCCGAACATACCCCCTTCTAGCATTAGTACATACCCCGAAATAACCCCTTCTAGCATTAGTATAATATAAAGCATAAGGAATGTGATCAAGTTCGTTCGTCATTGAATGTAAAGTATATAGGCCTACTGATGGAAATTGACGTGTTCATAACTCATTTCTCTTGTAAAGTATTGTAGTTACTACATTGCCAAGAAACCAACTGCATACCCTATTCAAGGTTAAATTTGTCACGATATAACGGCATGACACAATCTCAACCAGATGCTAGCCGCAGAGTAATTTTGGTTTGGTTGTGGAAATATCCACAGTTATTCCTTATTTGAAATAAACATTGAGAGTGCAACTCTGATTTTTTCAAGTTTGAATTGCTCATCAATAAAAAAGGTAATTGAAGATGCTAAGTCAACCTACGTTTTTCCTTACAGGTTTTTATGGGGTTTCAAACGCGTTTTATTAAAAACATAAATCAGGAAAAGTTCAGGTCCAAATTTATCAATTTCCTTCGAGTTTATCAGGATAAATAGTATTACTCAAATATGTATGAATTAAAACATTGTAATTAACGCCACACATTTTACTATGGATCATTATTATTATTCAAACTGTTTCGGATGTGATTTAATAAAGTGGAAAAATATAATAACCGCCATTTTTTTAAGTATATAATTTTACTGCAATATTTTTTACTTATCAATCTTCTAATTTAAAAATAACTAACGCGTCATATCTACCAAAAAACTAATTACATTCAGCCAATGCAGTCAACAATGGAAGTAGGCCAATCTGTCATCATACGTCTTCATTTAACAAGGGACTGAAAGCCAATTATTTTGGTTTCCTGTTTTTATCCCAGTAGCGGATCCGCAGGTCACAAGTTTGATGTGAGCTACGCCCCTTGTGATCACGTAGGGTTTATGGGAAGGTCTCGGTCGCTTCGCTCGCCATATGTGCGGTGGAGCCACCTGGTGGTGACTTCCTTCAACTCTTCGCTTCGGTTCCCCCATGTTTGGGCGTTCCCTTATCGCCTACGCATCTGTCCTGGTGTGTACTCACGACTGTTGTAAAGGTGCAGTGTTTGCTGCCATATGTTGAAGATCTGGTTGGTGATAGGGTCATGTTGTAAATGAAGCGCAAAAGCTATGGTTTTGTATTTTAATCATTTCAGTTAACCACTCAAAACTAATTAAGCCCTACAGTTTTTAAACTAATCGTGTTTATTTTAAGAAGATCATTCTAAAGTGTGTGGTATATGTACTTGCGTTTTCTAAAAAATCTAAAACATTGCAGTGTTACTCAACTATTTTCATCTAAAATCATTAAAAAGTGTAATGATACGTTGCGGGTGAAATCTAAACTTTTTAGATGTTACATCTTGAAGATGGCCAAAACTAAAAAAAGTCAATCATTGACTTTTTAAGCAGTTTAACAAGAATGTTATCAAATTTAATCACTATAAAAAAAATCAAAATTATCAACTGCCTAAAAATCATCAGTCAGTAGGCTATCCAAATAAATATTTTAAAGATTGAAATGTTTTGCATGTGAACGAAACCAAACAACATTAAATTTTCAATATTAACACATACTAAGTAAACAGGCGATACAATTCAGTTCCCTTCAGGTTATTTTACAAAAGGCCGTGGTCGAGGGAAATCCAACCCACAACTGGCTTTTTTGTAAATCCACAGTAGCCTACGCACTCAGAGCACACAGTGTAGAAGATATTTCATCTATGGTAGAAGCTTTTCACACTCCTAACAACACGGGAAAAATTTTTGTAAATTGTCTTAAAAATATTTTATAGCCATTTATTTAAAATTGATAATTTAGTAATACTTAACGGTGTTAACTTGTAAATTCGTGATACGTTTTTTGCCCTGGATGAAAAAAATCAAGATTTCTTTGTGCCTATAGTTTAAATCACATAAAGTAGACCCTATACAACATACCGGCTTAACCCGATTCTCTCTAATGAGTGTAAAAGTATCATGACACGACTCTAAAATCCTCAAGCAGAGGAATTTTTAAATTACATTGTTGGAGTTTTGGATCAGGCCCGTAATTAAAGAAAATCGTGGACTCCGTCGAGCCTGCCTGATGATTAGAAAGGGGCAAAACGTGATTTTCCCCCACGACCCAACAACAGTTTACCTGCTTTTTATAAAATTACCTTCTATCACTTGGCTGGCTCGCTTTCTGAACAGGTATGTTCTTTTGTAGCCTGCGGCTGGTTTAGAATGGAATTTTGGTATCAGCAGTACAAATACTCAAACAGAATTCATGGACACTTATCCATAACAGAGCCAAGTATCTAAGAATAAGATATATAGTCGACAAAGCATGGATCCATCGTGATATCAAGCCGAAAGCTCATTACACAACTAAGGTCGTGATATCAAATTTTTAGACGAAAGCACAAGTGCAATTGTAACTATATTTCTTTGAGCTAACGCCAGCACAAAAAAATAAATAAATAAAATAAAGAAGTTTGCTAATGGAATTAATATCTTTGTAACTCGTAAACATTTCTTTAATCAAAATTTGCTTCATACTGTACTTGTAATGTTGTCACTCCCAAAATTCCCTGGAATAAATATTTTTCTTCTCAGTTATACAGTACTAAAATTAGACACAAATTCACTTAGAAGAAAACACCGATAAATCTTTTCATGGACATGTTCTATTCACAAATTTTGAGTCGGATCAGAGTTTGGAGCTCACTACTTCAATAAGACAAAGTGGCGTTTGCCGAAATGTAGCCTAATATTATTTAATGGAGTATCATCGCAAAACGTTGCGCGATGAAAATCTGTCGCTTACATAGTGTCAGAAGATTAATTACTAAGCCTGGTAATACCTCCTCTGTTCGCTGATAAACTAATTTTTCATCTCATTCATTTAACCTTGTATAATTAATGTTTGTCGGCAAAGGAGATGTTAACGCGTAAAATATAAATTTCGTGTTATGTTAATTATTTTGGTTATACTGAATAAAGAATTTTAATTTTTATGAACTTTAAAATTAATAAAGATGAATGGTATCTCAACATTTAGCACTTGAAGTTTATACGGGGTGACAATTAAGTATGGAACCACTGTTTTAATTTTTAAACCACAATAGAAAAACATACCAAAGTTCTCACGTGCTTCCTGGTGATATAATAACGCACATATCTGTGTTGAAATGCAAAGACGTTTAAAATGGTATTTGATGTGACAGAGGCTAAAGAATTTTCAATTGAAACGTCCTCTATGGGACGTTCCCCAATGAAGTCTTAGAGAAATTTGCTTTGGCTTTTGTCACATCATATATCATTTTAAAAAGTCTTTGCAGTTGGAGTATATTCAGCCACAAACCCGACGCCAAAAAGTTGAATATTAAGAAAGTTATTGTAGTTTTTAGTTTTACCCATAAGATTTTAGTAGAAACTTTGAATGCCTACCATTTCTGTCTGAGTCATCCATTTTAAGTATAGTTTGCAGTATTGTAGGCCTACTCTTCTAAGGGAGATTTTTTTATATACTTATCAACCTACGCTTACATTTGACTCCTGGTGGGCCGTCTCCCAAAAGGTCATCCGGTATAATTGAACAGATGTGTGCGGTAGGCGTACTATCACCAGTAAGCATGTGTGAACTTGTGTATTTGTCGTCCTGTACGTTCTCTTTTAGGGTATTTGATCGATTTCTGCCAATGTCGCCACTCATAAAAAATGTGTGATGTCAAATTGCGGATTAGCATTTTAAGTGAAAAAGTGCAATGTTTAATGCCCTAATACACCTAAAATCTTAATCAAACAGAAAAAAAGATATAAAAAAATGTTTGTATTTGTATAGACATTTGCGCTACGTTTGCTTTTTGGCGATGTTTTTTTTTAATACTTTACGTACCCTAATTTACACTGTACTTAAATAACTTAAGTGCCATCGGTTTAGATAATTTACGGTCGGATAATCGACTCATGCTGTAGCCGAATTAAAATGCTGACTTTGAACATAAAAGTTCTTTTTAATAATTGGTGACAGAAGGAAGAATAAATGTAATACATCGTAAATTTTAATCTCGTGTTTTTTTCTTAATTATGAATCTTATTTAAAACTAAAAGTTATGACAACCCCTAATTTACCATGGATGTTTTGATGTTCACAGACTCAACTCACGAACCTTTTTACCTGTCACTTAGTCACTTCAAAAATTAAGCCACTTGACTTTTTGTAAAGAAAATTGTAATAAAGTTAATTTAGCCTTTTTTCTGCTTTTGAAGACACTCTGAAGTTTCAGTCATTTTTACCGAACCGCATAAACTAGATTGGAACATAACGCAACGAGGGTCGTAAAGTTGACAGACGGTTTCGCCTGTAGCGAGAATATAAGAAGTTTTGCCTCGTCAACCCAAATTCTTATCAGATGATAAGGTCGCCTCATCACCCAGCCGCACCGTCACCCAATATTCATTTCCCCCCTCATTTTCTCTTCGTCATTTTTATTCGTGCTGAGTCATATTTCAACTCATAATACAGATGGTTTACTCGCGTTTAGCTTTACTAAAAGAAATATTTCACGTTTTTTATTAGAAAATTAAGTCATGCAATATATGTTGTTAGTGTTCCTGTACAATCAGAAGGTTGAATTTGCTCCAGTATATGGTTAGTAAGAATACTGAACTATTATTTCAAGCATTCAAGCATGGGTAATCTGGAGTTCCAGAAAAATATTTAATGTTAGCGTTGACAAATTCACGAGGTTGGTGTCCATGTGCCACATAATCTATAAGTCACATAATCTCAGTAATTTGTGGTCCGTCGGGCAACACTGTGAAGGTTTGGTTTTCGTCGTCTCGACATTGTTAACTGCAACCACAGAGTAAGGAACCTGAAGCTTCTTTCCTCTGTGCTGCAACTGTTCGGTTGACAACAGTTGCAGTCGACAATGTCGAGACGACGAAAGCGCTCCTGCACCAAACCTTCACAGTGTCGCCCGACGGAACACAAATCACTAAGATTATTTAAAGTCAGTTATTGCATTGTATTTTTCGTTCATGTCACCAACGGTAACACCATTTAATAATTAAAATTAATAAATTGTTTTGTTGTAGGATACTTTCCCCAATCCTTAAACAAGTTAATTAAGCCTACTAAATTGCTTAGAAAAACACATAAAAAAGTTTGATGAAACTATTAAAGCAACAATTAATTGTGACTATTAAATAATTTAAATACGACTGCCACGTGCAGTTTCAAACTGATTTACTTGGGTTTCTTTTACCAAAAGAGGATGCTATTATTCATACGAGATGGTTGCATACATTAAACAAACTAAAACTAAAAATGCGCAATGCCCCGTATAATTTAAACACTGCATATTTAAAACCCGCATAAATTTTCGCCAAATTGGACGCGATCCAGACACTGCGTTTCCCAACTAGGACAATGAATTCGTGACGGTCTTGGCAGCTGTGGTTTTTCCAGGAGTGATGATTTCAATTTTTTTCGGTCATTCACCTCAGGACGAGACTTCCTTGTAAGCGATGATAACTGAGTTCCAGTTCCACGGCGGCGGGAGTAAGTGCTATGCTAGTTGTTATGTAGGATCCGTTGGGGGGACAAAAAGGACATCTGGCCAAATGCCAACGTAAACAGAGTGAAAAACACGGACGCTCACAGCGGCGGAGCTCAGCAGTAGTTGGGTAAAAACCTAATGCCTTACCATCCGGCACAGTCACTGATATTGCCTAAGTGGAATCGTCTCATATCGTGTTTTGTACATTTGGCGGGTTCGCTTCATATGTCGAACAGCTGAGAAACTCGTATGAGAGTCTTCTTTGGATATTGTTATCATAGTTTTAATTGTTTCAGTGTGCTACCTAAGTTTTTCTTAATGTTTTCTATAGGAAAATCCTTAACTGTTGAGAGGTTTTAATTAGTTTATAAAATAATTTACTACAAATAATGTTTATGTAGTATCTTAATCATAAATTATTGTAAAGAACAATAAATATAAAGGCGAGCCAACATACTAGAATAAATCATACAATATTTTCTCGTCACCATTTACCAAATTTTATTAGAGTTTTTTTTATATCAAAAATAATTTTGGGAAAATTATTTTTCGTAAATTTTAGTTCCTTAACCTTGAAGAGGGAGTCGGTGTCAATTGTACACAGAGTGTCACAAAAGTGTAACACGTTTAGCAGGTGTGCCATCGACCTGTGAGAGTCAAGTAGTCCACAAATGGCTTCTCGTCACGCTCACAGCCCCCCTTCCATCTTAACCCCCTTTAGCCCCCCCCCCACCCACGGTCTCGTGAAATGCGGTCGGTGAATCTCTTTAGTTTAACTTTCCGCCTTTATAACATGCTGTATTGTACACGTATCATCAAACCTTCATAATAGTTCGAGTAGTAATTAAGTTAAGTCAAAAAAGGTGTAATAATGTTTAGTTCCGGATCTATGAAAAGGTTTAGGGAACGAAGCTAGACTAAAATTGGTGAATAACAGTTACAGAGATAATAAAAACCGAACAGAATTGTTGCCTCATTTTGTTGATCGACGAAACGTTAAAACTTTGAACTACTGCCCAGACAAAGTGCCCAGATCAAGTTATAGCTCGAATTGGATTTGAATTTTCTTAAATTTATCCTTAAAAATACAATATTTTGCAAAATTTGATGGAAAGAGAAAGTAGGTTAAAATAGGTTTTGTAAACGACTCACTAAATTATTTAATCGCCCAGTTTACAGTCATATTTAACAAGATAGATTTGTTTACTGTGATGCCCGATATTAAATTAAGTTTGGTTGTAGTTGGGTTTATTTAAGCAACGCAAGGAATCCCCCGTAATCGCTGACGAGGCCTTAGCGTATCGCTCTCCCTCCGTCTACCCTCAATACCTCAAGCCGATTACCAAGCCAGTGCGGATTCCTTAACATAAACTCCCTCTAACTTTGTAATAGCTTTCTTCCCTTCTCTACCATGTGTTTTTCTTCTAAAACTATTGATTTTACGCAACACGTAGTTGTGCGAAACACCTCTTTTTAAATTTTATCGCTGGGTTAAAACAAAAAGTATTTTAAACTACGTTGTTATTAAATTGTTTATAGAAATAGACTATTTAGGTAAACAACTGTTTCGGTTATTGATTTTATAATTGTTCTCAAACAAACCTTATCCTCGGAAATATTCAGATTGACCACAAGATTACGCGTGTCTACTCCATGGTCTACTCCTGGCGCGTGTCTAAAGTTGGTGGGTGAACCCCCGAAAATTTGGATTTTTATTCCAGTCTACGTTGAATTTATCAACTTACAGCATGGGCCCCGTGGATTTGTACAATTTGTTTGTAAAAAAACCTCAGAGAAAAAGGCGGTGAGCACTATGAATAGAGTGAGGCTCGAGAGAGAATTTTCCACACGCTTCGCGATGAATTAAAGAGTGGCTGTGAGAAGTTTTTCAATTTTTTCGTATGAGTGAAAGATCGTTAAATGAGCTTTCATCTGTCGTGGAGAACCAAACTAGAAGACGGGCCACATTTGGTGGCTTTAGGATTTGCTTTTCTATCAGAAGAAATTAAAGCAATAAGATAAATAACATTCTTGGGTTCTGCACCTGCCACTCGAGCTCATGTTGCGTGTCGCTGAACGCGCTTTTCACCCCATTCGACTCAATGTATGCCAAGTATTTAGTGGCCAGTGTATACCTTTCGAGAAAAGTACCTTTCAAGTACTCCTTAGAAATGATCTGAAGATTTACATAATTATCATTTCTTAAAATGTGGTTTTCACATTCACGTTAAAAAACCACGATGAGATGACATTCATAAGCGTTGCTCAAGTGTTCATCTACTTTCCAAACGTAGATGTGCGTAGAACGCAAGCTGCAAGTAGTCTCTTGACGGTAGCGGTGGACCACCGTGGTCGCACGTCGGCCGGCGTCACGGTCGCGCTATCAGCATGTGCTATCAGCAAGTCACGTGACCGCTGTGTCTGCTGATTGCTGATAGCATACCGCAGGATGCAGCACGCCCAGCTGGGGGTGGCCCCTGTAGGTGGCACCACAGAGGAAAGAAGCTTCCTTACTCTGTGGTGGCACCGTGCAGCGTCAAGTGCATGTTGCGCTCGCCGCGCCGGCCCGGCGCCGGTGGAATCCGGTTCGTGAGAAGGGAGTGTTTTCCGATTGGTCCAAATGTTATAACAACACCAGTGTGAAATAATCTATTGTATGCGTAAATCAGGACGATTTAATAATATCTATATTTTCACGCACCTACTGTGATGTGTAAGCTTCAAACGCTCAATATACGATGGGAGTAAATACACGGTCACCTTGAGAAACGCGTTTTCCAGCCTTGAATTAAGTAAGCCTGGTATACTTATTTTTGCTCTACAATGGTCTACACGAAATTTTACCTAGTCTGAGACTGTGCATTACCTTACATCGTTTCGCAGAGGTTGTACCGTCATTGTCTCCTATTTTATTATTATAAAATTAGAGAAACAACATTTCTAGTCCAATCCAATATAGTTAGACCTTTTTTACCATCTTAATTAGAATTTTGCTTGGATTGATCTGGTACAAAGTGGGCGTTAGGAATTTTACGTTAAAATAATAATATCTGTGGAAATTGTGATACAAATTCTTGTTTATTGAATAAACTTAAAATCTACACATCCTGACATATAACATTTCTAAAGCTGCAAAATTAAATTACCTAGCATAGACTGAGGCGTGTGTGAAGTTAATGAATTACCCTTTTGTTAATAACAATTATTTTACTAATTTCCTTTGAAAATTTTATTGTATTTAGAAGGTTAGGATTAGAGGGTCGAAGAATTATCCTGAAGTTCCCTCTCCATCGTGAGCCCTATTAACAAAATAGCACAGTCCTCGATGTAGAATTATATTTTAAAAGTGCTTTAATATTAACATTTCTAACTCACAATATCCCCAGTTAAAATGATTTATTAATTCAGTACCAACGAATGCCATTTAACATTTTTTTACTCTACTTCCTTGTAAATTATAATAAACAAATAATTTTTAAAAATATAAATGCTGACGTTTTGTTGTGCCTGAAATTCTACAATTATTCTACAAAAGTGGAGTTTGGTACCTTCGGGTGAAGGGAAGACTTCGTAGACCAGTGAAACGTGGGCGTCTCGAAGATGACCAGGACTCAACGACGGCGGCCTCACGAATGAAAATTGTCTCGTTACAGAAAGCAGTCCGAGGGTTTGCTTATCTGCTAATTTTGCTTATCTGCTAACCTGTCCCTACTGGTTTTAAGCTATCTTGTTTCCTCATGATATTACTATCTGGCCATTCGTGGTATTACATAATTTTTAATATAACTCTTTCCACAAAGGATTGGAAAATTTAATAAAAAAATCTACCTATGGTACATTATTCCCTCCCCACAAAATTTGACAATCATTTGTGTGCTCCTTCTTTTTACCAATTTCCTAAATTTTCAAATTTTCAAATAATACTCTTAAATTACAAGATACAAGGTACATAATAGTCAATTCACATGTAAATAGTCTTTTCAAAACATCTTCTATCTTAAAACTTCTTGAATCGTAGAAATGTTCGTTTCACAAGAACAAACTGAACGTGGTACGAGCAGTAGGCAGCGCCCGCACGTGCAGTCACAGTAGCGATGACCTTGGGAAGATCCTCTCCGTTGCAATTGAAAGGAAAGGAATGGGTCTGGACGGGATATTTTGAATTCTTTCTTTTTTTTGGTATGTTATGACCGTTCCTCTTTATAGTAATTCTATTTTTTTTTACTCAGTCTATGCTTTAAAATTCAGTTTGTTCGGTACATTTGAACAAGTGACACGCGGTTTTACTCTCCCGCTCTAAATTATAATTTTTCAATTATCTCGCTAAATACATTTTATTTAACTTTGTTCTAACTTAACTACACAACAGTGTTCTCATACTTCTAAGTGTCCTACAAGAACAACGAAAACAAGATTACCGTACCTTAAACAAATTTAAATTTACTTCAGACAAATAAAATTATACATTTATTTTAAAATTTCCTTAGCGACGGGTAGTGAGTGTTAAGTGTGTGTAATTGATCGTCCAGTGAATATGTGCTTGTCCAGTGTGTGAACCGTGAACAGTGTTTAGTGACATCATACATACAACATACACGCAAGTCCTTTCATACAATAAATTTCAATTTAAATTTAAATTTCAAACATTCATTCAGTGGTCGTGATTGTCTGTCGCTTCGCACCTCAAATAAAACCAAAAACAGTTCTTTTTTATATATTCTAAAAGTTTCCTTATAATATTCCTTAACGACATAATCTTTTGGCTCTAACTTTCGCCTTAAACCTTAAATAAATAAACAATTCTTCTTTTACTATAACATTCAAAATAACATTTTTTTTGTTTTGTTACATAATAGCTATTAATATTTTCTGTCAAATAAAACATTTTTATGTAACCTTACAAAGAGAATCTTTCCGATTATTCTATAGCTCACAGGAAGTAAACTTTTACAGAATAATTTAAGTCGTTTAACTTGAGCTAATCGCCTATATTGCGATCGCCTTATCTCGCCTTATCTATTGCACAAACAGGCACCAAGCGGTCTAACGGGCCTATCTCCCCTGACCTAATTGCCTTCGTCCACTATTATATTTCTAGAAAATTCGAACTTTAATATTTCTTCGCTCAATATCTATTTTACATGCTCAGCAAAATTAGCCTTACATAACTTGTCCTCCTAACTACATAAATTTTATGTATCGACATAACATATGCCCTACACTTAAAATTCAGTTTGTGGTTTTGTAAACTCTTTTTATACAAATGCTATAAACCGTCCTTTTGTTCCCTAGCATTTTAAGAATTACACACTTTTTTTTTTTTTTTTTTTTTTTGACACGTCCGTTGCTTGGTTTTCTAGTTAACATAAAGTTAATCTAGAATAGTTGTTTAATCTTGAATCATATACAATGAAAATCACTTATTTTTTTACATTAATTACAATTGTGATCGATCAAAATTAATATATTTACATGCCGGCTTAAATCTACTTATATTACAACTATATACAATCCTGGTCAGTTCTCACCTCTACACCTTCAGGGCTTATTTTGAATTTTTAACTGGCTAATATGAGCGCGTTTTACAATTTCCGGATTTACCTCTAGCTGGATTAACACACTTACTGGAGACATAAAGTAGATTATTCTATAAGGACCCGTGTACTTGAAATCCATTTTCGCTTGGTAATTATCCACTTTTTTACTAAGCGTTTGATTCTCTAAATACACAATACTCCCTACTTTGAATGGATGCTTTATCCTATCATCTTTATATCTTTGCCTATTTCGGTTGTGGCCTATTGAACGTTTACAATTTTTTATAGCTTGAGAAAACTTTTCTTTAATCTCATCCTGACTTAATTTTACATCTAACAAATCATTTAGTTTCCAAAGATTACTTAAACTATGATTTGGCTTATGGTTAAACATGAGTTCAAATGCCGTACATTTTGTGGTTTCACACAGTGACGTATTTAAGCTAATTTGAATGTACTTTAAATCTACACACCAGCTGTTTTGTGCGTCATGGTGATACGCTCTTATTTGTTGTTTTACATCTCTTAAAAATCTTTCCGAAATATTTGGATTGGGTCTATATGGAATTAATTTGTGGTGTTCTATGGAATATTTGAACATAAGTTTCTTAAAAGTTACACTTCTGAAACAAGATCCGTTGTCGGACACAAGTTTCTTACAAGAACTGAAGTTATTAAATATTACATTTTCCAGTTTATTTGCTATTGTTTGCGCTGTGATGTCCCTGACAGGGATTAACCAAACATATTTTGTAAATGCATCCACTACGATTAAAATGTGCTTATTTCCAAATTTACTTCTTACAAGTGGTCCAGCTGTGTCTATGTACAAACAATCTAAAGGCTGCTTACTTAAAGCTGACACTAATTCACCATGAAATCGTTTCTGAGGAGGTTTTGCTTTTATACAAATCTGACAATTTTTTACTCTTTTGCGCATTTCTGAAATTAAATTAGGTCTGTAAAAATATTCTAAAACCTTATGTACTGTACGATTTTGACCTTGATGACCTCCAAAGTTTGAAGTGTGATAGTAATTAAACAACATATCTAGTAAACTACTAGGCACATAAATTTTCCCTACTTTGTTACCTGGCTTACAATACATTAGTGTGTTGTTCTTAATATAAAAGTTATCCTTATTGGTTTTATTCTTTACACTTTTAATTATTTCTGCACATTCTGGATCTAATCTCTGGTGTTCGGAAATATCTACGTACGCTAACGGAATGTCTGAAACTAAATTTACAACATGTTTGATTTGCTTTTTGCTCACAGAGCTGAACTTCCTCTTACATTTATACCTTATTACATTTATTTGTCTAGGATCTGAATCTACTTCAATGACCTCAATTCCACTATCGGACATATTGAGTCGTGACAAAGCATCTGCTACTGGATTATCTTTACTTTTAACATGAAGTACTTTAAAAGGAAGGGCGATAATTTGCTCTACCCTTCTCGATAATTTATTTAACTTCTTAAAATGTGAAAGTACCCAACTGAGTGCTGAGTTGTCTGTTATTAAATAAAACGGCTGTATTTCTAGGTACATGTAAAATTTCTTAATTGCTAGAAATACAGAATACGCCTCTTTTTCATACACTGACATATTGACTTCTGAAGGTGAAAATTTCTTACTATAGTATGCTACAGGTACTTTGTCGCCATTTTCATTACACTGTAATAGGGTTGAACCTGCACCATTCTGTGCGGCATCCGTATATAGATAAAAGGGACGATTAAAATCTGGTATAGCGAGTACTGGAGGATTCGTAATTGCTTCCTTCAGTTTACAAAAACTTTCTTCGCATTCTTTCGTCCATACAAACTTAACTCTCTTTTTTCTTAAGTCATTTAATGGAGCTGCAATTTTACTGTAATCCTTAATATACTTCGCAAAATAATTTATCATACCAATAAAAGTCCCTACCTCTTTGCTATTTTTGGGAGTACTAAATCTCCGTACAGCTTCGGTTCTACTCGGATCTACTCTTATCTGATTCTTTGATATTAAATTCCATAGGTAACTAACTACATTATAAAACAACTTTACTTTCTTAGGGTTAACTGTGAGGTTGTGTTTGCTTAATCTATCTAACACCTCGGTTACATGTTTCATATGTTCCTCTTTATTCTTTGAAAACACAAGTATATCATCGACAAAATTAAGTACATAATCAAATTTTACATCTCTGAAAACATTATCTAGATAAGCACTTAGTAATCCTGAACCACAATGTAACCCGTATGGGATTCTGTTAAATTCAAATAATGAGACTCCATTGCTGAAGGCTGTAAGGTGTTTGGATTCTTCGCTTAGTGGAATTTGCATAAAACTGTTTGACAAATCTATTACTGAAAACACCTCGGCATTTTGCAAATATTGATAAAATTCATCTAAATTTCCTAATGGGTGATTTACACGTACAATTTTCTCATTGAGCTTTGCATAGTTGATAACTAGTCTACTTGACTTATCGGGCTTTGATACAAGAAATGAAGGGCTACTGTAGCTACTTATGCTAGGCCTAATTATATTTTGCTTAAGTAAATCAGACAAAATTTCCTTCATTTGTTTCATTTTGGTAGGGTGAACTGGATATGGACGCTGGTTTACAATTTCATTATCTTTAAGCTGGATTTTATATTCAAAATTGAGTACTTTCCCTATATCTGTAGTGAATACCTTAGAATATTTTTTACTTAAATGATTAACAAAAGGTTTCATGTCGGGACATCCGGTGTCTAGGTGGTGTTCCTTACTTACATTTTCGTTCAATTTCGATAAGCAAACTGACTTACCCTGTTTACCACTTAACAATACTTTGACATTTGGGTTGAATCGGAAATAACAACAATTCCTACTCAAATCTAATAACATTCCACTTTCTCTTATAAATGTACTTCCTAGTATCATTTTACAGGCTAACCTTTGCATAACGGCAAACTTTACATACCAAGAAAAGTTTCTTATTTTAATTTTTACTACACATTCTCCCAAAATTCGGATTGTGCTATTGTTAGCTGCAATACAGGATATTTCTTTATTATTCATACTGATAACTAGTTTCCTCTTATGTAGTTTATTATACAACGTTTCGCTAATAGCGTTTAAACAGGCTCCAGAATCAATTAGCGCGTTTACATTTGAAAACATATCGGCTTTACATTTATTTCTTAATTGCACCGCTACCATAGGCAAATCAGACATTGTACATGACTCAGATAAATTGATTTTATTCATGATTCTACGCTGAGACCTTTTAATTTTATACAACTGTTTCTTTGACAAATTAATCTCGTTACACAACTCTTTATTCACATTCTTACTGGTTCTTTGGGAAAACTTTTCTTTTACAAAACTATTTACATGACATGATAATGGTTTACTATTTACATGAGAAAAACTTTCCCTACAAACTAGTTTTTTGGCTTCTGATTTTGCCTATAGCAATTTTTTGCTAAATGTCCCTCACGGTTACATACAAAACACCTTTTTGTGAACGGTGCCCTACTATTGACTGTCTGCGGAGTTTCACGCCTCGCTGGGATGCTGCGTTCTTCACTACACCGTAAGTTGTTTTTTTACATCAATACTTAGGCTATGAATACAAGCTTTTTCTAAATCTGCAATAGTGTTGAGATTTTTTACCAAGGATAGGTTAACTCGACATTTTGGATTTAGACCAATTACAATTAACTCTACCAGTTCAGCTTCTGTATATGAACAACTTAACACTTTAGCATACTCTTTAACTCTATTTATATACAGTGGCAGGGGTTCATTTGTTTCCTGATGACGTGTTACGTGTTGTTTGATCAGGTCCTCTCTAACACTTATGGGTACAAACGACTTAAGTAATTCCTGCTTAACTGTCTCTAGGTCATTTTCTAGGTTACTTAATATAACATCTAGAAGTGGCGATTGTGATTTACTCATAAAAATCTCTAAAATTTGTTTGTCTGTAAGTCTAGTTTCCTTTTGAACTTTGAACAATACCTTTATGAACTGAATTAAATCATTATTAACCAGACCGTTACATATTTTTACACTTTTGAGATAACCCTCTAATGGGTTAGGTAATTTACTGTACAACTGGGTGTTAAAGGGGGTGGAGTGAGTCGATGCACAGGTGTGAGATTCGGGATGTGGATTGTCTAACCTACTCGGTTCAGCTAGACTTTCCGGACATGGAGGGGTTTTGACGGATGATACAGTTACCTTTTCTTTATCTAAAAATACATCTTCTAAGTTTTCCTCTTCTATGTTCGACTCACTTAATTTACGAACAGATAATTCCACCACACTTTTATCAAACCCTAGAACTTCAAACTTAGTTTTTATTACTTTACATTTTTCTAACAACGATTTGCACTCCTCTTTTTGTTTCTCTGTTAACTCACATTTGCTTAAGGCACTTAAGCCGGGTTTACACGATGCCAGTAGGTGAGACAATTGTCTTTGGACAATTGTCATCACGTGGGAGACAATTGTCGGAGGCCAGTCAAGTTGATCGTGAAGCTGTTTACACAGGGCCAACTATTGCCACGGCAGTTGACTGCGAAACAGGGCGTGCATCAACTGCGCGAAACGCTCCATAGGACGATCAGAGACCTGCATTAACTGCGCGAAGTCGGGGGTCTATTTCAGTATCATATTTTAAGACAACACAGGGTTTTAATACATGGTGTATTTGCAAATTAGATAATTTTACATTAGATTAAAAATAAACAACTGAAATATGTTTATTACTTTTTTTGTTGACTTATTTCCTGTTGAAAAGCCTAGTAGGCCGCTTGTCAATACCAACTGCCTTCTTCTTGAGGATAAATCTTTTGATGGGAAATCTGTTCACCTGATGAAACGGAGTAGTTTCATGGTTATGCTCATTTCCTTACGGGTGGATACATTTTTGTATTTTAATTTAAATCTAGTTCCCATACGGACGATATATTATCATACTCTGACAATTTTTAAAACTCTTTGGAACCTGTATCCGGGGGCCTTAACTATTAAATTTTATACTCTTTCGCTGATAAATTTCTCCGTGAAAAATATAGATCTAAAATCATTCCACTATTTTACAAAACAAATAACTAAATATTTACAAATCACAACTTTCAAAAAACATATAGGATATTTAAGAACAATCCAAGGCAACGTGGGCGATGTTTTCCCTTTAAAAACTACACCGTAACGAACCGAAATAACCAATAAAATAACATGGGGAGTGGAGTTAAGAAAATCACTTAAATATTTACGAATACTAATACCAAATCAAGAGTTTGACCACACTTTGTGGGACATTGGGATGAACCTGTAAACTAGGAGATTTGCCGCCAACTACTGTATACCTGGCTCGCGGGCTTCGCGCAGTTGATGCACATTTTTGGGGGACCCTTTTCGGTTTTCGCGAAGTTGATGCAAATCGAAGGAATTTTTCGCGCAGTTGATGTGCGACCGAAACATGGCCGAGTGATCGTCGTCTGTCGTGTCCCGCGAGGACCTAAAACTAATGTTTAATGATCTGTGTCGGGAATTTATCAGTGAGTCTTGCAATGTGCTAGAAGAGGAGTTAAATAAGAAGAGGGAGTGGACAAGGAGGTGGCTTTTAAAAAGAGACAGTCACGGTGCGTCATCTCTATTGATAAGGGAACTGCGGATGGAAGATCCGTTGGAATATAAAGCATGTTTAAGGATGAGTCCAGAGAGTTTTGATGAACTTTTACAGATGGTTGAAAGTAAAATATCCAAAGAGGATTTAATAAGAAAAGCATTGTCACCCAAGCTAAAATTGAAAGTGACGCTTTCATTCCTTGCTACATAAACAAAACAACACACCTGTATGTCCCAACTGACGCAAGGGAACTAGGGAACTGGCAAAAACCAAGACAGCGCTACTGGCCTATCCGTTCACACGGCGCCAATTGTCGCGACAACTGAAATTCTCAGTGGTGGGGGGTCTCGCTGGGCCCAGCTCGTTGGCATCAGTCTACTCCCGGAGACAACTGAGTTTCGGGGCAATTGGGAGGGCAGTTGGCAAGGCAATTGGCCTGAAGTGTTTACACGAAGGCAATAATTTCATGCCAATCAGTTGTCTTTTGACAATTGTCTCACCTACTGGCATCGTGTAAACCCGGCTTTAATCTATGCATACAATGTTTGATACGGGTTTCCTGCCTAGCTAATTCTATTGATCTACTGTCCTTTGACAATTCTGCACATTTATTTTCCATTAAATTGATCTTTTCGCTAATTACGTCTATTTCATTATTTGGTTCAAGTTTCGTCTTAACTGATTCATAATTTACAGGAATGTTATTTGATACAGCTTGTCTTAACATTTTTCTTAAATCCACGACATTGCTTGTTTCGCTTAGCTCTAAATTTCTGATACCTAGCTCAAAAATTAGCTCGTCCTTTAACAAGAGGTCTACTTTAATTGACATGTTTGAAATTTAATTTAACTGAATAAATTTACACAATTTCACAATTTCATGATTTCTTATATTTTAAGAAGATACTAGCAGAGTTGCGCATATTTTGTACCGTCATTGTCTCCTATTTTATTATTATAAAATTAGAGAAACAACATTTCTAGTCCAATCCAATATAGTTAGACCTTTTTTACCATCTTAATTAGAATTTTGCTTGGATTGATCTGGTACAAAGTGGGCGTTAGGAATTTTACGTTAAAATAATAATATCTGTGGAAATTGTGATACAAATTCTTGTTTATTGAATAAACTTAAAATCTACACATCCTGACATATAACATTTCTAAAGCTGCAAAATTAAATTACCTAGCATAGACTGAGGCGTGTGTGAAGTTAATGAATTACCCTTTTGTTAATAACAATTATTTTACTAATTTCCTTTGAAAATTTTATTGTATTTAGAAGGTTAGGATTAGAGGGTCGAAGAATTATCCTGAAGTTCCCTCTCCATCGTGAGCCCTATTAACAAAATAGCACAGTCCTCGATGTAGAATTATATTTTAAAAGTGCTTTAATATTAACATTTCTAACTCACAATATCCCCAGTTAAAATGATTTATTAATTCAGTACCAACGAATGCCATTTAACATTTTTTTACTCTACTTCCTTGTAAATTATAATAAACAAATAATTTTTAAAAATATAAATGCTGACGTTTTGTTGTGCCTGAAATTCTACAATTCTACAAAAGTGGAGTTTGGTACCTTCGGGTGAAGGGAAGACTTCGTAGACCAGTGAAACGTGGGCGTCTCGAAGATGACCAGGACTCAACGACGGCGGCCTCACGAATGAAAATTGTCTCGTTACAGAAAGCAGTCCGAGGGTTTGCTTATCTGCTAATTTTGCTTATCTGCTAACCTGTCCCTACTGGTTTTAAGCTATCTTGTTTCCTCATGATATTACTATCTGGCCATTCGTGGTATTACATAATTTTTAATATAACTCTTTCCACAAAGGATTGGAAAATTTAATAAAAAAATCTACCTATGGTACAAGGTATGCAATACAGGTTTGTCATGATCATTGTTGGAAACTTAGTTTGTTTAATTGCTCTAATATTAACCTTTAACACTTCCTACATTTTTTATCCATCAGAAATATGTTGATAAAAAAGAAATATATAATTAAATTACACATACCCAAAGTATATTGCTGGTTTATTTACCAAGTATATTCGTAAAATATTGCTCTTAAAAAAGAAAGTCCAAAGATAAGAAGATTAAAATGACCAAGATCACTTAAGCTGCTGCAGGCCGTAATATCTGGGATGAACAAAGAAGGGGCGAAGAAGGGTGTTGATGGAAACACACAAAAAACGCTCCGTCTGAGAAATGATTGCCTAAATGTAGCCCGTCTTTTTGTTGTAACCGACCCCCTTTGCGATCTCTTTCATTCATTACATTGGGCTTCTTAGTGGTGGGAAAAACTAACTTTCCGACTCTGAATTATTTATAAATTGGATTTTTAACGCCACAGTAATGGAATAAAATGAATTATTGTGGAATATTTTTGGCTATTTTAATTCAATAAAAGTGTAACCAAGATTACATTTTTTCTATATGACAGTTAAACAATTTACATAACCGTAAAACTATTAAAAAATTTTTTGAACATACTCTGAATGGTAGCCCGTTAATCGTATTGATAATAAATCCAAACCCTATGTTCTCTTTTTTCTACCAAATCGCTTATTCTATTCCTTCACTGATACAATTTCAAGAAAAAATATATCTAACCCTCTAAACCTTTAATAAACTTATCTTTGTTTGTGGTTTGAAATTATCATTTCTAAGATGTGCATTTAAACTGCATTACCAAGCAAGCACGTGTTTTGTGGGGGTCGAGAAGCACGTAGTCTAGACGGCGACTGAAGGGCATTTCGACCCTGCGGATGATGGAAACGCCGCATATAACCTTCCCGGGGGAAAATTATTCTTAAAACTCCAACTTTTCTCTCCCTTTATTATTTTCTGATGTCTGTGGAATACGGAATGAGCTAAGGTAATGCTAGCGTCGTTATTGGACTTTGGGAGAAAGTAAGTGAATATTTCAGGCTTTAATTTAAACCGTTAAAGGCCAGCTTTATCAAACGTATGAAATGTTTCCTGGAACGGTTTAATCATTCCTATGGAATTCCTGGAGCTTTTAGTTAGTTGTTCATAGCAGTGGAATCATTTTATTACCTCCTCGGTTACAAAATAGTTTTCAGTCGGAAGTAGTCTTTAAAATTTTTGCTGTGCGCATTACTGTAGGCATATTATTATTATAATTGCCCATGGAACACTATTCTCAGATAGTTCTTGAAAAATAATTTTATTCTGAAACTATATTTTTACATTTGTTGCTCAGTACGATTTCGTTGTCCTTTTTCTTTTCAAATCAATGTTATATCTTATTTGATACAATACTTTTACGTCCTTAGTTAAAATTTATTTTGTGCAAGTTTGCTTCATAATTGAACATCTTGCTTGCCGTTAAGATGTCTTATGAAAAGTCTTCCACTTATAACGGTAAACAATAATGTGTTAGGTGATTGAATATACTAACCAAACGCCTTTTGCATCATTTTTAAATCTTAGTAATTCTTCTCATTCAAATGGATCAAATAAGCAATGTCTAGTTTTAAAAAAAGATGATGTATTGTTAATTACAACCCTGAACAAGTGTTAAAGAGAAAAAAATCAACCTACTTAAACAATTAATTAGAATAAATTTTGTAACCGCGAATGCTGGCTTGGAAAAGGCGTGTGTAAAATAAACTTAAATACAGCAATAATGAATACTCCAGTTCATTTTTTAGTGTGTCAGGAAAGAATAGCAAATGTTTTGGAGGGGGACAGGCCACATTTAAAGCAATCATTTGTCTTCAAGGAAGGTTTTTGTGGTTTTTCATCAACTCTCCCTCGCCCCTCTCACAACACTGCACGGCACGCCACAAAGTGCTATCCTGGGCCCACCCTTCTTTCCGACGGCGTTGTATCGATGTCCGATTTTAAGTTTTAAACTCCAAAATGTTTCATTTACCTTTTAAATATATTTGACCGGTCAAATGTATCAACTGCATAAGTAAATCTGAAGTAATAGTGGTCAAACCCTCAGTTTAGCTTGAAATTTTAAATATTTTCCCATACGGATTGACAAAAATGAACGAAATTGACCGAAAAACGGATTTTTGTTGCCCCATAAAAACATATGACCTTCCTTTAGTTCTATAAAGGGAAATTCTGTAGTACAAAAGTTTTACATAATTGTATGGAATCAGTTTTTCTATTACTACTTTAAGTAGAAAGTCTTTGAAGAAGGAAAGAAAAGCCATTAAAAAGTTTAGAGAAGTTATGTGGAGAATCTGAAACTCGCTGGACTCCCAGCAACTACTTAGAGCCACTTCGATGTTTCAGAATTAAGTGTAGAACTGTTCTTAAGTATTTTTCCTCTATAGATGTGTGCAGAAATTATTTTTACTTTTAATTTCTTTCTTTTTCCATTTAAACCCACGTAGTATTGCTGTACAAATCTTTATAATATATTTAAGGATTGCTTTATAATGATAACATGAATGTTTTGTGGAGTAAGAGGGTTGTTCTCATCATAATAAATTGCATCATCAATACAATACAATACATTTATTTTTAAATATTTTATGAAAGACAATTTTAACAAAATGCTGGTGTGCTTAATTTTATTGCTTATTTTATAACTGTTAAATAATTGTAATAGAAAAAGTAAACAAATTTTGGTTTCTTCTGGTTGAAAGGAGACTTAAAGTCAATAAATCACGGTAACGAGTAAAACTCAAGACATCTAGTACTACATAGATGCCAGCTCTTGTCTAGCTAATATAGAGAAAGCTATGTAGTAAGGGCAGTAACTTGGATTGGCCTTTTATTATCAGCTTTCTTTAAATATTTTTATCCTCTAAATCAATACAATGCGCCTTTTTTCCGCTGCCATTGATTGTTGCGATAAATTTGTAAAAGAGTTTATGTTTGTTGTGAAAAAATCCACGATGAATGGTATTTACTTTAAATATATAATTATCTTTAAATTTTTTAAAATTTTTAAAATAGTTTAATGGTAAATGAAGAGATTAATATTTGTACTAAACAACGAATATTTCTTTCCTTACATAAAAAAGCTTTTAAAAAATACAAATTTAATTGAAAATCATTACACTATAATAGTTATTTTATGTGTGGGGAATCGTATGTCGCATATAATATATTGTTTCAAACGAAAAGAAGGAACAGCAGCAATGTTGTCGTTGTCGGTCGGAGATCCGCCTGCAGATTACGACTGATGTGGCCCAATTAATAAATGTGCCGCGCAGCGCGTAACCGACTCGTGGCCGTCGTGGTGATCTTGCCGCATCAGTTACTGTGTGCCAGTGGACACCACACATGGCACCGACATTCAGTTCCCAAACTTTGACCAAAATTAAAAAGGAAGTTTAAAGGTTTTGTGTTGCTACGCTAGTCAAAACGTCCCACTTTCACTTCTTTTTAATACGCAAAAATACTTTGGTGAACATTTATTTCATCAAAGCTTTTAGTTGTGATTGAAATTTATTGTTCATAGTGTTAAATTACTTTAACAAAATGTGACCTATCTATTTGTTGAAGATCTTTAACCATGCACAATTTTAAGCAAATTTTCATACCTTAAAACGAAACCCTGATATAACAGTTGTTGCTATTGACCATGGTGGAAGATACTTCCATCATGATATTGACTCACACGATAATAGAGTAAAAAGGAAATCCTTGCAAAATTACGTCAGTTTTGAGTTCTTAATAACATTTATTATTATCGTGTGATTAACAGTTAAAAACTTCAAAACTTTGGACCCTAAGTGTTAAAATACCGATGGATTCATTGTAAACAGTTTTAATACATGTTCAATGTGTCGTTAGAACGAAGGGCGAATGAATGAGTAATTGTGAAGCGCCTATTCATTCGCTCGCTCCACGGTTTTGTCCACTCTGCATTGGCACTGTGTAATTTACGGGATTTATTTTAACCGGTTTTACGTTAAAACGGGGGTTTAAAATGAATCATAAGAGTTATTCCTCTTCGTGAGAACACATAAGGTTATTTGTTGATTCGAATTTATATAACGTTAAAGGATGTTGCTACGAAAGTGTTGCACAGAGTTTTTTGTTTTGTTTTTTGTTTTTTGTTTTTTTTTTTTTTTTTTTGGCACTTAAAGCCTATTATTTGAGATTTCCTTCTAGAATTGATTTGTCTTCTATTAATGTACTTGGCGATTAATCTCCAGTCTTAAAGTCTATAAATGGGTTGATATTTTTTGCAGGTTAAACCACAAGAAATTTAGATGCCTTACACGCTATACTATAAATAGCTTTTCATTTATAAGATTTTTCTATATATTTTACTTCGTTGTTAGTCACAAGTTTATTTAAAAAAATATTATTAAACTAGTGTACTTGTTACTCGAAATCGAGCAATTTAATTTGGACAACCACCGGTCATTGCTAAAAATGTTACGTTGTTTCTAAATCAATTACACCCTATACCAATCCAATATTGTGTTTACTGTATCAGTAAAAAAACAAAACTACACTTATTTACAACTGTACATTACAACATAACAGATGTTTAAAATTATTAACCTAATCCCATGGGACATTTCGAATTTGAATTATAAATAGCGCTTTCATTTTAAGTCTGATTATCATCAATTTTTTTGCTGAAACCACTAACAGACCAAGCCCTATCCAACGACACCTAAAACTTGAAAATCGGTTGAAAATTGTTGGATGAATTCCAATTACGAATAAAAACCTTAGCGTATTAAATAAGTATATCTATGGTCCAGTTGGTAAATTTATGGAATTAATTGTAATAATTTTAAAAAGTAAAGAGAGCTAGCTTAAAATCTTAGTTGAATTGAATTACGTTTCCACATTGCGAACTGCAAACTAACCTAATTAGTGTTTTATGTCCAGGAAAATGGTATAAATGTCCACGTGTATGTAATTTTTGTGGGTCCTTTTATTTAACGTGAAATATTTCTATAAGCTATATACATAGACCGACAGTTTTTTTCCGCTGAAAAACATTGAAACTCCACTCCAAATTAAAAAATTGCAATGAGCAAGACAATTCCTGGAAAAGGTCTTTTAATTATGTTCATTTAGTCAGATTATCCTTTAATAAATATGTCTAATAGTTATACCAATGGCTCTAGTAACGTGAAAAATGCAGAAATATGAAAAAATAAAAATTTAAATTTGTAAGTTAAATAGCTTGAAACAAGTTTGATTTAAATCAATACAATGGAAAATATGTATTTTTGTATGTGAAGTGAAATGTATTTGTTATGAGTAATCACTTGTAGAGTACTGCATGTGGGTCGTTTTGATGCAAGAGCTCCCAGTTGGAGTCGAGCGGCGCGGCCGCGGCGGTTCCTGGTAGACCCTATTGAATGAAACTCGTCGTAATATTCGTAATGGCCTTATCTTAAAATTGTGATCACCTATTGAATAAAAATGAACATTTTTGTATGAAAAAATTAATATATTAGTGTAATGATGTCTCAAATGATTAGGAGATTGCTTTATTTTATGTAGCTTACTTTACTCTTTTTTGTGTAAATTTTTGCTTTAGTGGGTAATATACTGAATTGGTAAAGTAATTATTCTTTTTTACTTAAGTAATACTCAAACTTGCCTCATATTCACACGTATTTTGAGCACAGTTAAAGAATTATCACTTATCCTAGACATTTCCTTCCTGACAGGGCTTGTAACAGGTTATATTTTGTTATATTTTTCTCTAGGTAATTTTTTTTTAATTTGGTTATTTTTATTATTTTTTATGAGTTTTTTTGCAATCAGGTATTTATTGTTAAATTTGGATGAAGATCGTAATAACTAAATAAATGTTTCAAAACGGAAAAAATGGAAAAAAGTAAAAAGTGGATCGGGAAGGGTTTTTTCTATTTTTATTTTTTTTTATTATTATTGCTTTAGTAGATGATCACTTACCTAGTTCAAAATTATCGTACATCATTTTTATTGTCTACATATTTTTAATATCCCGATAAAACGCCGGTGTTTGGGGTTTTTCGTAACATTTTGGGTTTATTTAAGGTCATTATTTATTTATTTATTTATTTTTTTTACCTCAAGAACAAGTCCTGCCTTTAATAAGGATATTCGTTACCCAATTTAATATGAGTTATATTTCTCAATAATTGAGTACTGTAAACAGTAATTTTATTGTGATTTTAAGGCACAACCCAGTTCGTTTATTTAAGTTACGTTTATTTAAGACCGGCGACACACTACCGGACCTTCATCGGAGTGTACATCGGACCGAGCATCGTACTGGACGAAAATCGCAAGAGAACGGTAGTATGTCACGGTGCCGTACACAGTACCGAACAACAAACCGAGCTCGGTGAATTTGTCCGGTACGATGCTCGGTCCGATGTCTTGTCCGGGGAAATGTTCGGAGTAAATCTACCTCCCTGCACGGTGTAATGTTCGGTCCGGAGCAAAGTCCGGTTGTGTGTCGCCGGCCCTACAATTTCTTTGAAAAGTTTTCAAGGTGCGTTCTAAATTTAAGACAAACCCACAGGACCCAAAATATGATAAAACTGCATAGTTCTAAAAAAAAGTCATTATAATATTTTAAGTTTTATCAACTATTTCATGAAAATTAGGAACAAAGATGGTGTGCACGACCTAAACATTGGCAGATTATAATATTAATCCTTTCCCTTGGTTCAGCCCCTCGCTTCGTCCCCCTCTATTGGACAAGGTGTTATTATTACATAATACCTCCCTTGAATTTTAACTCACACAAATTGGATTAAATGTTAAAAATGATTAGTTTTTGAGCGAGGGTGCTGTGTGCACTGTGTTTTCTTCAAAGTTTTAATAACGTTAATAGCTTTATAATTCAATATTTCTTGCCCTGGCCCAATGAATATTTATTTTTAATAGCAATTAATGTAGAATTACTCTATAAATTATGCATCATATACACTGATTTTTTCGTTTACCTAATTCATTTGGCAGTGTGAACTTCAAGAGCAATGACTTTGTAAGCTTGATTTTAGCAATTCCGCAATATTGTCAATTAGGTTATGTTTACTTCTTTGTCGTTTCTGACTACTAACTTTATGTTTTCTCTTTACATGTTATTTCCAAACTCTGTATTGATTGAACTTTTCGTGTTTCAGGTTTGTGTTGCTGTTGGTTTTTGAATCCACTTTTGATATGTAAGTTATGTATAATTTGTTAAGTGACTCATATGCAGAAGTTTCGCATTTCTTATTGAAATGTGTTAAACCTTAAAATATATTTTGAATTATACTAATGCACGCCATAACTATTTCTTTGAATTCATTACTATAATTTTTAATCTTATAAAATCGTTTTGTTGTCATTTTCCAACCGTAAAATATGACTCTAACCATAGCTTTTGATTCTTATTTTTTGTAAAATAATTTTTCCTGTGATTTTAAAGTTTATTATTAGTAATTACAGTACTTAATGTAATTGCCTGAGTAAAAACCATGTTTGATACTTATGGCAAATGATACATTTGACGCTTAACAATGGGTTCCCTTGTCTATAGACAGAAATCTCTTTCTTTAAACAAAATTTCCATTTGTCTGAAAAGGAAGTTTTTCGTTTTCCATCAACGCTTGGCCGACACGTTTCTTTCGCCCTCTCTACATCACCGACACTGCACGACACGTTACACAAAGTGCCTTCGACATCCCCTCCCCCTCTCCACCCCAAACCCACCGCCGACAACACCCTCCCTCTCTCTCACCCAGACACTCTTCCATCCCCTAATGTTTCTTCTTTATTTTCTTCTCCAGTTAATATTACATTTTATATAGCTTTTCATTATTAACTCGAAGAAAGTGATCAAGGAAATGAGGAAAATTGTGTTATTTATGCAAAGAATTTTGTGTTTTTATCAATACCTGACAAAACCGAGCAGCAGTTTGATATTACAATTAAATGAACTAAGTTGAACTAAAATGAAAGTCATATTTATTTTTAATGAAAATCCGATTTTCACTTGATTGTAATGCGTGGGATCAAGTAGAGTAGATTATTACGATTATCCAACCAAACCATAATTACCAAACCAAGGAAAAGAGTTGACAAACAACTAGTTTCAAAGTAAAACTAATTTCCTGTTTTGAATTGTTGCTTAATTGTAGCAGTCGTGTTTCAGACAGTTTCATAAATTTAAATGATGAAAATTTTCCATTAAATTGCGTTGTTCGCTGTTCTGTAAAAAAAACTACGCATAAATGTTTTATTTGACTTGACGAAACGCAAAATATTTATCGATCAATTCCTGTCCTCTTTATTTGCCAGAGGTGAAACAGAATAAATAGTGTCCCATGAATTTCTCAGTGTCAGGGAGTGGGCAACAACGTCGAACGTGAATGGATAGTCGCATCACAATTACTCTCTCTTGGCATTTTGAACTTTTTATTCCACCATTCCCTCCCTCTGTAATTTACCAAAATTTACTACATTTATTTCGATATTTTAATACTGTTTGAATTACAGTTAGAAAGGGTGCGCATTTGTTAAATTTTATAAGCAGTAAATTTAATTCTGTTTCTGGTACCATACTGTTTTGTTTGTCATTACAATTAGCAGTCTAAATAATCAGTAGATCAGTAACTTGTACCAGAGACGCGTGTGGTCGGAAAGGATTAGAACAGATGGTGACAGCTGGGCTCCAATTAAATGTCAGGGTCCGACAGATTCCGCCGGCTTGTGACATTGCAGACGCTGTCAGGATGACATTTATAATGTCAGATGCTATTGGATGGACTGAAACTGAGTTTAGATCAAAACTTTACTGATTTATCAGGTTTTCCTTAGTCTTATAGTTTGGTTTTGAATTTTCGAACACAAATAAAGGTTTACAAAGATGTAAATGGAATGATTTTTTAATTAACGTACTCTTTAATCAACTATTGTTTTAATTCTACAGACACACAATCATTGAAGTTCTAAATACTCCTTTTTAGCTCTTAAATTGTGACTAGACAATTTTTCTGGAAAAGAAAGTGTAAAATTGTCATTGGCAAACATGATTTGTTTTTGTTGGCAACCAATACTGTACAAGCTGTTGTTTTTGTCATACATTGCGCTTACCATGTTACGTTAAAATTGTTGTCCATAGTACAGTAATTGGAAATTAATTTTCATAATTAATTATTTTTCAAAATGAATTAGTATAGGCCTACTGTAGGCAATATACATGAACAAATTAATCAACGAAAACAATGTAAAACAATGAAAAAAAGTTTAAAATATTTATTTTTTAATCAACCCAATAATAAATGTGCCATTATATAGTAAATGTAACGCACAGAGTTGATTGAAGTATTGCGCAGTGTAGGATACATTATTCAAACGTCGGAGTGGCCGGGGCGCCGGGCGCGAAGCTCTTTGGCCATCGAGTGCGATGTTCCGCGAGGATCGTAAAAATAAACATGCAGATCCCTCAAGTATTTACAACATCCTCCCCCGGTAATATTCATATATACCCTTCAGTTAGATCCCCCTTCCTGGACTGGTATATGCCTTGAAGTTGAGAAGCGTGAAATGAAATTTTAAGGTAAAATATTACTGACTATAGAAACTGCTGATGTACTGCCATAAGGCCCAAAGGTTCATAGAAACTAAAACTTTATATAGTTGTGTAGGCTTATTATTATATGACTGAATATGTTGTTATGATTTTTTTATATGATAAATAAAACTCCCTTCATTTGACCAAAGGACAAGAAAGGATTAAAGAGTCTAACTTAGTGAACACAAAATAAAAGTCAAGACGTCACAATTAGTTATTTACACGAGGAAACTTCTATAAATTGTTCTTTTAATGGGTGATGGGTTTAAAAATAAAGTAGTTTACTGTGTACTGCTAAGTAGAAGAAGAATTAGTTACTCTCCATTAATGACTAATTTCATTCCTAACAAAGTTTTTGTAATCAAAGGATGTACAAAAAACATTCCACTGCTATAGTTATTTAAAAGTTCGTGCGGAAAATCATTGAAAAAAACTTTATTTTCATGTTGGTATGTTTTAAGCTGGACTATGTTATTTTGTTCGTAATTTAGTTAGTAAATGTGTTTTTCATTCGTTAAATCAGATTAAGGAAGGTCCAAACTCAATTTCAGTTTGTCCGCCCGCATCTGACATTGTAATTGTCATCTTGAGTCTGCAATGTCACAAGCCAGTAGTTTCTGTCGGACACTGACATTTAATTGGAACCCAGCTGCCACAGTCTGTCCTATTCTCCTAGTTCGATCCCAAACTAACACAAAATCTACCAATGTATAGCCTAGTGGATGGTTAATTATTTATATAGTTTTTTTTACAACTAGTCGTTGTATATGCTTACAGCAAACAAAAAAAGTACTCCAATTTAATTAATTTACTTATGCTTTTTTACCGCAAGTACGGTAGTAAATGTCGGAATGAACAAGTTCCAAACGCCAAAGAAAGAGTAATCGTGGACGTCCCAATTCATTCCCGTCCGGCGTTGTTGGCTACTTCGCATTGCCAATGTGTAATTTATGGGCAACAATTTATTCTGTTTCACCTTTGAAATACGCAGAGAAGGCATACAAATTATCACTGCAGCTTTTTATTACAACTTTTTGGGTCATTATATATCGTGTAAAAGGAAGAGGTCTGTTGCTATATATAGAAAACTAAAAAAAAATTAAATTTAAGTAGGTAACCGGTTTCTATTTTCAAACATTACGGATGTCTAGGCCTACTATTCAGTGTGGAAAAGTATTCCAGTACCAATTATTTGCTTATGATTAAATCATCCAGTATGAAAAAATCAGAATTATTTTGAACTAACATTAATTTAGTAATACTCGCTTAGTATTGTATATTTTCAATTAAAAGTATAATTTTTTTATTCCCTCACACCGTGATCATCTTATTTTTCTATACATCGATCCCCTCATGAAAAGTTATGCTGATTTAATATTTACAATTGAACTTTATAGCATATCCATTAAACATCTGTCTATATAGACCTAATTTACTCGTAGCCTACATCTTTTATTTATATTTTTTGAAATTGAAGAATATCACAATGCAGGAGATTGGTGAGCTGAGTGAAGGGTATATAGACGTGTAATGCCGAGGGGAGAATGTGTAAACACTAGAGGGATTTGCATGCGTTTATTTTTACGAAGTTCACTGTCCCTCGCGCATTCGATGGCCAAAAGTACACATCTCAGCGTACTTGGCGCTCTACGCACTTCGATATATGAAAAATAAATTGTACACCGTACACTACTTTCGTCAACTTTTTGTTATTCGTTTGATCCAATAAAAAAGTGTGAGATTATGAAATGCTTTACTTGCTGTGGGATTGTAATGAAAATTAAACCTATTCATTGTCAAGGAATAAAAAGTGAATACATTTTGTGTTTATTGATTTTTTTCCGTGTAATGTCTAAAGCCAGTAAAAGTTTGTACAATCTGAAACTTTTGTGATATCCATGTTACGTTATATAAGTTACGAAATAGGGGAAAATGACACATTAGAGAGGACCATTAATAATTGTAGAAACAGGATGTGTAATCAGTTGTTCATAAAGTAAAAATTGAACCAGAGAATATACTGTTTCTCAGCAAAATGCTTAAATTATTATCCGAGAAGTTTAAATCTAACAACAATAACCAACAGGGACAATATTAAGTGGAAAATGTAAAAAATTTAAACGCTATCTCGCTAGGATCAGGTTCGCAGCGACACAACTAACTGCAATTAAAGTTGACTGGAGGCGGTGCGGCGGCGGCGGCGACGGAGTCGTGAGGAGGGAAAGACAGCCTGGTCTAATTACTGTCCATTCTGCGATCAGAGTTTTCCAAGGTTTTCTTGAACTTAAATTGTGTGATAATTATATTCTTTTCAACTCTCATTAATATTAATGTTTATGCCTCTCGCTAAAATGGTGTAGCCTTTCAGGAGGATAAATGACACACAAGGTACTTGTATTATGACAGAAAATCTTAATTGAATATAAAATCAAAATTTGAACTTTAAATCGGAAAATTTTCATTGATTTTATAAATTTAAAGCTTAACAGGACTACATATAAGTAGGCCTATAGACTTTTACGGAGAAAATTATATTTTTTAGATTATCTAATATTTTTACCTTTCATGGTATATTGGAATCCGCGTAAGAGACACTGATGCGCCATAAGAAATTTACTGTGTACACAAAAAGATTAGAAGCCAAAAAATATTTTTTTCGAATCGGTATGCTTGTATAAACCATCACCTTTAATTAATTTATAACAATAAAAAACCTAAAGTATCAACCAGACACACATGTGATGACTGCGCCGCGCCGTACTGAATAAGTTATGCTTTTTTATAATGTAGGCGTCACCCATTCCCATTGTTTTAAATTGTTTTAAGTCACATGTATAAGACTTACATCTATTTTTGTTCATATACAAATGAAACCGTCATTGACTTATTTATGTGGTCCATCCATTCTCATTTAGTTTTCTCATAAGGTGACTAATAGCTCTTTGAGAAAACTTTTATTTATTTCAGTTTATATTGTAAGTGTGGTGAAAACTGCTGTTTTTACACTCTTTCCACATTAAATCATAATTTGTCTTTCAAGGAGGGAACTTGTTTCCATCAACACCTCCCCTGTCATGTTTCCCCATAAACAAAAGTTCAATCTCTCAACACCCCCCTCCGAAAGTGCTCTTCCTTGTTTTTTCTCGATTTTGTTGTAATTTTCCGGGTCGAGTCATTCGCAGAGGGTTGGTTGTCGCGATGAATTATTCAAAATGCCGCATGTATGAAGATTCGCAATGTTTTGGTTTTAACTCATAAAGAAGAAGATCTGGAGTTAATACGAATACTTTTGCTATCAGCGGCATTGTATTTTAAATTCGATGATTTTATTTTATTTTAATGTTACTACCGTATTTATTTTTAATAATATCAAACGGCATTAAACTAAATAGGCTTACAGTACATTCTTTTACTAACTTCTTAAGGTTCGCTAGAAACCAAGGACATATCCAATTGGTACCTTTCTTTAAAATCAATAAAGAGATTTCAAAATAAAAGTATAACGCTCTTAATAATTTACTATAAATATTATTCTAGATAACAACAGTGCTTTGTTTTAATAAAAAAAAAAATAATAAAAAGAATAATCTTTCTGACCAGTGTTGACGAAAACAACGTCAGTTCATCTATGTTTAATAATTTACTCAGTCCTTTGAAAGTGGACGTTCATTGGAAATTGGAACTTTCTTCTCCGGCATATAAGAAGAAAAATACATAATTTCTCCTTACATGCAAAAACTTAATTTGGTGAAAATTATTTTAGGTTTGCAGGTGTGCTTGTATGTTTTCTTATTAAATTTAAAACCAGTTAATTAATTCATATATTGTACTAAAATTTTTTGCATTCGTTAAATTTATGTAACTTTCTTAAAGATCCAATTTTGTCTAAAAGCATCATGTCGGTGTCGATGACATCAGCACGATTTTGAGCGATGGATCATAACCAGCAGAGGAGGTGGAGTGGGTGAGATACTAAGTGGTTGGATTGTTTATTATTCCGGAAACGCTCCTCAGAATGGAAACCAGAGACAAGCTGTTAGCTTTGGTTTTGTAGCAGACTTCAAAAGTGACGAAACTGCTTTATTCTGATGTAAAGTTGAAAATCAAATTTAAAACTTAATTTGGTATAGCTTGAATTTTGTTGTAAGTTTATTTCAGGTGTACTAAGTAATACTGTTTCCTATTTGAGTTCAATAACATTTTTAACACTTTTACTGCCCGATATTTTTTTCAGATGTCCAGTTGCTTACGTAAAAGGCTGGATGCAAGTCACTGTTTTTCTTACTGGCTGTTATTGTTTCTAAGGTGTATTTTATGTCGCTTTAAACACATTATTCCATATCATTCTGAATGAAACGTAATTATTTACTTTTTATAAGTGAAATTGTAAACTAGTGTAAATTATGGCTTGGTGAAATTAGTTGATTGTATCAACTTTGCTTTAGCCTCAGTTACTGTATACTGTACTAAGAGTTCTGTAGCCTAAGGGTTAGGTTAAACTTATATTACTAGCTTAACTTGTTTAGTTACAAAATTTCTTGTTTAATACTGTAAAATATTTGTTTTCATTTTTTATATTTGTTACTTAGGTTTAAAACAATGTGTAAATAATAACTATTTGAACTAAAAAATTTTTAATTTTCTATTCTGTAAAATAAAATAGTAATGGACTTCGTACTTCCTTGAAGTTTATTCCCTCCAGGTTATTTCATAAATCCCTTAGTACCTTCGTTGCTTAAATTCGTTTTAGTAATCTCATACGGTTCTAATTTTGAGAAAATGAATATTTTATCTGTTTTAATGCGCTGTGTTCTGCTCAGTGACAAAACCTTTTCATTTCCATAATAAAAGTCCTCTTTGCTGCAACTTCGCTAATAAAAAGTAAATACCGCCTATTCATCAGTATATTTGAAAAAAATGTGAAATGAGTGTAATTTGAGCTTATATCTATGATTTTGTCTGTTATTTTATAAATATTTTTTGAAATTTACATTGATTGATCTATTGACAATAGGTTTGTAACTAAATTAATTGCATTAATTAAAATTTTTACGGAATTTAAGTGATCACATCAATATTATAATGATTAAAGATTAACATGGTTGTTTGGATGTATAAAATTGATCAAATAATAAATATTTGACATTCGTGCTGAATTATAAATTCTAAATACAGTAGAGAACACTTTTCCTAAAGGGGCAGTTCCATATGAGCCCTGAGGGGCAAGAGACCTCTAGCGCTTTAGTGCTTTAGGGATCCGAATGTTTATTTTACGACTCTCGGTCCATTCCATTTAATGTCGAGAAGTTGGTAATATTTGGCCAGTCTGCTTATGAATAATGCATGCCGAGGCTGAGTGACGAACTTGCATTCGTTCGCGACGGGAAAAGGCTTTGCATGAACTAGCAAAAATAATATCGTATGTCTTTTGCTACAGATGTTTTGTATTTATGTAATGAATGGTTTGATATTTTTTATTTATTTTGTAAATTTAAAGTTAATAATATTTAACGAGTAAACTACATAACTATCCAATTTAAAATATTTAACAAAGCAAAAAAAAATAACATTTATTCTTTTTAGATCTTATTCTTTCATTAAAAATGTACCCCCTTAAACCACGATTTTCATCGAAAAACAATCCCTTAAAGTTCATACTCTTCTTCATAACATCTACAATCATGAAATTTATCCAAAATCATTCTCATAATAGTAATATATTTGGCTAAGTAGGTTAATAAGTTAGTCTCCTCAAATTTTTTTTTCTTACCGCTGCGTGTAAAGGAAAAATATGTATACTCCGTTTCACACTTTATGCTTTACATAGTTTCACCGACCTCTAACTTTTATGGTGTACATAAAATTATCAAACGATACGAAAACCCTTAGAAAGTAAAATGACAGTCTGTTTTAAAACTGAACTAGGTGAAACAGCATTAAAATTGATATCGATATCATCTGCAAGAATTTCCTTTTTATTATGTCTTATACATATAAGTATCTTTATTGTTGTTAAGAGTAATATTTGTAACACATAGTCATACTAAACAGATCTTTTGTGAGAAATTTGTATTCCTTTGTACAAGAAACAAAGTAAACACCCAATTTAAATAACTGAAAAGTGATCTATTCAAAAACACCGGCAGCTCTTACAGTCTCCCGCCGAACTCATTCTAACGAGTCTCGCTTTGATCACCAAGGTGCATGCCAAGGTGCGTTACCATCACACAAAGGTGAGGATAGAGTTACCGCTGACCGCTGACCGTCACGGCGTGGTTCTGGTCCGTCATGAACCGTGAATGTCCGGTCCCTACATGCATGATGCATGGGGAAACACGCTTACTTTACCGCCGCTGCCACAACCTTCTCTGGGGAACGGGGTGTGCGGCTGCTGTCGGGGGGAACGACTCGATATTTGAAGTGTTGGCAACGAATGGATAGACTGTCCTTGTGAACTCGAATAATACTTCGTCGATAAATTCGCTCTGGTCGAATCATTGAATTGTTTTCAAAATATAACAAAAGGAGTACCTATTTATAATTTTGTTAACGTTGAAGCAGGAAGAGCACTGATCTAAGGTGGTGTCTTAGCGTAGATCTGTATCGTTGTCTCAGTTGTAGAAAAAATAGAAGTAGTGCGACTCTTGGACTTCCGCTGGTTAGGATTATAACATTCGTCATTATAATCGCTAAAATCCGGACACTGACTAATTCCAAACCTCTTGAGTTCTGTAGTTGTAGTTCTCCTACATTCGAGCTAGAAAGCTCGCACTGCCAACGCTCTTGATTTAACTTCTAGCACGCGGTTTATTTACTTGAATTATATTTAAATTCCAAGGTGGTATTAACGTCAGGTTATAAATATTAGCAGACAGAATATCGATTATTTTACTTGGGCGTGGGAAAAAATGTTTAGCCTATATAGAATTAAGTTCTTATTTTGTTTGATAATAATCCTCATGCCGACAGTCTCGTATGTGTATTGGAATGTTCTTGGTTTAATAAATTGCTGGGTTATCCGTGCACTTCATAGCTAAGTTAAACAACATTGTATAAAAAAAGTAAATAAGGAAACCGGGAATAGTCCTAATTCTATGAGTAAAATTATACCTTTCAGTATAAAATGAGGATATCGGATCTATAAGTAATCCTTTTCAATGTACTGTAATTGAAATAAAATGAACTATAGGACAAGATTGTTTACCTAAACCTTTCATCAGCTGCACTTCAAATAAAGCAATATCCATTACTGCTTTGTATCATGTCACTACTTACTTGAATCCACAAATTTTGTCACTACTTCTCTCCAATGCGCATTTTTCGATGTTTTTGTTTTTCATACAAAGGCATTTTTTTTTCAAAGTACAGTATAATATATAATTTTATAGGTACCATACTGTATGTGGTTATAATTAGAAAATCTTTGAAGTTGGTAAACTTTGTGAAAATTGTTTTCTGGAGTTACAATTTCCAATTCATTTTTTTGGTTTTAAGTGCTGTAAATTTTATTATTCCAGCGGAACGCAGCTTTTGACAGAATAAACCCAATACGACTAATGTCAAATTGCTCTGGGTCCGCATATGTCAACTTAATCTTACGTTTGAGCGATTTTCATCGTAGTTTGAGATCACTCATAAAACTCAACTCTTTCCTTGTCCTGCACCGATTCTCCGCACTCCGATGTTTCCCGTCCCCCCAATGTTCCCCCGGCGCCGTCGTGTCGTGTAATCCCCTCATTGAATTTTAACTGAACAAATTGGATTAAGTATTTAGCGGCAGTCGTTGGGCGCGCGACGCTCGGGGAATCCCTCAAAGTTTTAATAATGCATTAACTTCATAATTAACAGTTCCCCTGCAAAATCCTCATCTTTGAGGCTTCTTTCGGAGCCTGCTGGCGTGCTATGATGCTCTTCTGGGAGATTAAAGGACAAGGGGAAGTCGAGGTTGATTAGAAAAATTAACAACCCTTCTTTGGTTTTTTTTTTTTCATGAAAAATTAACAATACTTGGTAGGTTCTTATTTAGTGTTCCTAAAACTGATTTAAATTTAAGATTACCAAGAACTTATTCTAGCAAATCCTTTCGAAGCTGACGTCTTTCTAAAGTTTTTTTAAGGTATTCTATGTTTACTTCTTAGAGAACACTATTCTTCCAACCAACTTTAGGATAAATCGGAAAGAAACAGTTTCAGTGCAACTAAAGCCTGATCAAGATAATTTGTTGATTCAAAAATAATATAACGGGTTTTTTGCATTTTGTGGTCTATTGTCCAATTTAAGTAAAACTGTGGTTGGATCGTTAGCTGTAGATTGCCACTAGCCGCTGGCTTGTCAATTATAATAGCCTACTTTTTGTGCTTAATAATGTATTAGACGTGTTCAGTAAAAAAAAATACATCCAAGATAAATGAAATTATATTCATTGATAGGACAAAATGTTAGTCGGAAACAATGCTAAATTACTAATTCAACCCACACTCGCTTACATTAAAACACTCGTATGGATGTGCGAATTATAGATTAGATTACACTGTGAATGACATTCCTTTCTTATCAAATTTCTGCGGCACTCCACCAGATTTATAGCAATTTACTCCATCTGTAAATAAGAAAACGTTTTATGCTTCAGTTAGCGCATAGAAATTATAAATATCTGTTGGTAATTGCGAAATTTCAATACGCACGAATAAATAAAACTGTAAGTGATTGATATTATCTTAATACTTGAAAATTTTTATATTCCCAAATTCATAAATATTGATTTGTTTTGTTTGTTATTTTCAGGTTGGTGTTTATTGCATTGCTGTTTTAGTAAGTTATTAAAATCTTACTGTATACATTTGCAAAACTGTAAGATCTCATAACCACCACATTTTTACAATTTGCATGACAAAGAAAATCTTTAGTATTTTAATATTTTTTCGACCCTAAAAATGGTTCTCTTGTTAATATTTTATGTTTAGGCTAGGTTTAAAGAATAACAATGCTCAGCCTTTATATCTGAATAAACGTGAGCACCCTACTTTTACTCGGTGAATTTCAATCAAGACAACAGCGAATAATGGGTCGTCGTAATGAAAGAACTGCCGATGGTCTTTTCAGAACGTCTTTGTCTTGTCAACTTTGTTTGCCCATTTTAATTGGCTCTTTTCGCCGTCAGCTAGGGCGGCTATAGTGTGATTAATTTTCATTCGTGCCTTCCTGTACCATCTATAGTCTATTTAATTATAGTCTCAGCAGTTATCTGTAACCTATATATCGTAGTATTTATACAGTAGGCCTATTTTGGGCCCATTTAAATACCAATCACTAAATCTACGTTCATCCTTTTCATGTTTTAGATCCTTGAACATTTGTAAGTTATAAATTTCTTGTGATTTAATATAAGTGTAACTAAAACGATGATTTGAAACTATGAAATTTCGCACATATTAAGTTAGTTAAAGCAGTGTTAAAACCTTCTCTTTGCAAGAAATTTAAATGCTTGTTGTGTGTGCAAAGTTTAGAAGTTACTTAACATGTAAAACCTCGCGCCCATTAACATGTTATATATACTCGAGTCCAAGCAGTGCATTCTAATTAGAATTTTAAGTACCACATTAATGAATATAAATGAATATTGCAATTGTATACAATCCACTCTATTTTGACTTCTAAATATATCGTGCAACAGTAAAATTTGTTATGCGAATAAAAATAATTTAGCTAAATACCTTGTGGTTAATTTGCCGGTTTCCAAAAAAAGGTGTAGTTTTGACTACACTGGCCATCTGCATTTATTGACGATTTAAAAACCAGACAAATCCGTTAACTACAAACAATCTCCCTTATTTATACGCAATCTGTGAAATATAAACACCCTCTACATAACTAGTGCTTTTCAAAATTCGTTTGGACGTTTTAAAAACAAACTTGTTTTCAAGTTATCAATCAGTGTGTCCCCCAGTTGTTGAGGGTCGGGGGGAGGGTCTAGTAGTGGGGGGGGGGGGGGGGGAATCGGAGTATCCAATACAAGCGTAATGGTTTGGAATACATTATGACAAGTGACAAGTGGCATCAATTTGGGGTGAGGCCGCAATTTGCTAAAAGGCCCCGCTGTTTACATCCCCTGTCGGTGTTTTATTAATTTCTCCCCCTGGAAACGAACCCAGCTGAGGCTCTGGCCCGAACAGGGGATTTGAGGTGGGCGAAGAAAGTGTTTGTCATTCGAGTCAATTTGCCGAGTTGCTTGCAGTGATTGATTCGATTTTAAGAGGGTTTCTTGTAAGGTCGAGTCGGCTTTATGAACTTTTTTTCTTTCTGGAGACTGGTATTTTATTTATTTATTTTAATTTGCATTATAATTTTTACTGTGTGTACTTGTGGGATCTCGAAAAGGTGTATTAAATTTCTAGTAAGAATTGTTTAACATATTGAGCAATTAATAAAAAGAATTACAGATTGATACCTGAACATAGACACGGAGGTATCTCTGTATATAGGTACTTATCTGGTATCTGGTAGACATGCAGCAAAGAATCCTATAGCCCTACACAGTCTTATCGCGCGTGGAGGTAATGACCATTGAAGCCATTTTTGTTCTAGCTTTTTAATATAGAATTTGACTTTTTCCTGGACTATTATTGTGCAATATACTGTAGAGATGAATATGTTCAACTCTGACCTCTCGGATTTCAAGTTCACAAAAGTACTGACTTTGCAATCAAAATGAGGTTGAAGTCAAACAAATTAAATAACGATGGTTTTACTACACCGCTGTAGTTGACAAAAGTATAGCTGGACAGTAGCCTACCTAAGCCTATGCACATTCACTCCACTACTATTACTACTGTACAAGATGGTATGTGTTTCCATTTCGAAAGATGGAAAAACATACCATCTTGGAAACACCCTTAAACCCCCTTAAACCTAAAAATCAACAAATTAATGCCTCCTTTTTACCGGGGTTAGCTAAGTTGTAAAGTGGTTTAAAAAAAATCATGCTACATCATTCACCGCTGCATTAAGGTGAACTCAAAGTTAAAAAGTGAAAAATCACCCGATCCATCATTGCTGACTCGTTTGCAAAAACCCATTACGTTTGTGTCAAGTTTTCCTCCTCCCCTCGCACGAAGGAAAGGTTAGCCTCAAGCAAACAAAACATACATATTTGAAACGTAATATCCATTAAAGCTAATGCATCGTGATAATTCTAGTTGACACAATCTAAATAGTCCCGACGTTTACAAAGTTTCACTTCCTCCCCTCCCTCGCCCTTCCCCTTCCCCTTCCTTCCGACCCTCAATCCAATTAATTGATCAGAGTGCCTTTGTTAGCCTTTATTGTCGTGGCGTCATGTTGTTGTCTTCTTCTTCCTATAAATTATTGGTATCCTGGGCGGTTGTCAATAACTTTGTTTTCCGGTCGCTCAATTACAGTTTTAAGTTTTTCACTCTTGGAAAATAAGTTTCGGGGTCGTAAGAGCCGTGGATAATCATCGGCAAGTACAACCAGATACGCTAACAGATTGTATGAACATTGTAAAAATACATCCCTAGAACACCTGCTTGAGAAGATTAATGCATCAATTACTTCCATAATTCTAATTATTATTTTGCTAAGAACTTGATAAAAAGTGGATCGTCACATTTGCAGTGAAATGAATAATTACTCTTTGTAACATATTTACAAAAATCTTGGGAACTTATCCGTTTTAGAATATATTGACTATGTATTACCAATTAGTTTATATATTGCGATTAAAATAACATGTAAAATTGTGAAGTTGCTTTATGAATCATTATATTGTTCCACTATTTATATTCATCACGTAGCGTGAGGTCACTCGAAAATGAAAATAAAATAAATTAAGTACAGGAGCTCAAAGAGATCAAAACAAACAGAAAAGTTTTAAAACCTGTCAAATCAAAACTTAATCAATTGTTGGCAAGTTTTACCCTGGGATTTATATTCGTTGCAAAATTGTAATCGGTTGAGACTAATGTATTATTCCAACTGATTAATATCTTCCTAATCGACGGCACAAACAGTTCCGTTGTTCACGATCATAAATTATTCTCGCGTTTAGGAAATGTCATGATAGTCTGAAACGGGTTATTGGCACGCTAAGAGCGTGCTAAAATATCTGCGATCAGTATTTGGTGGCAGTTATCTTCTTAACCGCACCTATATACTGTAATACACTACGGAGGTGCATTATTATGTGTTTACAAACTGGTGTTTTGCAGAAAATGTGGATAAAGAAAGTTAGGGATTGTAATTTCAGTTAGGGAAACAGATATAAGGCTTATTTTTTACGTTTCCGACCTTAAAAAAATCTAACCGAATGTGTAAAATGTGGGGAGGCAACATGGTTTATTATAAAACATGAATTAAACCTAAATTCTCTGTTGGATGGCTTATCTTGTAAACACCACGAGTGTTTTAGGATGGTACGTCAGGTAAAAGAAGGGGGGATACACCCTGTTAGTACCTCAAATAGTAAAGTAGAATTTTTAAAAGTACACTCAAATATGAATGGGTCATCCAACGGATTGGAATTTTGATTTGTTAACTGGAACTGTTACTAAAGATTTAAAATCAATAAAACAGTTTTGCGAATCAGTGTAGTGCATGCACGTTGTCTGCTAAGTCATGTGGGTGTACTGTTTGCAATTCAATTTTGTCGAGTGACGATGTCGTGGGAGTTATTTGCAAACACTACAGTGTTCATTCGAATACATCATGAGCGCAGAGATTAATAAAGAAAACACTACGCTTGAAGGGTTTTTACAACAAAAGAAGATTAAGCAAATGTTGCATTTAATATTTTTCCAACCCTCAATATTATGTGCTTATTGTTTAAATTGGTCAACATGATTAAAAGAGTGTAAAGTTTTTAAATATTCACAGAGTAATCTTTTGTTAAAGTAATTAGTGTTACGTAATTAGAACGCGTGGTAATGAACGTTGGCGTTCCGTCCGGAAATTGAGAGCAAAGGGCTACATGTAAAGAGCTGGTGATTTTACAAAACTTTTCATTTCCGACATTGTTGATGATTTTGTAAATTCATTTAATGAATTTGTCTTTGTCAGTGGAAAACCTGTAAATATTACTTCTTTTATTATAATTTAGAGAAAAATGATAATGCTAATTGGTATTTAAGAAGGCAGATTAGTTAACAAATCTATTTAAATATTCTTTTTTCAACAGTAAATTAAAAAATAATCTAAAACACTGTGTAGGAATTGTGAGTGTTTGAAGTTATCGTCCCTACCACCTACTCGTTGAAACTATCAAACTGAACAACATGAAAACGCTCTCATGGGAACGGTCAACACGGAGCGGTCAGATGCCGCCATGTTTAAGCGGTCAAATCAACAGTTTTGCTAATCCACCACATGTAAACAAAACATCGAATGTTTACCAAATCCGATGGTAAATCTGATGATCTTCCCTCCAAATAGGATATGTTTGTAAGGAACTCAGAGCGCGTTAAAACTGTTTTTATAATTTGTCCCTTACAATAAAAACAACACTGATGTATATATAAATTAATCTACTTTCCAATCGCAATTGTATAGTTTAAGCCGCGTCTGCACTGGGCGAACATGTTCGCCGACACCGAACAGTATCCTGGCGAACTTTTGTTTGTTTGTTGGTGTTAATTCCTAATGTATATCATATAGTCTATCACAAAAGTTTTTTTCGCCGAACAAGTTTACCACAAACGTTCGGTCAGTGCGGGCGCGATTTAAGATTACAAATTGTACAATTCAGACTTGCTCCTGAACTTAAATTGTATTTAGGCCTAGGCAGGTCTACATATTACCTCTAGTTGAAGTATACTATGACGAAGACAAATGTTTTTGAGCTTTATTCAACATTTCTGTCAGGCCGTAGAGAATATACTTAATGTCCATATTAAAATGTAATCCTACAGAGCGTTGTCCGTACCTAAATACGTCGTCTTATAGTATATTTCGTCACAAGTCATTTGGTCGATCGTTTCAAGTTCGAGACGAAGTCGAGAGTCGAGAAGTTCGAGAAGTTCGAGAGTCGAAGTCTCGACTTCGTCTCGAACTTGAAACACGATCTCAGGGCCGGCAAAACGCCTCTTTCGGCCCGAGTTATGAACGATATTTTTCATCACACTACACAATTCAATAAATTCTAAACAAGTGAAAAAAATACTTTTTTGTTCATTTCAAACAAAACATAACATCAACTAACTTCGCGAGATGTAGGCCTACTGCTTGAGTTTCTGGTTGCTAGGCAACCACTTCACATCAGCTAAGGCCACCAAAACTAATACTCTAACGGTAAGTGACTACAGCTGATTCCAAGGGAAAAGCACAATTTTCCCATCTACGTCATACATATTTAACAGTTGCTATCAGCTGAACTACTCACTACGTCATTGATTTGTCATTTTTTTGTTGTTGTTGTTGATGTTAAATACCTTATTTCAATTTAAGTCAATTCGTTTATTGATTTTACCACATGGGTTACATCAAATGTTAAATACCTTATAATATTCTAGATTTCTCTGCTACCATTTTCATTACCGCCCTAGGCCGGAAAAATTTGCCGGCCTAGGCCGGCAAAACAGGTGTTTCGTTGGTAGAGGTGAGGATCGAAAACAGGTGATATCGATGTAGTGTGATGAAAAAATATTTTCACAGTTTACACGAAAGCAAATATAAATACCCCCAGTCTTTAACCCTCACACCAACTATTGTATGACTCATCCAGACCTGTCACTTTTACGCCAAATTCATCCCGCATACATCCTTGACAAATAGGAGCAAATCCAGGAAATCCCCCGATATCCTCAGCAATATCCAGGACAAGGGTGGCAGAAGGCTGTGTTCTGATTGGACATAAATTAGCGTAACTGCCCTCGCGGGGCTGTTAGCGGATTGCGTAGGGGGTTAAGGTTGTGTTCCACGCCATTAGTGTAACACGGGGATTAGGCTGTCGACGACGACTGGAACAGCTGTAGACGCTGGGTACACGGGGACGGTCGCGAGCGTGGCTGCGGGTGGCGGTGTGAGCGGGGAATCCTGGGGAATCGTTAAAACTGAAGGGAAATTTTGGTTTGAGGTAATGTAGCCATTGGTGAGTTAGCAAAATTCAAAAGGAATAGTTATGACTATCCTTCAAAATACCTACGATACAGCTGATAGCATTCGAACTTAAACCTAAACTGTGGAATTTGGTAACATTTTGTATTATTTTCTAATGGAGCAAACAAACATAAATTCTTATTAGGGTTGACCGGGGTAATTGTGAACGGGTTTTCGTGTTTTGACAAAAAATTCTTTTTTTAAGTACTTTTCATTACAAATATCATATTATAGTATATATATTTTTAATTCTACATTATTCAGGATACATTATACAAATTTTCAGAAAATTCCTCTGATAAACAAAATTGTTACAAGCCATTCACAATTCCCCGGCACGGTATTGCAAATCTTATCAATTCTGGGGTAAATGTGAATGCCATCAGAAAAATTATTTAAAACACACCAAAAGTGAAATGGAGCAAATCAAAATAAAGCCCAACTAATTCTCTTCACATTTACCCCACTTTCAAAATTATAGTCAAACAAAAGCATTCACAATTCCCCCTGGTTTAATGCAGGTTCGAGATTTCTTAAAATTGCGAAAAAATGCAAGGTAAAAAACATTAACCAAAACTGTATTAATAACATAAAAACGATATATTGCCCAGGGTGTCTAGTAGTCTTGAAAATCTGGAAAGTCTTGAATTAGTATTGAATTTAACAATGGTCTTGAAAAGTCTGGAATTAGTCTTGAATTTGCCTTCTTGTCTTGAAATTTCTAACAATTTTAATTATGGAGACGCTTGTGATCGCCGATTAAGATAAGCTAACTGGAGATGCTTATGATCCCCAATCAAAACGCTTGTGACTGTAGACAGTAAATGCTCGCGACCACCATGCGGAGACGCTGGTATTGACTCTTGATTCAGTGTATGCTGAAAAATTTCCTAAAAATGGTGTTAGCTATCATTGGCCTACAAGCTAATGAAAACAAGGAGAAGCAACATTGTAATTATTATCAAATGTATGCAATTTTTATGTGTTCTATAAATTTGATATCACTATTGAATTTGTAGAATTATTTATACTAGTGCTCGCCCACTGGTCGAAATTCGACCAAACATTCTGTTGATCTTGGGCCAGTTACAGTAGTTTTAAAATGTTTTATAACTAAACATCTGTGCTTCCTAAATTGCTAGCATTTCTCATTAAAACAGCTGTCTAATGATTCAATTATCCTTCTCCCATAAGATTAACATTGAAACTTTGAAAGCCTGTAAGGCGGAGCCCTGAGGGCTGATGTGAATTACAATGAGATTCTGCTCATCTACATGACGATACCTTTCTAACGGTATTTTCTGATTTCTTCTACGTTGGGCACAAGCTGAGAAAAAAGGAGGAAAAGAAACATGCTTGCCTATTAATATATAGATTATTTATTTTAACAATAAACAAACAGCCCTACGAAAGACCGGCTCACAGCTAGTATTTAATAAAAATAGAAGATTACACTTGCGCATTATTATAATTCAGACCATTTTAATTTTCAATGTTGTTGCAGAATTAATATTGCTTATTATTTAATAAGTTAGAATTTTATAGTTTCATTTTAATAGTCTTGTTTTTGACAAAAAAATATTAAGATTCATTGTATTAGCCGCTGATTTGCTATTGAAAAGTAAAATTTATTAGCCGCTGAACTGCTATTATTGAAGACTGAAATAGTATACACATACCTTGCTTCTGTCGAGCAGCTCAAATTTGTTGTTGTATATTATCACCACATGCTTTGCCGTGAATACAGCATTGTCAAGTGATGTAAGAACATACTATCCATCGAATGATTGGTCTTAAGGATTAAAATAGACAAAACATATCACAAACACAGTTCAGTTTGTCTACAGTAGACCCCCTCTTAACCGGCTACCTTTTAACCGGTCTCCGCTTTAACCGGCCTACCCTGACACAAAATAACATATTTTTAACTGTCCATGTTTAACTCAACATCGTTTTAACCGGCCGTTTTTCGCCGGAAACGTAGTTTTCTTATGTAATGTATCATTCAATTCAACTAATTTCATATTGACGTTCTCAAACCATGTAACGTCCTGGACGAAAGTGAATGCCATCAGAAGTCAGTGCAATTGGACCTACTATACAGCAGTAGACCACAATAAAGAAACAAATTATTATTAGTGTAGGTTTGTGGTGGATTTCATGGGTAGCGGATGTTAGCTATAAATAATATACAGGAATGTATTTAAGGTTGTTTTTCAAGTGAAAATTATATTTAGGCCATATAAAATTGGAGGTTGGCGTTCCTAATGAACATTGATTTAACCGGCCAATTCGTTATCCGGCCGCGGCCTTGTCCTGAGGTGGCTGGTTAAGAGGGAGTCTACTGTATTTTGATTTTTGATCAATCTTTAAATGGATAGTATGTTCTTGTATCACTTGACAATGTCGTATTCTCGGCAAAACCTGTAGTAATTATATTCAACAATAAAATTTGAGCTGCTTGACGGAAGGTATGTGTATACTACTTAAAACAAATCTGTTAGCGGCAACTATACTGTATAAATAATTTTGTAAAATGTAAAATAGAAATTATGTCGAGTAGTGCAATAGTCTCGAAAAAAGTGAAGAAGTCTTGAAAAAGTCTGGAATTAGTCTTGAATTTTGAAAGATAAATAAACTAGACACCCTGATTGCCATAACAACTTATAAAAAATATGAAAAATGTCAAAATTTAATTCATTTTCACTAAAAAAATTCAAGAGAGAACTTTGTAAATTAACGAAATGAAACCTAGCCTAACCTAGAGAAGTGAAACAGTATTACTGCTCACTGTCTCCCACAGCTCCATTGAATACATAAGTAGTTTTGCGGTTTTTGTAAGTTGTTATGGGATAGAGGAGTACAGCAACAATGTCAAAAATAGCAACAGTAAACAAATTGTTTTCCTTGCACTCAAATTCAGTTTTTGCGTTATTGGCACAACGGAAACCTTGCACTGTTATGTCACCATCATCAGAGTGAGTTAACTCTTTACAATTAACAAAATTTAACTCAGTTCCTGCAAAAAAAGTGCACTGCTTGTATTTTGTATTGAATTGGGGCAATTGTGAACAGCATTCACAATTACCCCTTTTTGTAATTCACAATTACCCCACAATTTAAAAATTATGGGGTAATTGTGAATTGGCAATAAATCCTAGAATTTTTATTGCAGTTGATAAAGAAACCTCTCAGGCTTTAGAGCACTTCTCTAGAAGTGCTTTAAAAAATTTCTAAAAAAAAATAAATAATAAATTTATTTTTTAATTAATTTTTTTGTTGAGTGGCCGAGGTGATACACCAAAAAAATCTAAGGGTTTTTTCATGCTAATGGAAAAAATACTAATTTTTTGAAATTTAATAACAATTTTTAATTGTGTATTGAGAAAAGACCAAAAAACATGTTTTAAGTTGGTTTTTAATAATATTAATGTTAGTTTCTAAGTTATAAGCGGCGTTCACAATTACCCCGGTCAACCATCGGATTGCAGCGATTTTTTATTTTATTTTTTGTTTTAGCATTTGTTCACTTGAAAATGTTCTTGAATTCATAAACTCACAAATGGTTGTTGTTAAACTCATGGCAATTACTAACCATTATAAAAGATTGAAAACAAAAATAAAAAATAGCAAATATACTATGGTATTTTAGGATATTGTGCTAGAAAATGAATTATCTGCGAACCGGTGGATGTTACTGTGAAAAGTAATTAATTACATTGGCGATGGCAATAAAAAATGAAACTATTTTCATGCAACTGCATTTTGTGTGTGTGTCTAGGGAGGAGGAAAGTTTTTCCAAGCTTAACTAAACGATTTGTTGTTTAGTCGTCTGAACACAACAAAACGTAAAAGGCACAAACGTACAAATCGTAAACATGTAGAGTTTTAAGATATTATTCACTGATTAGCGTATTTTAAGTAATTTTTGCGGATGGCCTAGAGCTCCACACCACTCTTTAAAGTTTATGATGTTGAAATATTTCATAACAGTTTCTAAAATTCGTTTGTAAAATTGGTCTGGAATGTTTCATTACTTATCCTTTATTCAAACTATCCTTTGGTGTATAACCGATGAAGACGTGTTTCGGCTTCAAGCCATCACCAGCGCATATTTTATACACTATTTGCCATCATTTAGATGATTAGATATTTTATGTAACATTGGCTACCGCTATAAGTAAAAACACTTAAATATGAAGAACTGGTTATAATTAACTAAAACACACAGTACATTTGAATTTTAAAATTTAACTAGCAATGTATATCACATTCCAAACAATTATTTATTTTACTACTTATCATTAGTTTCGTATTATTTATCTACCACCAAATCCAGCCACAAAATAAGGGCGTTGTAGCGTGAGCGTTAAGAGTTTGGGTAAACCACATCATTACTGCTGTTCAAACAAGTCCGCCATGTCCGGCTCTAATGAATTCTCCGAATCTGACCTGACAGGACGTTTGGCCGTTTTACACAATTACAACTTTATATCGCCCTGAGTGTGCTCGTTCTGTGTGTAATTTTTATTGCATAAAAACGATATAGCAACTTTTTTACGTGGGTATAAAAGGTTTTTGCTTCGATTCAATGTTGATAGTAGTGGGCGTACATAACTCTTTAATTATGCTTTGTCGTTTCAAAATTTTAGTCTACTCGTCTTCTGTTTTAGACCCGAAGGAAAGCCTATGTTTATTTTCACTATGAGTTATTATGCGACTCTTTCACGTACAGTAGCTTTCGAACTTATTTCTCGAATGAAAGCAGTCTCATTATTTCACTGATTGCGAATTATTGGTTTTTTCGTCCGTTCTCATGAGTTTACACAGTTATTCTTTGTAATATCACAGATTAAGGAACCTTTAAAGGCTCCTTACTCTGTGGTAATATTCTTGAAGTCTGTGTTGTTGTGTGAACTGGAACAATGCACATAAATCGTAGATTTCATTGTAAGTCTACTTCCTAAAACGTATGGCTGTAATGTGTATTGATATAAAGTTAAACGAAAAAATATTGTTTCATATGCCTTTACTATTCTTATGTCAAATTGGAAACAGAATGTTTTTTTATTAGGCCTAATTTGATGGTAGTTTAAGAATTTGGTGGAATTAAAGATATTTTACCCCTTTTTTTATGAACTTGTCTGTTTATATATGGCACATAATTTTACTTCGTAGAACAAAAAATAAATAAATAAATAAGAGGTTGTCAGTCCTCTTTTTGCCTTACTGTGTAGACTATGAAAGGGGTGAGCCGCTGCAGTAAGGCTACACTGAATTTACTGAATCCAGTGAATGGAAATTTACTGACAAAATTTCCTAGCAGATAGCAGATGTCGTATTCACGACCCACGACAAATTTTCAAGATGTAGGCTATGAAATAATTATCTGATTCATGTTTCTTAACAACTGATTATCCAAAAATCTTGTAGAAATATCTCTTATAACATCTCATGGACCAGCCCTGTAGCCAGGCCATCGTCACGCCACAGCCGGCACCGTCCAGCACGCCCGTACGTTGGCACAGGTCGCGGCGCGGCGGTGGCGGCCGCGAGGTGATCGAACCGTGTCCCGCGCGGGAGTGTGTGTGGGACTCGCATTGTGTGCAGATGACGTCGCGGATCCGTAATTGCTGCGAGTGTTTACGGATTAATAAACACCAGAACAGACCGGACTGGAGCCACTCCCTGGCGGGGGTGTGGAGCGAGTTGTCTTGTTGATGGTGAAGTGACACAGCGTCTTCGGGGTTAATAACTCCTCCATTCTTCTCTCGCAAGGGGGTCCTCATGGTGAATTGGCAGTTCTACATCTTTAAAGGACAAATTAACTTCATTGGATGACGTGATATAAGATTTTAATAGTCCAGAGTTTAAGGAGTTATAAAAAAGTAATTTCTTACAGTCGTGTTGTTTAAATACTGGAAAGTAAATCTTAGTAATTGTTATAAAATGTAACGTATGGTAGGCTATCATTTTAAACAGGCTATTACAACCACAGGTTTACAATAACAAGCTGTTTGCTGTTTAAATAATGCTTAAAAGTAGTGTTCTTTTATTTTTTCCCCTTTCGTTGTCATTTCTTTAAAAACATTGCAACCCACAAGACGAACGTTAAAATTGCAATTTTCTTTGGATTAAAAACGATGGTTCATGGGGTTGAGGCTGTTTCTAAACTTATTTTTGGGACTCTTAAATTCAAATTTGAAACTATAATACCCGCTAAATTTTGAGATACAATTTAAATACATCGCTTCAGACATATGTCTCAACGACGGTATCGTGTTATAGTACCGCATAAGATTTTGTTGAAATACGGCATAAAAAAAACGTGACCAAGAATAAAAATATTTGTTTTTATATTTCATTTATCCAGTCCTGATTTTCAATTGTAAAATGTGTATTTGTTAATCAATCTCTAGTTTAAATAACGCAGATAACATTCTGAAAATGTTACAATATTTGAATGCCGAATGATACATCACAAACCATACAAACATATTCATATTTGTAATATTAAATATGAGTGGGTTCCAGCAAAACATTCCCTACAGACAACTCGCAATGTTTACATGAGATAACAGTATATTTATAATTGATTGCATGTGGCACAACAATATTCATATGTAATTATGTTGTTTATAATTGTAAGTCTTAAAATATAGGCCTACTACATCATAATTGTGCATATTTATGAACAAACATGGTTCTTTATTTAATATAAATCACATTCTCCATAAAATAGTACATTGAAATTTCACAATTACTAAAATTATATGTTTTATAATAACTAAGCCTTAACAAAGAAATATAAAAAATTACATTAATGTCATTTGTACCGTGCTCACAGAGAGTCAACTGTGATCAACGATGAGTGAGCTGGATTTGTTAAAAAGTTGCCGATTATTCCAAGAGATAATCAATTCAATCCCGATTTACCCCTCATTAGTTAATAACCAAATAGCTGTAAATTATAATGAGCGGGGTCGGTTTTTGTCCGCTTCATTCGTATCATTAGTGGATTGAATTATCATCCGCCCGGTTTTTGTACTGTTGATAATGTCTGCATAATTGGGCGCATTTACTTTTTCACGCGTAGTTTAACTAATGCTCTACTACTTTTTATTCAAGTAAGTTGCACAGAGGTTGTCGTGTTTTTAAATGTGCTTTTCTTTTATTATTTCTACTGTAAGTTATTTATAATTGAGCAAATTCCACTTTGCATCAGAAACATCTTAGATGAATTATTTACTTCCAGTTCGATTTAGTATTCCTATTAGTTTGTTATTGGTTATTAATTGTAATTTTTTGGGGGGAAATCAATGACTTGATCTTGTGTATTCTTTAAAAGCACTTGATTGAAAAGTGCAACAAAACCAGTGAGAATTGTTTTCACGTACGGTTCATAAATGTGTTCTTGAAAATCATTTGTCGCTTACCATATAGTCCTTGCTATGAAGTCAAATTAAGAATAAAATTATTTAAAGTACTTTAATCGTTTACCGCATCATCATCATCAACCAAGACAGCTGTAATAAAGGTGTTAGTTGATAATGTTGTCGAAAGTCCTCAAATTACAAAATATCCTAAAACTTTAAGGAACACGAAATTATTTATCAATTACCGTAACAGTTTATGTACAATTAAGAAAGTCACAGTAGAAATCAACTCATGAATCAGCAAATATAACTTGAGTAAGCGGTTTTACTGGCATTTTAACGACCCGACTCCATCTTCACTCATCATCGTGGATGACATTTCGGCCGGGCTTCTCCCACAACAATGTCCCGTCACAATACACTACGACGGCGTCCCACGATCTTGCTACTAATTTCTCTTCCTTTCCCATCCGACTAGGAAGCTCACGGCCGTGCGTTTCCCATTAGACAATAACATTGGAGACATCGCGGTCCCAGCAGATTTGTCCTGGAGACTTTCACTCTAGCAGGGCTTGCGGTTGTTAAAAGAGTTCTTTATTATGGTGGCGAGAGCGCCTTCTTCATCTTTTAAGTCCATTAGGACTATAGAGAAGTATACTGTAGAGAGCTGGCTGGCAGTTAAAGCTCTAAGTGTAATTACTACGTTTGCAATGATGGTTTATTTTTTAGTACGCGAGGAAAGCTCTAAGTCTGTTTACGACCTCCGCAACCCAAATTTTACTTAATTAGGTACACTTGCAAATGGCAGAGTTGAGTGCTAAATTATTTTGTCGATAAATTTGTTCTAATTTGATTAAAATCATGAGGAAAGATTTTATTGTCTCGAATCAGTTTTCAAGATTTTAATATGAATAAAATAGATTAAACTATAGCTTTAAAATGTATTTATTACATTCATTTTTACTCCAAATCAAAGTTCCAGTTTTATTAATGAGTATTACATACAAGCAATAGAATTAAAGGTGAGCATTTTTTATTAATCCTCATTAACAAGCTTTGAAAACCAAAAGTACATTACAAATTTTCGTCATTTAATTGTAAACGTAATTTTTTTATTTCAAACTAATTTTTTTAGCTAACATAAAAAATTAAAAGCAACAGTAAAGTAAAATAAATCAGTATTTAAATATTCAGTTTATTCCGTTCAGGTTTTGCGTGGTTAATTATGAATTCAGTTTCAACGTTGCATTTTCAGTAGTTTCACCAAAAGTCAGCAAACAAAGTTTGTATTTGCAATTTAGATATCGATCTCTAACGGTGTTGATAAAAAATAAATTATTGCACTTATTAATTTAATCAAGCACCTACTAGAATGTAATTCTATTACTACTCTTAGGATGTAGCAATATTATTTCGCAGAGGAGGTGTATATCTTACACGGGCCAACAGAGGGCCCGGGACAAATTGGCCATAACATTAATCTGGATTTAATGGCGTGGACGGACACAATTCATTGAAGCGAGTTACTATTTGATAACAAATTTTTATTGATGGCAAAATCCCTCGTGACTTTGTTAAAATCTGTGTTCCTCCACGATGGGTTGAGAGTTTTGTCTGAGTATGACCACAATTAATTGAAAATGTAGTCTATTACGTCATTATTGGTAGTTTATTTTTTCAATTATTGCCCAAAAATACCTAGAAATAAAACTAATTACTAAATTTTTTATCTGTACATAGTTTATTATATAGGTTTATTTGGTAAAACTTGCAATTTCTTAAATTTAAATTTAATTGCAGTTCATGGAATGCATCATTCTGATGTCGAAAAATAATTTAAAATAGTTGAGGTAAAAGATTTTCAAATGACCCATTCCTTAAGTTTGAAAAGTTTACCACAAATAAGTAGGCCTAGTGTAGAATGCACAATAATTATTGACTAACAAGTCTCTTTTTTACTTAGATTTTGACGTCTTTAATAAAATTATATTTTTGGAATTTAACTTAGCAAGGTGGTCGTGCATGATTCCTCACTTACAACAATTAAGTAGGCTTGTGTTATTTTATTTTATTTTACATTTAAATATTGGTATAGTTGAAAGTATTTAGTAGCATTCTTAATCCCCCTGATGTTTGTCACAAATTTTTAAAGCTTGATATAACCCATAGCTGCAGGTTATAGTTTTAAATAATAGTTTAGATTACACATATTGTATTACTTTATGATGATAGCTCAATATGTCTTTAATTTATCGTTTGCCGCGTGAATTTTGTTTTTGCCGCGAGGGTTCTAAAGTTATTGTAAGTTTATCATATTAGCATGAAATAACTTAGCCTAAGATAACTTCCAAGGAGGTTGAGGTACACTCTCTGGAATTGAGATTAGAGATGTGTATAAATGTCTTAATCCCTCATGCAAATTGCTCGTACGCCTCGCTCAAGAGATGCGTGAACCATCGTCACTTACAGTTTAACAGCTCGAACCTCCTTACTTCATTTACTAGATTGAAACATGCCTTTACTTCTAAGATGTATGATTATTTGGTTATCTCTACAATCAACTAATAAATTCATGCTTATAATAATTTCCAAAAAAACTATTTTTACTTTTTATGTCCGAATGAATAAAAGAAATTTTATTTTCAGTTCGCGTGGTTTTATATTATATACATCGTTTAATGGTCCATTATGATGAACACCTAATTAAAAATTAGATATTATGATTAAATAAAATCCTCTTTTAATTTAGACTCTCGATTTTGTCACTACTGTACTGAATTTCGTAGTATTTTGTTTCTTTTCTTAAATGAGTAAACAAACATAGGCTATAAAATTACCTTGAAAATAAAATAAAATTTTATATTCACAAAAAAACTCAAAAATTTACTAAATAAACTCAAGTTTTTGTTTGCATAAAATATTAACTTGTGTACGTAGCTTAAACAAAGTTTTAATATACCAGTATCATCTTAGATACTCTAACTCAATTTAATTTAAATATCTAAAAGTCGCTAATGCACTAACGAAATTCACGGTAGTTTGATTGAAAACGAATAAAAGTTTTTCTTTGTCCATACAGAGTAACAAGATTACAAATGCGTCAATTTCCTTGGATAAAAAACAAAATTCCAAGGTATTTGTTTTGAAACTTTCTAATGAAAGTATCCTGCAACGTTCAAAGCTCTCTTTTCACTATACATTTATTTCATCCTCAGTTTCGAATCGTGAAAAACTTTGTTTGGTATGTATCTCGGTAGAATTGCAGTGTTTATTCCTAGTCTCTTACTTAGAGTTGATAACATTGCCGGACAATGTATACGTACAACAGTTTAGTTACTCAGAATCCGCTGTGGTATGTAATATTCTCCTGAAATTTGGTTCACTTACTTTACACATTCAAGACCTAAATCTGAACTATCAGACTATCAGGTTAATCACGGGTTCCATCAGGAAATCCTTGGAAAAAAACTTGTTCACCGTAAATTTTCAGTTCATGGATTCGCTGACTACAACAATCAATTGTCTAATCCAATAAATAAGATTTGAGTTCTGACGCAAAATAAATTTTGATTTAGAAAAATCTGATTATTCTTGTTAATGTTTATTTTTCATCGAAAATCACAAGATAGGAGAGATTCCTTGAGCAGCAAGAAGCTGAGCGATTTTTCCCGGGTTATAAATAACCTACGTTATGCCTCATCTGTTTAACACGCTTCGTTACGCCTAGTGACGCTACGATTCAGATTTTTAAGCCATCCAGGTGGCATTGAAAATGTGACATAACTTATTTTACGCAAGCTATTAAGCAAGTTGGTGATATGTTTATAATGTTAGTTTCATTTTTATATATACGATGTTTTACCTACAGTACACAAGTTAATAGGCTTTAACCGTTACCAAAAATCTTGGTTTGGAACTTGTCAAACCACCTGAGACGCACTCTTTACTCTTGAAGTCTTCGGGACTCTGTTGTAAGAACTCCGTCAGCCTAAATACCTGAAATCGCGCAAACGTGAATAATTAATTAAGGTCTTTTAACATTTTATGGTCACGTTCATATGTCATTGTTTTTTCATCGCATAATTTTAAAATAATGAGTGGTGCCTCCAACAGAAATATACCCAAGGTTTAAAACAATATAACCAATGAAACTGAAATGTTTTTAGGTAAATTAAACTACAGTAAGTTAATATAAATCGTTAAAAAGAATTTTAAACTTTTGTATTTATATTTTACTTAAATGCTTTTACAGTTGAACCCACGTTGTTAGTGTCAGTACCGTGATGATATTTCAACCACGTAAACAAACTGATTTGAAATGGTCCAGCATAGTGTTAAAATAGAGCAGTTATGTTATTGTTAGAAAATATCCCGTCCCAAATATCGGCGACGGAGGGAGGAACGCCCGTTCAGAAATACACCTTCTCTGGCACTAAAGATTATCTCCTGTCTGCTTTATATTTCAAACCTGTCAAAGCTCTTCATGGTAATTCTACATTTGAAACAACGAGTACTTCCTTAACCTTATGTATAAATCGTCTTAGGAGATAATATAACCTAATAAATTAGGTTGTCAATAAAGTATATAATTTTGCCTTTGAGATTAATATAGATTTAGTTGGCGTTGTAATTAAATTTTTGTTTGAAAGTAGAATTTTTGAAAGGAAAAGAGGGGGGTGTTAATTACCGTTCTAAGAAGAATAAGAGCACGCCCTACTTTTATGAACAATAAGTGCAATGAAATAAGGATATTTATTCAGTATGGCGTTAAATATGATAATACTGGCCATTTTATTAAACAAATGAATTTATCATGTTTTTATCCACGAATATTGAATTCTACTGGTATCCTGTATTCATTAAATAATCAATAATCTATCTTCTTATTTCTATAAGGGTTTCGTCTGTTACGTCCCTTTTTCTCTCGACCCACTGAACCGATTTTTAAGATTGAGGTGTCATTTTAAAGCTTAGGATTTAGCGCAGTGACGAATCGTAATTAGAAAGGTCACATCGTTTCGGACTTCGCCCCCCTCGCCTTTGATTTATTTCTAGAGGGCGCTTTAAAATGTTGACCAACTTTTATTGCAAGTTCTTTAATGTGAATTGTAATTTAACAGCTGATTACCTTCAGATGAATTTTAAAAGCCATATAGTAAACAAAAATAGATCTCTGTCACTTCATAATCAACATTCACGTACTGAAGGTGAGTTTCACTCATACAGAATCATAAAATGCGCAATTTGCGCACGGGCCACCTCGTAAGTAAATAATTGAGTTATGATTCCTTCCTCAAATTTCACTCGGATTTACACTAAAAAAGATAAAAATATGTATTTTTTATATTCATTTTTATTTACATTTTTCGTTTTTTTTTTTTTCCTTAAGAAGTATTTTAAGAAAGCGGGTGAGGCGAGGAAAGGAAGAGATATTGACAACTCTGTTGGACAAAGTCTAAAAATAAAGTAATCTTTTCCTCGACAGGCGTTTAACTTTTCCAACTGAAGATGCTTCCCTGGAGCTTCAAGCCCTGGTTTTAAATTTGAAAATATGTAAACAATAAATATATTTTAGATGAAAAATAACTTCTGTGATGTAAAGTGCAACAAGTATTGTCCTCAATTTGTATTAAAGTGGTATTATAATATAATTGACTGCAACAATGGATTTTCAGCCCAACATTATCCTAATTAGTATTAGAGCCATGTTGAGAACATTTTCCCCGGCATGGAAAACATCGTCGACTGATGAATATCCATGTATTTTTCATTGGTTTATTTTTCCATCAATTTCTGTGTTTACTTTTTTAGTGACATTTTGTATCACGTCAAGTGTGCCTGAAAAGTCAAACCATCTGTGAAGTCTATCATATTGTATATTCAGGAATATATTTATTTTCATACTAGCTAATATCACGTCAAAATGACGGGTTTTTTTTTAAGAATTGTTCATAAAATGTTAGGTTTATGATTGTTAAAAGTAACAAATTCTGAAATCCCTAACGACATACAGGAACTTAAATTTTGCAGTTTTCCTTAGCAATTTAAACAGATTTGGTTTTACAATATAGTATTTATATAGTAGATTTATATATCGTAGTATTGATATAGTAGAGTAGGAATTATTTTTTGATTTGGTTTTACAATATAGTATAAGAATTAAAAAAAACCGATGATAGTAAAAATATTTTGTCATCATTTTCATTTACTCTATTACTGTTGTGTTGCTAATTATCAGGATTTTTTACCGATACCAAATCACTATGCAAAATGTTTCTGATTTTCTTGATCTCTTGTTTAAACTTTCTTTCATTTTGCTCTTCTTATTCTGAGTATTTATTCTTGTGTCTATTTCTTCATAGTTCACATTTTATCTTCACATTTTGACTCCTCCCTTTTGTATACCAGCGAGAGTAGTAAACTAATTATTAAATATATTGAAGCCATAAGAAATCCATCATCATGAGTCATCAAGACATGAATAAGAAATCCATTGAGACAAAACTGGCCATGTACTGTTCAGTAGTTTTCTTTCTAGACATAAATACACTCTTGTTATGCAGGACTACATATGAGCCATTGACAAAAACTTTTTGAAACTGGTATCTCGTAATATTAATAGCAAAACGGAACCCGCCAGTGAGCATAAGCTAGTCTTATTCTAACTAAAAATTAGTTAGGAAAAACTAAATTTTCATTTGATTCAATATGCGTTTCTAATTTCAACCTGGCGAGCAGAATACATGAGTCAATCCGAGTGGAACATTAATCTTGGTTTAATGGAGTGAAGAAGCTTAGTTGTTACCGGTAAATCTGCTATCGGAGAGAACCCTTTTCCAATGCTGCTAATTCTGTCAAACAACTTTATACCTTAAACAATGTTGTTCCTGTGAAGTTGTTATACGTTTTTTTAGTTTAAAAATAACGCTTGCTTATTGGAAGCGATTGGTCAATTCCACTTTTTATCCATTCCGATTCCAATTACTGCAAATCTATTCCCGATTCAGATTCCATCGATACCTAATAGTAGAGAGGTTTTCAAAGTAATTTATCTTATTTGTAAAATTTGTTTTATTTTTAATTGTTGACAAGTATGTTTACAAAGAAATAAGATTTGGTACATTAACACTACACCTTAAAAATCTTTTTTTTTAAGGAACTATCACTTTTCTGTCATACCATGGGGACATCCCGCCTGGAGTCAGAAGGGAATCTCATATGTAAGCATAGGTCAAATGTGTACATTAAATTAAATGTCTCTAAGAATAGAGAACAATGCCGCAAACCCGCGACCTCAAAAGGACGACCGAGTCATAAGTTGCAGGCGATCAAACTTTGCATTAAAATCATATTGCTGAAAACAATAAATGCAATAACTCCCGATTTACTTGACCTTTTGAGCTGGGGTGGTAACGTAGGCCTACTTCAAAATGTTGCTTCATATGGGACGTCCTTAAGGAGGTCTTGGAAAAACACTTCATCGGCCTACGTCATATCATACATCATTTTAAAGTTCTTTGCATTCAAAGTAATTTGCCACAAACTTGACCTCAGTTATTGCATTTATTGTTTTCAGCAATATGATCTTATAATGCAATGTTTGATCGCCTGCAATTTTTGCAATGGCCTTTTTAGGTTGGGTATGCGGCATTGTCCTCTATTCTTAGAGACCTTTAATTTGATATACTGTATTGACCTAATCTTAATATAAGATTTCCTTTTGACTCCTGGTGGGACGTCCCCATAATGACAGAATACTAATAGTTCCTTAAAAAAGTAGATTATTACGTGTAGTGTAATGAATATTATCGATTTATCTGTTATCGTTCAGAAAATATTAAACCCGTGCGGGACTTATGCACACCCTGTATAGTAAGATTTGTTATTAAAGGTTCGAAGGACTCATTGCTAAAAATGAAACAAACAATGAACACATTCATCCATATATTTATGAATTGAGATTTTTTGAATAACGCAAATGATTTGTGAGTTTGAAGAGATGGAACGTATCGCATTTAGTTTTCATATCTAAAGCCCAGCGAGTGTAGGCCTACACGCTTGTACGCTCTCTGCAAATATTTACATTCATTGATGCAATTCTGCCAATGTGGTCAGTTTTTTCCTCGTATTGTTAACAGATTATTCCACATGAGATGCTGTACGAATTGTTTATTTGTAAATTTGGAACTGATTAAAATCGAGGTAAGAAATTTCTGCCTTTATCTGTTTTTATAAAGAAAAAATGTAATAATCCGTTGACATATATTGTACCTCATATTTTTAGCTAATTTTCTTCGAGGCCTTTTAATCAATTTGTTTTCTTAATTTTAAACTATTTAATACAATTAAAACGACGTTTTTTTTTTTAAATGAATAAACTGTTAATATTGTCATATTAACGATGATTTATTGAGGCAACGAGGAAACGAGGAATTATTGAAATATAAACCAATTCGTTCGTTATGAAATCCAACAAGGGTCAGATCTGACTTGAGCTGAAAGTAGGTTAGGTTACACGAATCAAGCGAGTTAAAGTGTAATTAAATAAGTTTTTTTTATACTAGGAATCAAATAATGTTAATTTTTTCTACCATTTTACCTCAAAACCATAAAAGTAAATAAAAAAACTCTATTGGAAGTATTCGGCTTATTTTGTTTTATTTTATGTTTAACCACTTACAAATAAAGTTAGCAAAAAATTCAATGAATTATTTTTGTTTAGCGTTATCATTGTTTTACCAAGAGGAAGTATAAAACGAAGTCTTGCTTGCCTTGTTGTCCATGTTTATTTTCACCTCTTTTTACAAATTATTTTACCAACTGTCACATTATTTTGGTAAAGCGTTAAAATTCCAGTCGTACGGTTATATTCTTTATCTTTTATTTACAGAAGAGTAGTGTAAAATTGCGGCCGCTGGCCCAGTTCAAGGTCACCTGAGGGATGACGTCATCGAGGTCAATGACCCCACCGATGACGTCATCGATGACGTCATCGATGACGCAATCGATGACGTCATCACTAATGACGTCATTTCGATGACGTCACACCCATGACGTCACAGAAATGACGTGCTGATGACGTCATCACCCCTTACGTCATCAAAATGACGTCACCGACGCCACTGAGGTCAAGGTCATGCCGAAACTTAAAATTTTTTGGCACTTTTGCCGTTTCTCGCACTACGCTCCGAGTTTCAGTCAGAGTCCTCGTGACCTTGACCACTTGGAGCGAATTTCCGACGAGAAACGGCAAAAGTGCCAAGTTAAACTCGAGTTTCTGACATGACTCTGCCTAAATGGGCAATCGGTTATCCCTCAGGTGACCTTGAACCAGTACAACGCCCGCAATTTCATGTTACTGCGACCTTGAAAACTTAACAACGGAGCGCCGACACCGATGCGCACCCCACGACAGCCACCGAGTGACTGACCGTCAGGCTCCGTGTACTCTAGGTATATGGGGAAGTGGAGGGGGAAATTTCAAGGTCATCCAAATGGAGTTTTAAAAAAGTTGAAGAGTAGAAATACTACTCTTGTGCTTCCTGGGCGACCTCATCAATTTCCAACGGATCTGTAAACCAATCCGATCTGTAGCGGCAGGAGTCCAGAAAACAGGTGCACCACCCATCAGGTTGTCCGTAGCACTTCCGACAATTGGTAAGATTGGAGAAGTGAAATTTAATACACCGCTGCGGACAACAAGTATAAAAGTATTTGGATTTGTAGATTTTGAAAGTTTGTAGTACCGGTGGTGGCAGCTGTTGGTTCTTGCATCTACACCTGCAACATCCGAAGCATTCACATTGCCGGCAGGCCAGCCCATCCACTTGCCACTTTGGTAAGAGGAAACACTTATCCTCACAGCAATAGGTTGTCCCCGTCTCTTCCTCCCAACGCTTCTTTGTACAATATGTGACGCCTTGTATCTCCAAACACCTATGCTCGCAACATGAGATGCGCTTACTTTCCATAGCTGATGTTGCTTTGACGAGGGAGCACGATGAAGTGATGCTGTGGTCAGTGGGAATGGGGTTTATATAAACTAAGGTGGGTGGAGGGGGAAAGGTCAAGGTCATCCAAATGGAGTTTTAAAAAAGAAAAGAGTAGAAAGACTACTCTTGTGTATCTATAGCGATTTCATTGATAGTGAGTGCTTCTGTATGCCAAGTTGATCTGTACTGACAGGCTCCTAAATAATGTTTGCAAAAACCTGCAAAATGATTGTTGCACAATTTGCAGCCAGTTAGCTGTTTTAATGTGAATTCAATGCAACGTTCAGGGCAACAAGTGTACTTATGCCCTCTCATCTGGTACACATGGAATGTCTTCAACTCCGGTTTCGGCTTCTTCCAAGACTTGCACTTACACATGCATTGACCAAAAGCTTCACATTTTCTACACGCCAGGCCATCCGCAACATCAATGTCATTTGGCCATGAAAAACATTTCTGTTCGCAACAGTAGTTGAGTTGACTCTCCATGTTGCTGTGGTGAAGGTGCGCGATGGAATGATGCTGCAGTCATTGAGAGTGCACCTTAAATAAACTCAGTGGAGGGGGAAAGGTCAAGGCCATCCAAACGGAGTTTTAAAAAAGATAACTAGTCGTCCTCCTCCTCCTCGTCCGTTGTACTTGGAGAGCTGTCAGACGAAGAGCCCCGTGCAGGTGCTCCCCAGATAAAAAACAAATCAATTTTAAAACGAAGACCAGGATCTTGCATCATCAATTCCTTTAATTTGTCACATACTAAGTCGACCTTGTGTAAGGTGTCAACAACAAGCTTCCAATTCGTTGGTTCAATATAACTTGTAGTAGAGTCTGCCTCGCTGATAACCACATCCTCCGGCCGTATTGGAGTGTAAAGATGTGTAAAGTTCTTCGACTGTAGCTGAGGTTCAGGCTGGCTGGAAGTAGAAGGTTGAGTGTGGACCCCTGTCGCATCGAAATCCATAGTCATTCTACATTCAATGTTGGGGTTTTCGTTTAATACATACACCAATTTCTCATGCAACATATCCACTTCTGCCGAGTCTTGCAGATGAACATTCCAGGAAAATGGCCATTCTTCATCCGTAGTGGAGTCAACTTGAGAAAGAGTGCTGTCCGCCATGATAGCTAAGCAAGGAATGATGTGAGCTACAGACTGTGGTAACAGTATTGAAAAGTAGAGGGGGTAAACCAAAAGTATGTGGAGGGGGTATTTTCAAGGTCATTTAATTTGGGTTTTAAAAAAAGGAAATAGTGGAGGGGGAATTCTCAAGGTCATCCAATTTGGGTTTAAAAAAAAAAGGAATGAAGGTTACTCCTCTTCAGCCTCGTTGTCCCCCACATCCTCATTAGCCTCATCTTCATCGACGTCAGACTCGCCGTAAGGGTAGATCGGGGACATGGGCGAATATTGTGGAGATTGTTGACCGTTGTTATCGTCCCCTTGCATTCTGACTTGGGACCAATCATAATTTAAATTCATTTGTATTATGATTCCAGGGTTGTCCCGCAGTATTTCCTTCATCCGTTCGCAAATTGTTTCCAAATAGTGTACACTATCGATCGACAGTGTCCAACCCGTACTTGTACCAACATCAGTAGTGGAGTCAGCTTGGCTGATGGTGTTGTTGTCTGCCATGGTTGCTTGTCGGACAAGGAATGACGGTTGATGTGATGCTCATGCAGGAACATGGTGAAGTGGTGGGGGGTGTGGTGGAGTAGTGGGGGTATTTTCAAGGTCATCCAAACGAAGTTTTAAAAAAAGGAAAACCTACAAAGTGACATTGAAACTTTCCAATTGATGGTGGCGAGCGTTTTCTTCTGCAACCTTGCCGACACATGTGACTATGCCATACAGTATGAAAAGTACAACCATAATAAGGCCGAACAATAAAAGATAGCCGTTGACTATCATGATATTTTCTGAGTGGATCTGCTTTCTTCTTATCGCCCTCTCCTGCATCCTCTTCTCCAACTCGTGGACGAAGTCACAACATGCGTGAGGACATCTTTCATCTGTTGGTAGGTTTGCCATTGTTGATGTTGTCGATGTGGCTGTTTAAGATGGAATGAGGTTTCCAATTGCGATGTGCCATGTACACCAATAGTCAAGTGGTGGGGGTAACAAAGCAGTGGAGGGGGAAGTTTCAAGGTCATCCAAATTGTGTTTTAAAAAAACCTATCTTGTTACTGAGCTTATATGTCAGTAACAAGATAGGTGTTTTTGCTCTTTTACTTCTTTAATATAATGAAAAAATATACATATTCTATTATTGTAAGAACAAGGAAGACAACTGCTAGTCAGCTGAAGTAGTCCAAGTTGTCTGGCTCGGTCTTCATCGACGCCGGTGAGGAAGCTGTCGAGGAGTGTCCAGGCTCTTCCTTTGGCTGCCGGGTGTTCCGTATATTGCAAGCGTAAACCTGCACGTTTATACGGTAGCCTCGTGCCACCATCAGCTGCAACTCCTTGTACAAGTCGTTTAGCTCCTGCTGAGTCTTGATGCTCACCTCCTCGTAACTTGCGCAACTAACGTTCAGAGACATCTTGATGTTGCTAGGTTGGCTGCTGGAGTAGAAATGAAGCCGAGGCACAGCGCTTGGAGGTACATGAAAAAGTGGTGGGGGTAATAGTGGTGGGGGTATAGAAAATCCAATTAAACAGTTCTAAACTTTTTCCATCGATACAATGGAATGGAACAAATAGCGCAGGTGTCCTTGTAATTTTCAAATCGAAACAGTGGCGCTAGAAATCCGAATTGTTTTATACCACCATCCTGTACGAATCGCCGAAGGTCTCTGACGGCGGCCTCGCCACAAGGTCTACAAAACTTTTCCCCATCGTGGAACTTATACCAGGAGTATTCCGAATACCCTGTATTTTCCCTCCTGTAGCGTTTGACATCTTCTTTTATTGTTAGTGGGATATTGTCTTGTAAACATGTTGGGAACAAGTCCTTGTGAGTTATAACTCGTTGTATGCAAAGCTCGTACAAGGTGCTCATCGTTTGCTAGTTGGCAACAGACTGACCGTTTTTCGCATCCAAGCAGGTTTGAATCCTAGTGCGGTAGTGGGGGTAATTACAGTAGTGGGGGTAATTGTGAAATGCAAAGGTCAAAGGTCAAGGTCACCCGCGAAGTTTAAAAAAAATGCAACATATCAATACGTGAAGTGTGTCACATATTGATATGTTGCATTTTTTTTTTTTTTTTTTTATTTTTTTTGTCTTTTATGATTCGTTTATTTATAAAACATTACAACAACATATGTACAACATTAAAACTTAAATCTAACACTGCTGCTTGTCAGCGATGTGGATGGTCAACTCTGTAGAATTGCTACCCGTGCAGCCGTGGGACACCAGGTATAGACACCCGGGTTGAATAGAGCGAAGATCCTCGTTTTGTAGAAGATGGACGAATCTCTTGGGCAGGTACACCTGGAACTTTGGTTCATCCCCCGGAGTAAACGGTGCCTCGCTGAGACTGCAGCAGATGGCCTCCCCAACTGTAGTCTCCATCTTCTTCATAGCATGGATTATGTAGTGCTTCTCGTCTTTTAGTTCCGAGCACTTCTTTACAGGTAATATTGTTGACTTGGAGTGAGCATTGAACTGCTCGACCAAAGTCTGAAGGAACTGGTGAGATGCCATGGTCAGGTTACAGATCGTCTTCTTGCTCGGAGATGTTGTCGTCTCGGAATCTCGAGTAATACTCATGCCAGGTCCCTGTCTGCTCCCCACTTATATACTCTCCGTTACCCCCACCACTCCCCAATTCCCCACTTTGAAGGTAAGAGGCGAGTTTATAGGCATTTTTCAAATTGCAATGTCTATCTTTATCATGTTCTGGGCTTTTCGTACAAATACATATGGTTTCCAGCATGTATTGATAATTCTTATCCAATTCCACATCATTAACCGGAACATGGGTAAATCCTTCGATCCATCTTTTCTTTTCCAGCCCCTTTGTGTAAATATTGGTAAACTTGTCTGAAAAGTGATGCATAATGTGATACAAGTCCGTGTAACTTGTAAAACCATCATACCAATCGATATGATGGAAGTGTTTTGAAATCCATCTGTTGGTAGTAGCGGCTTTACTAGTTAAAGACGAATAAGAACATGGTGGTTTAAATAAAAACGAATAAGGAACACTTGTATTCATGTCCAAAAACACAAGTTCTTTTATAATGAATCTATCATCATTACCACGAAACGCTTGAAACTCAATAATACCAGGCTTGGACTTTACTTGTTGTTCTTCTCCCTTGTCCATTTTGAAGGTCACACGTCTGCTCATTACGAAGTCAGGAGGTCAACTGATTTCCACACCACGGTAGGTACTACTTTTATACCAGGCCGTACAGTTGTTGGCGCGTTGGTGTATATTTAACGTGGGCACCGTCCCCAATAGGCCTAACCCCACAAAATGTTGGTTATTGTTTTAAAAACTAACCATTGTCATTTAAGTTTCCATCTTTATATTTTCCTTGTTTTCATTTTCATCACTAACACTTGATTCTTCTCCTCCATCTTCCTCTTCTTCCTGTTTTACTGATTTCTTATGTAGTTGAGCGTACTTTTCCAATTGTCTCCACATCTGTACTTCATGAGGAACTCTATTAAATATAGAAGTATCCACAGGTCCGTATAATATAGGTGCGTCCGGTTGTTTGTCCAAAGTGTCTTCCAGATAATCTTTAATAATCGAACTTGAAAACACCAGTTGTCTCAAGTATCTTGTTATAGGTTCAGTAGCACAAGTTAAAATGAAAAACTCCTCTCGATTAAGTTGAATTTTGTTATCATGTCTTGTTGTGTCTCTAAACCGTAGCTGATGATCACCACGTTGTTTAATGATATCAATTTCCACATTTGAATCCAAAAGTCCTACTCTTGTCTTTCTTCCAAACATGTTACTACTTAAATAGCATTCTAGTAGATGCAAATGTTTCATAAACGATTCCCAAGCACTGTCCGTAAACAAAATCATTTTGGGTCCATGAGTTAAAATTACAGTAGGGGAATAATCTGTAGATTTCATAACACCGATTAAAACACTTTTATCCAAACTGGAAGAGATTGGGTAAAATATTCGCAAAAATACCTCACTCAATATGTTTGGAGAAATATTATCTTCAATATCCCTTTTTCTCTTTTGTATAGTCTTTCTTCTTTTACCTTTTTCTTCAACATTATTACTGGCGTGAAGTTGTCCGCAAACGTTTTGTTCACCTCCTTCCTGGTGACCTTGAGGATCTAAAAACTCAGATATCTCCTTCTCAATATCTACCACATTTTCAGGTGTACCACTAGGAGAAGCCATATTGAATACGATGCTACCCATACAACAGTAGGCAACAAACTGATGAGGAGCGGTCTGTACGCTCTGCTTTTATACTCGCGGAATGAAACAAAACCGGTTCTTACAATACATTTTTAACAATTCCAGTTAAAGGTGTGTATGTTACGATTTTATCATGTAGAATTAAACAGTATGCAGTTGTATTAGCCGGTATAGCATCGTTGAATTCCATTTCTATTTTTATATCCACACTTGAAGACTTTACTGATTCATTTTGTTTAGAACAATCGATTACAACTATTGGGTAGGCATCGAAATATTTGTCAGGTGGTAATAAAGGTGTATTTGTTTTACCGTAATATGAACTTTGGAATCTCGCGTACATATCGTACAATATACTGTATTTCTTCTTAGTGAATGACACATTTAAATTGTCGTATGGAAAGAATTGTGAATTTAAATAAACTTTAATATTTTTCAAGTCACAATGATCAAATTGTCCTGCATGTTTAGTAATGGCGTCTCTTCTACCTGTTTGTAAACCAAATATAATATACCTGGCTCGTTCTACATAATTCGATGTTTTAACAGTCCAAGTGTGTCGATCCGTAGTAGGTAAACTGGGATGCTCATGAAATTCCCAACTTCTAAATGGAATAACAATATCACGATCGGCTTTTAATTTTCTTAAAAGTAGCATTCTATGCTCGTCAGCCAATTTAACATGTGGAACTCTCCATACAATTTTGTCTAATTTTAATTTCCATTCTAAAGTCGCATCTGTAGTAGCATCTGCAGCTTTAATAATGTCTTTATCGTTAGAAGATCTCAACAAAACTAATTCTTGTTTAACGTTTAATATTATTTTCCTATAATCTTCAGCAAAACCAAGCAGCAAACGTAATGGAATATGAAAATCAAAATATCCATTTAGATTTGGAGTGATCGTGTCAATTGTAGGTAATACCCATCCGGCAGGTTTAAGTAAATTGGTTTCATTGGGTGCTATAGATGTTAATCCTTTTAAAGTTGTCGTAATACCTACTTTTTTAGTGGAATCAACTGTTACACCTGATATTTCATATCTAATTTCATCAAATAGGAAAGCCATAGGATTATTTATAAATGGAACTGTTGTACCAACAGTAGTACCGTCCTTTTTAGTAACTTGTCCTTCAATATACAAGTAACTTTCACATGGTAGTGTGTAAATGTCTTGATTTTGTATGGGAATACGAATTTCATCGTTATTGTTTAATTTCGATGAAGTGTAAGGGTTGTGGGTGTGATATTCTTTTTCCCATAGGGTTTCGTCGAATGTTGGACCCTGCGCTATATCCAGTATATCCATACTCGGTTAATTTTAATCCAATTCTCTCTAAGAAACGAATGTTCTCGCGTGTTAACTCCTCCACAGCTGAAGAGCTACTAATGCGGTTTCCCGTAGGTTGTTCGCTTTTAAATGTTAAACCCATGGTTTTGTATTAAAGTGTCGATTTTAAATGTAATCTAATCGTAATAGGCTCTTCTCTGAAGTCTACCAAGTTACCGTCTTGATCCAATACGCTCAACACGATGTCTGAAATGAAAGTGGTGTTCAACGGTAGATATACCAGGTTTTGTGGCTTTTCAACAATTTTAAATCCAGGTGGTACACTTGGGTAAAAAGTATGTATGATGTGGGTGTTAGCCCCATCCCTGTAAGCACCTTGTATAATGTTACAAGTTATGTCTATACTATTGACTTTTAATATTGTTACTGTTTTCTTACCGGAATGTGTTACATCTGGTTCTAATACAGGCCCATCGTTGGAAAATCCTAATAAATCACCAATTGAGTTTGGTTGAGTGAAATCTATATAATATTTGGAAGTAATTTCAGCTTTCATCGTATTATTATTACCTTTTAATGTTATATTGTCTTTTCCCATTTTAGTTTGCAAAAATTCATTTATATGATCAATTTCATAAGAACCTGTGGGTAACCTGCACTCTTGTAAGTCTGTAAATTTTCCACCGGCATCCTTTCCCTTATAATAATGCAATATGTTATTTTTACCTTCCGTAACATTGGGAATAGAGTTGTACGTTGTAAAATCCAATAGTGCCGCCTCCCAAAACCTTCCTTTTTGCAAGCGTAACGCTGGAAAAAGGATACTTCGTAAATTGGACGATTTTCCTGTTAATGATACCGTATAGGAAGACATCTCAATAGTGACTGATACTTTTAGCTAGAAATTCCAAACATAAATGGCCGCATATTGAAGTATTATCAGGTTGTTCTCTTTTATAGTTATAATATATGTTTTTAGCAGATTTAAAGTAATTTTGAAGTTCTTTTGGTGGTGGCAAATTACCGAAACTATCAAAATAATATACATTGTTATTTAGTTTCTTATAACAAACCCAATGGGTGCCAGGCCCTTCAGTATTATCCAAATTTACAATTCCAGTCTCATTTTGCCACAATTTCTTTGGTAAACTGTCTTTCATAAACACACCGCGAAAAAATGGTATTTTTAAACAGGAAATATATTTAAATAATTCAATATTGGTTAATGCTTTATGTGGTATGACCAATTGATTTCTTTCATTTAATATGCACGATAAGGTCTTAGGTAAAGACCTGCCCCGTTTTTTACCATTGACCACACGGTGGGCTTCTTCCTGCCTTTTCTTGTAGATCGTCGTCTTCTTTTTATATTTCCTCCATGTTTTCTTGTGGTTGACCTCCTTTTTACTCTCTTTCTCCTCCTTCTTCCACCTCCTACTGCTGTTTTAGCCTTCATACCTGCTGTTACTGCTAAAGCTGCTGCTTTTTCTGCTATGCTAGCGTCACTTGATTTTACTCGTTGCCAAGCTATGTCCGCAAGCTTTTTGTCAGCTATTGATCTATTTTTTGAATCGGCAAACGTGGAATATGCGATATCGTGTTCTTTACAAGCCTGATCTAACTTGTTTATGCCAGGATCGCCTCTTTCCAGTCGTTTTTTCAATTTAGTTCCTGGTCCGCAATACTGATAGCCTCCTGGTATATGAAATTCGTATGGTAATGCGTCTATTGCTCTATTTACTATGGATCCTACTGGAATTTGTTTTAAAGCTTTACTTAACAGAGAAACCGCTGTGGACGTGATCCCACCTCCTTTCCTTGCAGTGTCTCGATATGGACTGATGTACTTGAACGTCATTATTGTCCTTTTATAATCGCAATGTGCAACTCATGTGTTAACTCTATGACGAGTTGGAAATAAATGAAGTTGTTTATTGTGTTCTTTTATTAAATATCAATATCACCCCAATTTGATGATCTAAACTGTTGTGTATTAGGGTGAATAAAGTACTTTTTAAAAATTTCCTGTTTAATCCAACCACCTCTCGAGGCTTCATCCCAAATTTTATGACCTGGCCCTCCTCGAAGAACTTCCGGTGTGAAATGATTGTGTAAATCAAATATCGCATTACCTAAAACTTTTACAAGAAAATTAACAGTGACAGCATTATCTACATGTTCAGGGTCTTTAAGGTTTGTTATACGTTTATTATTACAATCATACACTTTACTATCCCTTAATGATGTTGTAATGGTCTGTCCTACAGTTGCAGCATCATTTGCTTCTCTTCCTTGTCCCAAGTCTCTTATCACTCTATTATTACATGTAAACCATCTAAAATATTTATCTGGATCTAGATGTACGGTTTGTGATAAAGCAGCTGCATCATGTTTTTCATAACCCCATCCCATATTTGATAACTTTTTATCCATGCAATCCCAAGCATCATTTTTGTATGTTAATAAATTAAATTTTTCATTACCTTGAACAAATTCATCCCCTTGCTTCGATACTACTTGATCTTGTTTTACAAAAGAGGTTGTTTCTTGTTTTAAGGTTTCCATCATTTGACCCACTGTTGCACCATCAGATGGCGCCGAACCATCTTTAACATTTGCTAAACAATTATTAAAACAATCTATAACCCCTACATCACGTATGATGCAATGATCTTTAATATATTTTAGATTTACAGCATCGTTTTCAGTTTTTGGATAGCCTATATCATTAATAACAAATTTATAAAAAGAAAATCCATCTTTTGTCTTTTCAGGTATCAAAGAATGTAAATAGCGTCTATTTACGCTGTCTTTTGCATCTTTAGGGTCATCTACGTTGGATATACGTTTATTGTTGGCACTATACGTTTTCCCATTGAATTTTAACGTATTTTTTAATTCAGATGACAAATAACCTTTGTTTATCGCATCACCATTTTCATTTGGTTTACCAACGTTGATAATTCTATGATTTTCCGCGTTATATGTGTTATTTTGTAGTTTTAATGTTGGCGATATCTTTTCCTTTAATATTTTTAAGTTTATTGCATCGTTTTCATCCGAAGGATCTTTTATGTTTTTTAACCTTTTATTACTCATATCATAATCTCCATCAGGTGTTTGTGGTAAACCAGCACTTCTTTTTAAACTATTGGCATAATATAACCCATCCGAGGAGTAACGTCCGAACTTGTCGACACTCATGGTGCAACTGAATAGTATTCTAGGGAGTAACGCATTTTTATGAGATTACCCCACGGTTTCGGAGTTCATCCACTAAAGCCACCCATTCGTTTTCCAATCCAGTATGACCCGCTTCTTTAGCTTCATGTATTAGTTTCATTCTATCCACCAATTTATTGATATTATTGTAATAAATCACATTTGTGTTATATAGTTTCTTCATTAAACCTGTACCCGTAACGGACTTACTTCTTTTTCTTCGTTCCTGAGCACTTACATCCAAAGTGGATGCCATAAATCTTCGTTTTACAGGTTTTCTTTGTGTTAACGGCATTGTTTGTCTTCTAGTTGGTATTAACTTGGATACAAATTCTTTATATTTTAAAGACTTAGATCTAAAAGGAGGCTGGTCAGGTAAATACTTTCTCCTATATGCATTTGTCTGTTCCAAAATATTTTTATATGCTTCCATGTCTTTTTCTTTCACTACCGATACTGAAGGCTTATTTTCAAATAATAATTCAAATAATCCTTTTGTGCCCTTATACCTTTGATCACCAATGACAATATTATCATGTTCGTCAACGTTTAACGGGCTATTACCTATCATTAAACCGTCTTCTGTTAATCTCGCTCCATAACTATGGTAATTCTTATTAGGAATTGTTCCGAGTAACATTTTTACCATGTATTTCCTTCCTAAAGGTCCTTTGTTATGAATGTTTTCACCCAACAAGCTTATGTTTGACGGACCTTCCCTTGTCTCTTCTTCTTTTTCCTCTTCACTAGCAGTTGATACAACTTCATGTCCTCTTTTGGCTTTTACTTCATATAATTCTTTTATTCCACTATAGTCCGGTGATTCTAGCTCTCTTTCGGGTTCTCCACCGGTAAAACCACTACGTAGAGGATTCCGGGTCTTCATCACTAAACTCTTCTGATTTTACATTTTCTCTTTCAAACTTCGTAATAGGTGCAATCGCATCTCCTTCCAATACAGGTTTAGCAAATTTTTTGTTTAATTGTTTCAAGGGTTCAGTAATAGGTTTAAAAGTAGATTCAAGGAATTTCTCCCTCTCGCTAATACCTAGTTTCAATGCTCTGTTTTTAGCCCGAATAGAATCACTAAGTGATTTTATTTCTTTTACTAATTTTTCTTGGTTAACCATGTTTGTAGCAAGACGTGTTGTACAACAATGAATGTGTTATACCGCGTTTAATGTATTAATATAAATTTATCAAATCCTATCCTGTATCGACCATTGTTTAGCGGTTGTTCCTTCATAATTGTTAGGAACCCATACTTTTCAGCCCAAGCCTTTCCACACAACTCTTTAAATCGTTCAAATGTCATATCCGCATTTACATGATCAAAATATATATGTTTTAGGTTGGTTTCGTCCTGTTTAAATACAATTAACATGTTTGCATTGTCTCTAATGAGTTGTTTAGGTATTTTGCTGTAAGTTTGGCCAATATAAATGCTATCTATGTTGTTATGTCGACCCATAGCGAAGTAATTCCTTATTGTGTTTTGGTTTTCACAAGATACATCGTCGAATATAAACACGGAGAATGGTTTAGCTTCTTGTGGCTGCATGACACTCTCGCTTGCATTAAACTTTAAATATTTAACTTCAGGCACATTAGTCAGTATCTTTTCCAATAATTGATACTTTGGTTGTTGTAATGATTTTGAAAATACATATAGATTGTTAAATCGTAATCCTTTAGGGTTTGTAATCAAATTGAATACTACATTAGTTTTTCCACAGTTGGAAGGTCCGGTAACCAGACAACGAACGGTGTTTGGTAACAAATTGCCATGTTTCCCACTATTGAATTCTGAATTATCCACTGTGAGTTCATCTATATTATTAATAGTAAAACTCTCTTTTTGTGGTACTATCTCCATCCTTTGTAATGGTTCAACCTAAAATGATTCTCTATCGTTATATCAAATCCTTTTTAGGTATCCAAGAATCTTCCGTCTTATTAAATCCTAACCATCGTACTTTGACCTTATCTTTTTTCCGTTGCAACACCTTTTCAACTAAATATACATCGCCTACTGTTGATTTTAACATTTCATGTCCATAAAACCCTCCTTCAAGCAATTGTCCTTTATTATCTTTTAAAATATATGTCTCAGGTACTGTAGGTTGTACTTTGAATACAGTAAAAACCTCATTGGTCCAATTTGGCAGGTATCTTTTACTGAATACACCTTTATATTTACTTATTCGCACTTTATCACCCACATTAAATTTTTTAGGCTTTAGTTTTTCAACTTTTGGTTTAGTATTCGTTTTTATACGTTTTAATACAAGGTTTTCATTTTTACTAGTTACTTGGTTTGGTTTCATCCCGATAGTCCTATGAAATTTGTTATTGTAATCGTTTATAAGTTTTGGTAACATATCAATCCATATGTGCGATCCTCTGTTGGAAAACATTTTATACATTGCACTTTTTAAAGTTCTGTTGAATCTTTCGATTATTGAAGCTTTTACCTCTGAATTGGTTGAGTAATGGTTTATATTGTGTTTTTTTCATTAAATTTGCAAATTCCTTATTAAAATATTCTTTTCCATCATCTGTTTGTAAATGTTTAATAGTATGTTTGTCTCTTTGTATAGCTGTTTCCATTGCTTTTGTAACACTTTTGCCACTTTTATCTTTTAGTGGTAAAGCATCTGCCATTTTTGAAAAACAGTTAATAACAGTCAATATGTATTTATATCCTTTATTTTGTTTGCTATAAGGAATCATTTCGATTAAATCCGCTTGATATAAATCATTAATTCCTTTTATCACCGTATTTCTTCGTGGAAACTTTCTTCTTGCAGGTTTATGAAGTTCGTTGACAATTTGTTGCTTCAAGTCCTTCATATTGCAGGTTTCAATGTTTGTTGTATCACATGTATAATCACAATGAACGTTGTCTTAAATATTCACATCATTTATATGGGTCAAGGTCATCCAAACTTGTGTAAAAAAATGGGGAACACGGCGTTGGACTTGCCGTGTTCCCCATTTTTTTACGGAAGGAGAAAGGAATAAGGTCGAAGTTGTAGAAGGACGAAGAATAGGTTACTAGTTGATAGGGTTTAGGGAGTAATGGCCGAATGGAAGAGTGTGGATTTTGTCGGGCAAAATATGTCTTTTATCATCCCGAGCTGACAGTGCTTTTTTAATTTCGGTGACACTGTAGACTTGATGCTTGAAGCTTCGGATATTGTTGAATGTTGCTGATATCGTAGTATCTTCAAACAAACAAGTCTTGTAGTGGTCAAATGTTACGTGTTTTTTCAAATAAGATGTCTTCACTCCTTTTGCTTTTTTCACTGTCGGTGTGTTGTTCTCGTGGTACATCTTAAATGAATACAATTTTGCCATCAGCGCCACTATTTCTTCTAAAGGCATTCCATTTGCTTCATCTTTGAATTTTCCAATTACTTTTTTATTTTTTTCATTAAAATTTGGATGGTTCTTTGGATAGTCAGAAAAGTCGAAATCTTCTTTGTATGGAAAAGTCCTTAGGTCTTCATACATGTCCAAAGTCTTTATCCAGTAGATAAACGCGTCCGTATCCATGTATGCAACTCCAATGTTTTCCCTTCCGTAGTGTTTAACCATTTTGTTATAATGGAAATCATACATCAGGGTTTTACTTATGTCCAAAATCGACATACCTATGTATAACGGACGGTCCATGACTATTGTTGTTTTCTTCATACTGACAGCGACTAGATTTTCGTTTATAATCATGGATGTTCCGAAATTTGGTTTTTGCACTAATTTTTCCAATTTCCTAGGATCACTCACTAATTTTACATTTTTGTGTTTTCTTTTGTTCTCCAAGGTCTTCCCAAAGATGGCATTGTTCATTAATTTATAGAAGTCCTTTTCAAATGCTGTTGTCGCTGCAGCTCTTCTTGCAGTGTTGGAATCAATATATGGTTTCAACCAACAAGACTGGGTGAATTCAATTGCTCTATGAATTCTCACTATACGTAGACCCAATTCAAGAGCCTGTTGAACTACCCAGTAGTGAGCCACATAGCGATCCTTATTCTCCAAGGTCATCATCAATTTTGGCCATCTTCCTGTCGGTGAAACTTCAGTCTTGGCTAGGAGAGGCAAGTCGTAGTGATGGTCATGAAGGTGCTCTGGATATTCGAAATCACAGTCCAAAATATAGCCTTTTGGACCATTCTTTGGAATCTGTGAGATGTCTCCAATGGTGGCCGGGTCGATCCATTTGAAGTCAGCGTAGGGAAGCGGATTTGACATTGCCCAACCATAAAGGTTGTTTGCGTCAAAGTAGCCAAGGTAGACCGATGGTTGTTGCTCGTCGAAGCCGGGGATGTACTTGTTGTTGGCTTTGACATGACGTGTTACAGCTTGTGTCAAACCGCCCCGTACACCAGATTCCATCATGAGCACCATATCAATATCCGTTAGAAGTTCCAGTCGACAGTTGGTTGACTTTAGCATAGCTTGCCATGCTAATCCTGGAGATGTGTACGAGTGTAGAGGGTCCAGTCCATAGGCGGAGAAGCAGGTGTTTCGGAATTCTTCCATCACATCGCACAGCAGAGTTACGTCCAATTTTATATAAAAGTCAGAATATTCCCCTAAGGTTTGAATGTTTAGTTGGTTCCAAACATTACAAGCATGATTGTAGTCTTCAACGGAGATTTCACTTTCGTTTAATTTGCTGTTGAAGGCTTCGATCGGTGGTAGACTGGTTTCTTCAAATTTTTCTGTAGATGTTATGTAGTCGTAGGGGAATACTCCTTTACGTAATACTAAGTCCAATTTATCTTCAGGTACAATCTTGCTGGTTTCTTTTAGGTCTTCTCTTCGTAGATTCTCAGACAATCTGCTCAAACTAGATGCCATAAATCTATAAGAGTCTACAAAGCGAAGTTTAATTTTACCTACGGTTTTTGAGAAACTGATGTACTTTTCCAATGTTGTAGCAAGAACATCAATTTTACCATCATCTCTTCCTAACTCTGGAATAATGAAGTGGGAGTCGTAGCCGCTAAGATTGTGTAACACGACAGGGATAAAGTGGGGCAGTTTGTAATTTATATTGCATGAATTACAAGCAGCTCCTCTGTATAAACCTGTCAGGTGATCGTGATCTCTTACTTTTGGATTTTCTTCACTGAAGCTCTTCTCGCATAGATAACATGCCATATTGTATTCTTCCTGTTGATTCTCATTCAAAGGTTCCATAGGTACGACATTACCATACAAGCGTTGTACCTTTTCAGCAATGTCATACAACTGGTCTACGAAATACTTAGCGGCTTCTTCACCACGGTAAAGTATTGGAGTGGATGTTAAACCATAGTTTTGCAATTGGTTTTCAGACAAGGTTGATTTCACTATTAGACAAAAACTGTTGGGTTGATGCAACTGATATTTTGTTCTTCTAGTCACTTCACCGTCCGGCAGCTCCTGTGGTACTAACGTAGATTCAAAATCTGCGTAGATGACTACTGGAATCCGATATTGGTGAACTGTTTTGTTAAATTGGATACACGCTCGAGATGGTGGTGGCAGACTAATCTTCACTTCATAATTTTCATTACAAAGTCTTTTGTGTTCTATCAACCACTCTAATCCTCCTTGTCTTATTTCTTTATATGTGAAACAAAAACATCTTTTACACACTGTTAACCTACGCCTCTGTTTTGATAATTGATTTCGAATCAAGGATGCAAAGTCCTTTATCCACACATAATGTGAAATTTCACCCTTAGTGATCAGTAGCAAATCAGTGTGGTTTCTTTGCTCAACTTTTACTACCCGCAAAGGATAAACGTTGTTCGAATCATCCAGACCGAAAACATTCACTGAAACGCCAGGATTTTTCTTTTCAAATTTGTCTATGTCTTTCAATGTAACTGGGTAGGTGAGGCCTTGAAAGTTGTAGCGGTGTTCATTTTCGTAATATTCTCTACCAACTCTTTCAGGATGATCTTTAACATACTTGGTAACATTGCATACTTAAAACATTCATTACCTTCATTTTGCACATTCCTACACGATTTAGTGTTTTGGATTTTCTTTGTAAAGGGATAAAACTACTACCCCTTAAACCATATCCGTGCTTGTGAACCCTTACATCCATACCTTCAATTGATGACAAAGTCCATCCAGATCCTCTTCCTTCATGTTCTTGAAGTTTTGTTATAAGTTCTTCAAGCATTCTTCAATAATATCATCGATGTTGGAGGTGAAGGTAAGGGTTCGGTTTTTGGTAATGAACGCTCTCAATGCTGTTTCACCATCAGTATTGTTAAACATAGCCTCTAACACCATTCCAAATTTAATAAAATTTAATCTTTGTAGTTCTTCCCTCAAGGTTCCACCAACAAGTTCCTTAGCCTGGGTTATAAATGTTTTCCAGTTCCAATTGAACATTATTAATTTTGAAATGTGTTACAACTCGTCCTGGCAAGGCCGTGGTGCGCAGTTGTTTCACATCTTCTAGTTCTTCTTCAGTGTCCTCTTCTTCAGTGTCTTCTTCTTCAAAAGGTCTTCTAGCAGTAGATGGTCCAGCACCAGCAAATTGGATCACACTAGGTCTTCTTCTTTGCATTTGCTGTAGATAGCTGTCCCAGTAGTCCGTCTGCTTCTGGTGCTCTTCCAAAAACCGGTCAATTGAGTCTAAGTCTATTTCATCCATGGTAATATCTTCTTTTCTATCTTCGTCTTCATGTAATTCTCTGTGTATGGTGAAAAGATCTTCGTCTTGAAAGATTTCCCCACAAATGTCGCAAAGAGCCATTTCAAACAGTTTGGCTTTGAATGCACACTCTGTGAATGTCCACGCAATAATGAGCAGCGCACTCCACCGGGACCCTTTATATCCGAGGCAGATAGGTGGGGAAAGTGACGTCATATGGAAACTCATGTGCTAAATTTAGCCTTTACACAACCGTTTGTAATACATTTATCAGTAGGCTTGATAAATTGATGATATTTGGTCTAGATTCAATAATTTGTACAAGTTTTTTCAAAGACGTCTGTTTGAGCAAGTTTATGTAGGTCAAGGTCGTTTGGAATTATTATTTTGAGCGGGGGATAGAGCACTAAGCAGCATCATTTACTACAAAGTGCTCTATCCCCCGCTCACATTCTTTTTTTTAACTTTTTGTTTAAACTTTTTACAAGGGTGAAACATCACCATCAGAGTCGGAATCATCCTCATCACGGAATAGGCAGCGATGACAATACATAATTCTTCTGGCAACTAACATCCTATCCATTGGACGATGGGGAGTGTCTTGTTCTTGTTCTTCTTCTTCGATTTCCAATTGGAATTCCATTTCCGACTCAGATGACGACTCTAATGTTTCGTAGGCGTGCAAGTCCACTTCATTGTCCGTTGAACCAGCTTCGTCAGAGTCCGTTTCAATATCCATTATCTCTTCCTCCTCCTCTTCTTGATCAACCGCAGGTAGTTGGTCCTCTACTTCTATAATTTCTAGAGGTATTACCTCCAGAATAGAGACAATTCTGTTGCGATGGAACACGGTGTTGTCAAGTGGAGCCATGGTATGGAAGTGTTGTATCCATCCAATTTGCTTACCCTTTTTATACCCCCACCAACTATACAATTTATGTGGGTCAAGGTCACGTAAAGATACCCTTTGAGCGGGGGATAGACCACTAAGCAGCATGCTAGTCCATTGCCGCAAAGTGATCTATCCCCCGCTCTGTTCTACAAAACCTCAATCAAGTCCAAGTCCAAGTCCTGTTTAACACATTTTATTCTAATTCCATATCCAATTTAAAAATTTCAATTTCACATGGTTTACACTCCTGATGTATCAAACACTCCAGCTCCCTAAACATATCGTCCAGTTCGTCCAAATTATGATGTCCTACTTTTAACACATGAAGGTGGTTCATGCTTTGCATTGTAGCATGACCATCAACAAACAAGTTTCTTTTCCACGCTAACATAAATTGGCAGTTTTCTTGAAAGATTTTTCTCACCAAACAATCATACACAGCCGTCAACATGTCTCTACAATCTTCATAGTGTACCATCACAGAATACCTGTCCAAGTTAGCACCAAGCAGCGATCCACTCATTGTTTCTAGCGTTCCACTGGAAGGTCCAAAGCAGAATGAAGTCGAGATGTATAGACCCCCTCTTTTATACCAGTTAACCGGTTGTCCTTGCTGTAAAGTGGGTCAAGGTCATCCAATGCTACCCTTTGAGCGGGGGATAGACCACTAAGCAGCATGCTAGTCCATTGCCGCAAAGTAGTCTATCCCCCGCTCTGTATTCTACACACACACACACACACACACACACACACATGTCCCTGTCCAAGTCTTTCATTACATACCCAATATATATTCAGTTCCTTCATCATCACTATCACTCATCACTGCTTCCACAAACTCCACAGGATTAAAGTTAAATTGTTTCAATTGTTCTTTTAAGTTTTCAATTTGTTGGTCCTTTACTTCTAAAACACTGTGAAGGTGTGATATGTAGTCCGCTGCCTCGTTGATGCTTGCTACTCTCGGATCGCCTAACTTCAAGCTGGGAACTACACCCTGCAGCCTGTAGTACGCCATACGCCTTTCTTGCTCCTGCCGTTGACCAGGACTGAGCAAGCCTTGCCCGTCTTGGCTCACCTCCAGCAAGGTCCGTAGCATTGGAGCTTTGCAGGCGTTTGCCCGAGCAACAGTTATGCTGTGGAATGGTCGAGCAGGTCCACGAGTAGCAGGCAGGACGTTGGCAGCACGCCTTCTTGAAGAAGAAGAGGAAGCCTGAGAAGTTTTGCAGTTGGAAGCCATGTTGAAGTGAGGTATTCAGCTAAGCGATACAAAGCAGAATAACCAAACTGCACATCAATACCCGTATATATACACTTATCAGTGGTGGGGGTACTAGCTAGCCTTGGTAAAGTGGGTCAAGGCCATCCAAAAACATTACCAGAACGGGGGATAGATCACTAAGTGGCATGTTAGTCCATTGCCACAGAGTGATCTATCCCCCGCTCTGTATTTCACATTCACGCACACATTCATACATACACACAAGTCCCAGTCCAAGTCTTTACCCACACACCTATCCACTCTCATCCTCACTATCATCACTGTCCAACAGGCTTTCACACTTCCTAATTAGTTTTTCCCATTTACTCCGGATATGAAGTAGCTCCCTGCGAGTATTCTCTAGCATTCTGTCCCTTTGCTCTATCACTTCGTCGTACCACTCGATGATGTTTGGTGGAGTCTGAGTTGATGCGTCCATCGTGGTTGGTTGAGACGCTCCGCTGCTCCGCAACTCCTTCCTCACAGGACCAAAGCCGGAGAATCGGACACGACTCCTTGACGAAGGCCCCGATCGGATTGGTCCAATGCTCGGGCTGGAGTTGGAGGCGACCGGGCCAGAGGTAGAGGCTGGGACGTTCATAGCAGACATGGTGGTGTTCAGCTTAACGGTGTAAAGCAGAATGAGAGGACGGTTGATCACCACTCCTATATATATACCCATTTTTAGTGGTGGGGATAACACTGGGAGGGGGGGGGGGGTTAAAAGAAATTTTGCTTAGTCTTCCCGGTCATCAGTTTTACATACCTTTAGCACACCCATTATTTTGGTTTCTTCAATAACTTTACACACCTCAAACACCCAAGCAAACAGCTCATCTATGTTGTTATAATTAATTTTTGTCCAGTGTTCATACTTATGAGTTTGGTTGTTTATAATACATAGATAAAATGTAGACCCGTCTTGTCTTATACAATACTCAACTTCCATTCTATGCTGGTTTAGCACTTCCCAAGCATTGTGTTGATCTATCAAGAAGTCACCACCTTTGTAATTGTACCGTGACATGTTTACCACGGAGCACAGAAACAGACTGAAGCAAATGAACGGCTCATACAAGCTTAGTAAGAGCGTTAGAGTGGGGGTATCACGTGATACACAACATTAGTTGTAAGGTTAGCACTTTACTTTAAACATTAATTTATATGGGTCAAGGTCATTCAAACTTTGAAAAATTTTTACCTCCAAACACTTGTAGCAAGCTACAAGTGTTTGGAGGTAAGTTTTTATTTGTTAATGATTTATTTGTAACTTAGTCTTCACCCTCAAGGACACGGTTTGAGATTGTCCCAGTGACTTTACATCACCGCCAGGTTAAAGTATTATACAAGTCAAGTATTTTTTTTTATTAGTTGACTTGTATAATACCCCTCTCCCTTACTTTAAGAGGGTTAAGACTAAATTTGGAAAAATAATTTGGAAAAAGACTTTTAAATATTGTCCAACACAACCTAACAATTTAGAATTTATTTTGGTAGGCCTACATCCTAATCCATTTCCCACACAGATTGGCATCCTTCCCTTCGTATTAGATAGCCTTTTTTATGGATGAAAAATTGTCTTTGTACCACCCGAACGGGTACTTTCATTGTATGAAGGCTGCCATCACCTTTTACAATGATTTCTACTTTGGCATCAAAAGCTCCATAAGTTTGAGCAATAAAATAATATTTTTCATCCACTTTAAGTCTTCTAATATCAAGCGGTTGCGGACTGTGGGGATGTCTGGGTTGGGATGTTTTAGACCTAATGTTGTTAAGACTGTAGGGTCTTACTCTCGGAAGATTGATATTTTTGTTCAAGTGCGTTTGGCAACGGTCTTTATCTAAAACAGCAAACTTCTGACAGCAAAGAACCCCAAAGTCTTTTGACATCCACACGTAATCGCATTTATTACCCTTGCCAGCAGGGAGTTTAACACGCTTACGTTTTTGTGTTGGACGCTTTACTGGAGTGTTTTGGAGCTCTTCCGGTTTAGGCTGGCTAGAAGGGATGGAGGTGGGAGGTGAAGGTTTAAGAAGGTCAAAAGGTAGGCTGCAGACAATTTTGGGTGGGGTAGGTGAACGGGTTAGGTCGATTGAGGGAAGTTCGGGGGAGAAGATTGATTTACGGGGTGGTTTGGTTGGTGTAGGTGGCATGGGGGATATGGGTGAGGGACATTGGGATTTGGTGTAGGATAGGATTTTCTTAGTTCGACTGTAGGGGGTTATCCTCGACCTTGGCGCCTCTTCGAACACCGCAGACTCCGATCCCGAGTCCGATAGCAGAGAGAGTGCTGGAGAGGCTATCAGGACTCGCCCGCTGGGGTTCTTTGAAGATGCCGCGGGTGCGCCAGCCTCTTCCGAAGCCGAAGGTGCGCCAACCTCTTCCAATGTTGGTGGCAATGGTGAAAGGCTGGGCATCGAGGCAGGCTGCGGTGGCGGCGGCGGTGGCGGCATCGTCAGGCAGCTCAGAATCTGCGCTGTCATGAGGTATTCTAGGATCGGAGCGGAGGACGATGAGGGCTGAGGCGTGTTGGCCGAGGTTGAAGAAGCTGGTGGGTAATTCTTGAGCTTAAGACCCATCTTGATGAAGCGAATAAATGAAGAGTAAATATGAAAAGAGTAAATATGAAAAGAAGATTGAAATAAGTAAATAAAATCTCAGGAGCGAGAGAGGACCGTCCGGTACGGGAACCTGGACAGGAATGAGAAGTGCATGCCACCCGGCCGCCTTATATCCCCGCCGGGGCTGCCACGCCCAGGATATCAGGGGTGGGGGAGGGGGTGGGGGTGGGGGAGGGGGTTCGCACTTTTTGTCGGGGGGGGGGGTTCGCACTTTTTGTCGGGGGGGGGTTCGCACTTTTTGTCGGGGGGGGGGGTTCGCACTTTTTGTCGGGGGGGGGGGGTTCGCACTTTTTGTCGGGGGGGGGGTCAATTTAAAACAATAAGCCTCCCTTAAGGCGTTTATATTAACATCGCTGAAGCCTCCAAAAAAGACACCCTTATAGACGAGTCAAACCTTGTGTGTTACTTGACTTGTACATTTTTTTAAAAGAGCTTAATATATTTACCTTGTTAATAAGACCTGACTGTTAAAGAATTTTGAAAACTTTTATATATTTAGGTCAAGGTCACGGTAAAACTTTAAAAAATTAAGCCCCACACCCCCGATGGGGGTGTGGGGCACTTGGGTTGTCATCGCTGTAGCCTCCAAAGAGACCCAACTATGACAACAAGGCAACATCCAATGTCGTGTTCCCTTCGCCACGCAAGACTTGTAAACATTTACTGCATTGTCTTTTCAATAGCTAACAAAACATTTACTTAATTTTGAGAGAGGTTGAGGACAGCCCTAGTGGCTTACGCCCTCGGTCCGAGTGCAGGGGCCACCGCAAATTGGCCACAGCTGTGGTCTGCATGTCAGCATACAAACGGACCGAGTCCCAAACCCAGCCGCAATATTGCATGCCTGAGAGGACCCATGCTAAAATTGGTTTAAAATTGTTTTACACGGGGGTCTACTCCCGTACCCTACCTTTACTATTTAACTTTATCAATGCAGTAAATTTTTATAAATCTTTGTGGGTCAAGGCCACACGGACATTAAAAAGATTTCGGCCCCCGTACATCCATGGCGAACCACGAATGTTCGGGGGCCTTGGGGACTAAAAACACAAATAGCTAACAAAGATTCATTTACATAATTTTGAGTTTCCAGAAGGGAAACAAGAGGTTGAGGACAGCCCTAGTGGCTTACGCCCTCGGTCCGAGTGCAGAGGCCACCGCAAATTGGCCACAGCTGTGGTCTGCATGTCAGCATACAAACGGACCGAGTCCCAAACCCAGCCGCAATATTGCATGCCTGAGAGGACGCATGCTAACGTTGGTATAAAATGCTTTTACACGGGGGCCTACTCCCGTTCCCTGACTTTACAATTTACTTTGAGCATTGAAAAAGCTCAAGGGGGGATTGCTAAAACAAGCGTATACACTTTAGAAACATATAACACACTTACAACACACAATTGAGCTCAACGTAGTCAATGCTGGAACAAGCACATACACATTAAACACATATAACAAACAAGACACAAAGGATAAAAGACACAGGAGACATAGGGTACAAGTAAAACACTCTCATATAAAACAATACCCAAACGCAAGCGCAATATCTTACAACTAATACAAGTCTTAAAGTTAGAGTAGACTTCGCTAAACACTGAAGGCGCCATTCAATGTTTAGTGATGCCTATGGCGGTCCGTCCCGGTCGTTCACGTTCAACGCGCGGGAGCGGACTGCGAGCCGGCTCTGGCTGGACCCCCTTATATCCCCGCCGGGGCTGCCACGCCCAGGATATCAGGGGTGGGGGAGGGGGTGGGGGTGGGGGTGGGCGTGGGGTTGGGGGTGGGGGGGGGGGGTTCGCACTTTTTGTCGGGGGGGGGGGGGGGTTCGCACTTTTTGTCGGGGGGGGGGGTTCGCACTTTTTGTCGGGGGGGGGGGGGGGTCAGGTAAGTTAAGTGGGTCAAGGTCACCCACAACACTTGCACTCTAAGTGTTGGCTATACCCCCACCACAACTGGGTCCCTAGGCTGCACAACACCGCTTCGCCAGTATGTCTCCGGCTTCCATGCGGTGCGTCTCGCTGTTCTCTAGCTCTCTATATCTAAGTAATTTTACAAGTTCTGAATGTAGGCCACTACACTTTGACTCTGGGACGATATCGACTTGTAGTATTTCAGTGTTTTGACTCAAGGTCATCACACTTTAACTCTAGCACATCGGTTATCGTACCAGAGGTGCTCAATAACCTAACTTGTAATGTTTAGGGTGGCGTTTGCACGCCACGTGGTATCGCCATGAGTGTCCAGTCCAGGTTTTAAGTTAAATTAATTTTACTGTAATCTTTTCCATTTCCGCTTCGTTTTGCCAAAGTATAAGGTGTCGCTTAATAAAGTGGTATTTCTCTAAAGTTATAGGAGATTGCAAGGATACAATTAGTTTATTTAGGAGACTCTTCATCTTGGAATTTAACACAATTTCCACTTTGACTTTGCTTCCTCGGCTCTCACAGCCTAAGCTGTACAGAAATGTTTCTTCTAGTGCCAACTCGGGCCAAGAGAACAGTGTGTTGACTGTAGGACAGCTCATGGTGAAGTGATGCGATACTCCAGCGTACCACCTCACCTTCCCCCGCCACTGTGACCTTCCCCCACTCCTGCTGTTTCCCCCACCTCTTTTCCCTTGACTCATGCGCTACAAGCAGTCTCTCAGTATTGTGCGGACTTTTGTGAGGTGAAGCCATGTCGCAGGACACTTTAGGTAAGAAACTTAGCCGTGTTAAGACTTTATTAGTTGCTCACTGTCCACCACTCAAAGTTAAGAGAGTTTCAACTTTAGCTAAGTGGCGCAAACTGTTGCGCGGACACCCTAAGTTTTATACAAAACAGACTAATGTCAGTTTTACTGATGAGGATTTGTTTAAAATGTTGGATGGAATGAATTTTCCTTGCAAAATTCAGTTAGTTACTCCCATTCCTGACAGTTTAGAGTCTTAGTCTCTCAAGCCGATATACCTAGCATACACAGAGCCTGACAGTCAGTCACTCGGTGGCTGTCGTGGGGTGCGCATCGGTGTCGGCGCTCCGTTGTTAAGTTTTCAAGGTCGCAGTAACATGAAATTGCGGGCGTTGTACTGGTTCAAGGTCACCTGAGGGATAACCGATTGCCCATTTAGGCAGAGTCATGTCAGAAACTCGAGTTTCACTTGGCACTTTTGCCGTTTCTCGTCGAAAATTCGCTCCAAGTGGTCAAGGTCACGAGGACTCTGACTGAAACTCGGAGCGTAGTGCGAGAAACGGCAAAAGTGCCAAAAAATTTTAAGTTTCGGCATGACCTTGACCTCAGTGGCGTCGGTGACGTCATTTTGATGACGTAAGGGGTGATGACGTCATCAGCACGTCATTTCTGTGACGTCATGGGTGTGACGTCATCGAAATGACGTCATTAGTGATGACGTCATCGATTGCGTCATCGATGACGTCATCGATGACGTCATCGGTGGGGTCATTGACCTCGATGACGTCATCCCTCAGGTGACCTTGAACTGGGCCAGCGGCCGCAATTTTACACTACTCAGAAGTAACCTTTTTAAATATTAATTATTCGTTGTACATATGTGCATTAACCGTGTTATTGTATTATAGCACACGTCGAATAATTGAATAATGACTAATGATTTTCTTCTTTTTTTACACTATGATATATGCAATACCGTCTCGTACATCTTAATTCAGTGAGTATCTTATACTCTAAAACAAGCAATGCTTGTACTTGCTATTTTTTCTGTCTAAGAATCTTTATATTTTTTGGCTGTATATGGGTGTTTCACCCACGAGAAATAAATCGAAACGGGTTCCATAGATGGGAAAAATGCGGTTTCCGCCTTTAGCTCTTCAAAGTTCCCTTATCCTTATTGACATTTCAATTTAGCTACCAAATTGAACAATCAGCTGATAATTGGAGATACAAACCAATGATTCAACAATTTATACCAAAGTGTCACCCTTTGGTTTGGCAGTGAGCGAAGCAAACGAGCTCGTCTTAAAAATAACAGGGCGAGTGAGTGGAGTGAACAAGCTTTATCTTAGAAAAAAAGCGACGCTTCATAATTTTACCGAGCATAGGCTCGGCCCCCCTGGTATATGACAATAAAAACACTTAGAATTATTGTGTAGATAAAATGCCGTGGCTTAACTTTGTTACACCCGAAATAAAGTTGTACCCACAAAGTTTAATGCGTTTTACACAGTAATATAAAAAGACGCAACGAGACGACAGTAAGATCCCGGCAACGTTTTATTGGAGGCTTTGTCCCGATTAAATATCAAGGCCGCAATCTCCGCTTCGCCTTCTTAAACCTTTAAATTACAACGTTTGTTCATTGTAGAATTTCATTTACTGTTTTTTTCGTACCTCTTGTAATGCCAACTTAAAAAAAAACTTAATTTAAAAAAGGAAGAAAATTACGATTTATAATTAAAAAATTAACTACTGTTGCTCCATGATTCGCGAATTAGAGAAATCCAACCGATTTTTTAGGTCGCTAATACACTACGCAACACTCACTGCCCCATGCAGTTGCTGGGATATACAAATTATTGGCCACTTTCGGTTCAAATTGTCACGACAGCTTCAAATTTTGACTCTAAAAATTTTGAAATTTTGGAATTATAAATTGTGATTTTAGTTTGTCAGCTCTAGATGCCGAACTGACGATGGTCCTTTAAAAAATACGAGACATTCTTTGCGAAATTTATTTTAATTACCTACTACTTTGATCCTACGACGGATCCCAAGTCGTTAACCTTCCAGGCACATGCATATTATTTATCATTTACAGTTTTTATACTTTTTCTATACTTTTGTCAATGACCCGATTTTATTTTAGACACATAACGCGTTTGCTATATGGTACTCAACTTGAAAAAAATTTAAAACTGAAAGGAGGAGTATGCTTTAAGTTTTTTTCTTATTCCTCTTATCGAGTAGGCCTAAACATCTTTATATAGGTTTTAAGATGATTACATTGCACCAGTAAGAAGAAGCGTATAAAGGCTCAGATGCCCTCCAAGTGATGGTATAAATTGGATTGAGGCGCGTCGTCTGGGGTTGGGGGTTACAGTTTTGTATACATTTCAGGCCCCTACACGCGTTTTAATGATTAGAGTTTGCAATGCCTTTGGTCACTTATGACTGTCGAGACATTTAAACGCTGCAAGTATTTGCATGGATCACTTATTTTTATAAAGTGGATTACCATACAGATGGACAGATGTACAGAAAACCTAAAAATACGATGACGCTTTTAGATGACTAAAAGCGTAAAATACCTCTTAAAATAAAAAAGTATTACTGCAAAAATATTGATTGTAATCTTCCTGTTGGAATTTTTCTTCAGGTTTTAAATGTTTCCACTCCAAAACGCTGGATGGAACAGTCTACAGAAATACTCGCATCGGTGGTTCCAGATTATCTTTTCTCTGGTTCATGTTTCGGGCTGTCGATACGATCACTCGAGCACATTAGTATAACTCAATGTCTTGAGCACCTTGATAATTTCGTTTAAATTGTCCTTTTAATTAATAAACCATTTATTAACTGACGAATGTAGACAAAGCGGTCTTAATATAAACAGTACATGATACTACTGTAATTACAAATTAATAATAGAACTTTAAGAATATCTCCATACTTGAAAACTATGGTGTGGAAAGAAATCTCATGAATCATTCTGAATAAAATTTGATAACAATTCCCTAATCAAACTAGCAAAATCTGTTGCTTTGCTATAGAGAAAAATTAACTAGTAAGAATTAATTTATGTAAAATTCATTGTTTTTAATAAAACTAACTGTTGAAAACAAGCTTTATCGGAGAATGTGTTTTCTACAAATACATTTCCACAAACACTTTATTCAACTATAAAGAGAAATCAACAGCAAACGTTTTTAGCAGCTCGACAATCGTAATCTCGAGTTTGAAATTTTCATCCAGTCCATTGTAGTGTTTCTCGTAGTTGGAAAGAAAGGAGCTTTTGGACCAAAGGGCGTCGCGAAATACAATTTGTGGGCACAAAGGCTAAGTAATCCTTTGCCGACCTCACGACCTGTGCAAGAGACGTGTGACTACTCCTTCCTACTTGTGTGGTGCTGGGCTGGCCATGTGGGTTTGTGGGTTTAGTAGATTTTTCTAACAGTTTTACAGTTCTTTCTAATTCATTAAAGTTCTGTAACGGCTACTAAAGAGTTAAAGAGATTTTAACCATGCATTTTATTTGTGATCCCACAGTTCAACAAACAGCATTATTTTTATTTTGTTTCTATATGTATTATATGGCAATGTATATTTTTCAATGTGCTATTATGAGAGGGGATGGAAATAGCCATAATTTCGAACAAATCAATGTTTACGTACAGCTGATAAAAAACTTATTAGCACATGAAGATGACTTAAAGCACAACATCACAGTAATATGATTAAAACTTCATTCCTGTGCGGTTTACTAACCATTTTCTTATACAATATTTCTAATTTAAGCTCTTTGTATTATAAATGAAACGATTTCTAGTTAAAGGCTGATTTGCTTTTTCTTAAGGCTGCGGTCTACCCCTGGCGCGCAACCAAATGCAAGGGTCTTTTAGAATCGTGTTATCTTCTGCCAAGTGAAGCCTAGAGCTATAAATAAGGTGTCATATTAAAGAATAATAACGGTCCTAGTTTTCGTCTGTTACAATTTTGTAATTAGTTCATTAAAACCAATAGAAAACTTCAGTTAAAAATCGAGAAAAACAGATGATTTTAGACCGGTATAGCTGAAATTAGAAATTTTATTTTAAAATTCTAAAAAGATAGCCGACTAGATCCTTTTTTCTACTTTTATAAAAAGTTAAGAGCCAATCTCTATCTTAATTGGTTATTTTTAAAACACGATCCCCGTAAACCTCTGCATCTATAAAACTCAAAAACAGATAATTTTACACAATTATAACTGAAATTAGAAATTTAATTTAAAAATTCTAAAAAGATAGCCGACGAGATCCTTTTTTGTACTTTTAGAAAAAGTTAAGAGTCAATCTCTATCTTAATTGGTTAATTCTGAAACACGATCCCCGTAAACCTCTGCAGCCATCAAACTCGCCTAGCGCTACGGCCGCGAGGCGGCATATTCGGCATTGTTGTTGTTTTTGTTTTGGTTGGGGTAGACCGCAGCCTTAAGAGATGGTTTTTTGTTTGTTCACAAATTGCCGTTTAGCATTAAAATGCATAAACATTCTAAAAATTATTTACAACTAGTTTGAAAATAACATAGAATGATACTGTAATCATAATTTTAATTGTATATTTTATTTCAAATCACAATACTATCTCATCGTATTGGTAATAAACACGAAGAATCGCCATATTCATTTTGTCCAATCATTGTATTTCAAATTAATTTTCAGTTTATATGAAAACATTCATTTAATTAATTATCAATTTATTAAATCACCTGTAAGTTTTATATATATATATATATATATATATATATATATATATATATATATATATATATATATATATATATATATACTTAAATTGATATATATTATATTATACATAGATATATAGATTTTTGCCAAATCTACAAATAAAACCTATAATCCATACCAATCAGTTTATCAAATAAATATGAGAGTTTGTTTTCATTTAAAAAATCCATAAAATGTAATGTATTCCGGGAGTTCCACGTATTTACCGATAATAACTAATTCGCATTTATATTTCGAATTGGGTTACCAGCGATATGTATATTTGATAAGCCTGCCGCACTCCGTTCGTTTATTATTTACTTCCACCGTTGAAATTTTACCAACAAAATGGAATTTATCATGGTATTAATTTAGGTTCCCTGATACAGTTAGTTTATTTATGAACTATTCATCACTAACATGAAATGTTTCTACTGTAACCCAAAATTACATTGTGCTTGTTTTATTGAAATTTTACATGTGTCATTCCATTAAGTGGGAAGCAAAATATAAAATGTTGTAGTTGTTAAAAAAATCTTGATACACATTTTTCAACGGTATGTAGTAACATGTATGTATAGTCAATACAAAATGAATAATATTACAACAGTTTTAGTACGAAAATTTACAACCTTTCTTTAATAAAGTAATGTTTTTTTCAGGTATGGCAAATTTCCAACTATGTCACCAAAATTTTATGAAGTAAGTATTAATTTTAAGTGTTACTATTTGGTACGTATAAAGGAAAAAAATATGGCGCTAATAAAAAAAGTTTATAATCTATAAAGATAAAGATTTCAGCCCAACAATAAATTGTCTTATGAAACGCCCATATCAGCATACCTAAATCTACAGACGTCAAATTCATCGAAGTACAGCTTATTACATTCTACTGTGATTATGACAGTTGTTTAATTCGTTAAAGTCACGTTCACAGCCTCCAACCAAAGGGCTTTGACATATTCTCTAATGCTCTTACTTCTTGGTTTGACGCGTGCCTTACTGTTCCATCAATTATCATCACTAATGACTATTTAATTATTTACTATTTATTTGCTTTAAACTATAATGTACTTGTTTACTACGAATAATAAATATGAATATAGTGGGAAACAATTTACCTTTTTAAATTTGAGAAAGCAGGACAGGCTGTTGATGAGGAAGCTGCTGTGTCTGATTTGTGAACAAAGCAATTTCCTCGGAGAAAGTTTAAGTGAAGCGAAAAGAAAGTCATTCGGCTGTTCTATTGAAGTAAATAGAGTCTACTTATAGGACAACAAGGAATAATAAAAACAATTAAAGTAGCAAGTGAATAACTTTATTGAACGAGCGATTAAGTTGTAGGAAGCGCATTGCCCCGCAAAATAATAACGCGGATGAGGATACAGGAGTTGTAACTTTATTGGGGGCTTTGTGTTGGTGATTGGAATCCAAGGCCTCAATCGCCACCTCTTGGTCTGCCATGTCCACGGCTCTGTTTCCCAAAGTTTAGGTCCACTTACATTCTTTATACTTGAAACAAATTGATCGCAAATTTTTGACTTCAATGAATTTCGGAAAAAAATCTTTAAAGTTCAATCCTGAAGTCTAGAAATTTAATTCAAGATTCAATCCTGACGATTATGTTCTAAACAATTCTATAAGTTATCTAGTTAGTAGTGTTTGTTCTTTAAAGAACAGTACTGTATACAACATCTTGCCAAATTGTGAATATGGTATAAATGCATTTAAACTCCACATTTATAACTCCAATGAGTGGTCTTGGTATTGTGTTAAGCGTTTTTCAAACTTTTCATTCCTTTATAGGACCTCTATACAAAACCATATTTCTAATTTTTTTTATTATATACCTTTTTACATTACATTTGAGAAGTTTAATTTTTAAAGGATTTTTTCACCTTTTTTACGAATGACATATTTTACGTAAAAAAAAACTCTAATATAATAATGTTTAGCTTAATTTTCAATCAAACAAAATGTAGCTTCGTGTGTAGTACAACATTGTACTGTAGCTAAACTCAGTTCTTATCTAGAGGCCTCCTGTATCAAGACTTTTTTCTCCCACCATTTCACTATTATGTGCTGGGAAGCAGTGATTCAATCTGTTTGCTTACTTCTACAGCTATCGTCAAATATTGTTTTAAACATCTGTTTCACTTATGTTTTCGCTAAACCTCGAACATTTGCTGGCCGCACACTCAACATGGCAGACTACAATTATCCCTGTGAAGTAACTAATGGCCCAATTCCAGCACCTATTCATCCCCATAACACCCTGCGGACAATAACAGCCTTGTATTGACACCTCACTATTTATGTCTTCCAGGTTATACGTTTTGTTTCACATTGTTCTAGGTTTTTATAGACTTTTTGGAAAATTTATCCAATCCGTAGAGAAATTGTGAATAATTACACCATTAATACTAAGAGCAACAATATAAATTTTAAAGTTGATCTATAAGAATATAAATATTTGTTTATTTTTGGTAGCCCTGATAATTCAAAAGGTTTTTTTCGAACTTGGTATAAGCCATCTCTCTCAAGTACGAACAAGTTTTAAGTTTATAGTTTAGTTAGTTTGTTGCACTATTTGCCTGAAAATGTGTCACAATCCTTTAAAATTTGCCATTTTCAATACGAGTAGGAGTAACGTTGTTTTACAAAATATTGCAGGGTGTTAGAATCTCTCTTCCGACACTTTATGTGGTCACTCCTTTTATCAAAATAAACAAAAAAGTTCATGTAAACATGCAATTAAATGTTCGTTAAGCCTCTTTCTACAGTTTTGTTTTTTACACTTAAAATATTTAAATCCTTAATAAAAAATATTGATAAAATTTAGCATGATGTAAACTTAAGTTCATTTCCAAGAAAACAATATTTTTCCAATGTGTTGTTTGTAATTGGCGGCCATTTAAAAATTTTAAACCAAACATCTTAAAACCGGTAAAATTTATCAAAATTTTACAAGAAACAAAACCGTTTGCAAATTTGATTATCTGTAAAATTATAACAGGTAATATTTAGTTTTTAACTAAGATTTACTCATATAATTCCGTATTACAAAACTGTTGCAAACTGAAATTATAAAATAGCTTTTCTCGTTATTTCGCTCTTACAGATTTATCCAAAGATTTTCCTTGTCAAGAATTCATAATCTGTAATCGGCGAAAGATGTTTAATCTTACCTGGAACACAGCTCTAAATAAACTTGTTCATCGATCTCTCCCTTGTTAAGCGACAAGAGGGAGTGACATAAAGCGATAGAATCCTTTCAAGTGTCGGTTTAAATTGGATTGAGGGAGCGACAAGGAGCGCGCATAAATTATCTCGTATTGGATATAAAAACGTCTGTCCTCCAAGGGTTGCCGGGCAAGTGCAATTGGCTTCTTTTAATTTATCTCCATCGGTTATGGGTCTTCATTTTATTATGTTAATTAACATTTAAGGAAGTCCCTGTCTTTTTGCAAAATTTCGTTCCATTTTGTCGTAAAAATAGACAATTTCAACTAGTAACCATGTTGTTGGTCAGTATATACATTTCAAGCAAATTACAACATAGGAATTCTACTAGCGGGTAAACTCGGCCATAGAGTTTGAACGGCTGGTTATCCATAATGACGTCAGCAATGCAGATACTTCGGCTAACAACTGAATACCTCCTGTATTCATGTTGAATCCGCAATGTGTGTGTGTTAGTCCTAACTGTGAACCTGACTCTGTTTGCAAAGACAGACAAATAACTGTAAATAAACTGGACTAACAGCAATTTTCTATGTAATTCTTTGTTGACTTGAGGTACAACACAACCATTTTCAATAATCTTAAAACATTGTTCTTCTTTATAAACCTTTAAGTTAATTAATTAAAGTTTTGCTTGATTTCGCCTTAGTACTGTATTAGTATGTATAAAATCAGTAATGCTATGGCAGTATCACGCAATCCTGCTTCAATAATTTTTTCTTGTAATTAAACGGCAAAACGAATCAACATGTTCTTATTTACATTTCAGTATCACAAATGATATTCCATTTCAATGACGACTTTCAATAATTTAACGTTGTGTCTTTTTAAATAGTAACTAAAATGTCAAGTTAAAGGTTTACAACCAGCCAAGTAATTTTACTGTATTTCAAATTCACTAAAATTGCTGTTTGTACTTTTCTTTTCTAGGTGGGGTTGTTGGGGGGGGGGGGGGGGGGTTGGATGTTCACGAAAAATTTCGTACCTCTTGCTCTTATCTTGGTTATTTCGTTAAATTGCCTAAAACATTAAAGTATTCGACAACGGTCTAAGATGTTATTGGCTATTCTCGTCAAGCTCATTTCATTTTTAGTTTGACAAAACTTACAAATTATTTATTAGCGACTGTATCAAACTCTGGGTCTAGGAAGTGACAAAACCCATAAAAAGATATTGCTAAAGAGCACTAACAATTTTCTTTTTACTTTAATCCGATCTTAAGTTCTATATCAGTAAAAAATAACTAATTTTACTCAGACCAAACAAACTATAAGATTCAGACAACCCTTTCTGTAATAAAATTCAAAGCTACACCGCCCCAGTGACTAATCCCGGTAGACAATACGCTGCCGTACCGCGGCCAGACGTGTGCCCTTTGTTACCCTTTGTGTGACTAAATTGTATCTTCAGGCTCCCTTTCCCCCCTTAACCGTCTTTCTCCCAAACCCCTGCAAGCAGGAATTACATTTGTACACCTGTACTAAAGGCATTAATTTATTGTGACGTAAGAATTGTTCTGTAAATGGAAATCGTAAAGTGTTCCGGAATCTTCAGTCGACGATATATTTTTTGCAACTGAATGAATTATTTTTCAATAGATCTCTAAATTTTCATCACACAACGCTGTTAATTCGTTATATTTTTTATATCAAACACGATAAAATACCATCATTTGTGTTTACGTAACGTCTATAATTTAGTTTTAATGGCCAACTTTTTTCAAAGTATTACCAAAGCAGACTGTAACAATTTGATCTCTAAAAATCGGAAAAAAGAAAAAAAGTAAGAGGAAAACAGGTGTGGTAAAAACAGCCAATCATAGCTAATGATTCAGGATGCACCGAACGAATCGTCACGCTTTCAGAGCACCGAGGACAAATGAAGAAATGGACCGCAATAAAGGGACACTTTCACTGGATAATATTTAAGCAAAAAACAACTTTCAATGTCGATGTGAGGTCTTTTGAAGCTTTGCTCTTTACCTTAATGTCCATCGATCTTTAATTACAGTGTAGTATAATTTTTGCATATTTTTATCAACCGAATCTATAACCGGTTGAAAAACTTTTATTTGTAGAGGATATTGGCGATCTATTTACTCTGATCACGTACATAGTTCATTATTAAAAGCTGACAGGAAAATTGAAGCTACTTAAATAAAAACATTAATTAAAAACTTTTTAATTGTTTTAGTATAAGGTTTTTTATAATTTTAAAACATGTGTAAGTTTTGCTTAATAGTCTTATATACCGTACGTAATTATTCAGTTAGTCATTAAATATATGAATATCGCCTGTCGTCGAAATACCAGAAAGTTATCGTTGAGTAAACCTGTGATACTGACAGGCGAATTGATTCGCGTTGCTACTGGGGTGTCAGTCATTTGGAAATGATGATTACACTTTACAGCTAATGACTAACACGCCATTATAACTAGGGCCTACTGTTTGCCGCTGTGACACTTCTCATCGTGGGCAATTAACAATTACTCACTATGACATTCATTGAATGTGATAAGTTATAGAATTACATGATTGTTTTTTAGTAGTGTGTTAATAAATTTACCGTAAATAGTAAAAAAAAAACTTGCACAATCTGCTATAAGCGACAAAGTATTTCTGACGTAACCATGTCCGAGTGTTTTTGACGTTTTTTATATAATAAATATATTTTGTTGGTGTATGTGTTTCAACGTATTACCAACGAATTGCCATTTTATTTTTAAAAGAATTTGCTCGGTAATTTCAAATATACTATGTAGATAATCGAAGATAGAAAACTGAAAATATTTCTAAAACCCAAGATCGAAAAACAGTTGATCATTAACATAACGGCAGAGGGTAGGCTTGGGTCTGTGGTCTAAACCAGATGTTACTCGATCATTATTTTCTCGTTTTTACAAATTTCGTTCATTAACTACACCGGTGGTGTTCATATCTGGTTTCCGTCTAAGCGTACGACTTTCCAAAAATTAGTTAGTTCATAATTGGTTTCTTATACGTAGTTTTAAGAAACATTATTCAAACTTATATGAAGTGAAATTCCTAATTTAAATTTCTAAAAGTTTATATAAACTTAACGAATATTTACAGGCTCGCTCAAATCGGCTGAATGAATTCCAATAATTTATCGGTAATTAATTTTACTCAAACGAATGCTGCTTGATTTTGTGAAGTTAATTTAAATTTAAAATAATGTGATAATTAGTTTCAGATTAAATACGCTCTATTGATTATTCTGCCCTCGTTACCTCGCTAATTTTGAGAAATAACTCTCGTTCCTGGTAATTCAAGTGTGTAAGGATTTTGACGATTAACTTATAATTAGTAACCTGTTTAAAGTCCTTTCAAGTGTATGTTCCTCTTTTAGCTTGATCATAATTAGTCTTTTGTACAACAATATTGTTTTCATTAAGACCTTATACTTGAAGATTATGAATACATCGAGTATAATAATACAGGGTTATTACAAATGATGTTTATAACTTCCTCTTTCACTTTCGGACACTAGCGTTGGATCGATTTATCGCAATACTTCAGAACTAGGGCTAATTTGGCTTTGCCCTTTAGGGCTCACTCCAAATCCAGCCGTTCATTTTTTTTTTCAAAGATCTAGACAGCAATCCTGTTGAAATAAGTATTCTTCGATCGGAGAACCTTCAGGACGAAATGCGACGAGCGACTCCAGCTATCCTCACCCTATAGAAAATTTCCGTGTAGGCCGACCTTATCATTCAAAACAGCGCGTCCGATTCATCTCTCATTTAGCAGATTGTTAAGTTCAGCATAACAACCAAGTGATGAGTTGCGTCACCCAATTGTAGAATAAAATTTGTAAAAATTTCTTTCTCATTATCAGAACAATCTTCATTCAGCCTAGTTCTAAAATGTCGTTATAATAAAATATTGGTTTATTTGAAAATCAAACAAACACACAAAACACTTCCCTATCTTCCAATTCATCCATTGCACAACTTACTAATAAACAGCTGATACGCACGCATACCAAGTTGATAACCTTTTTAGTTGTTCTTTCCAACAGTACAACTAATATAGTGTTAAAACCAATTAATCCGGTGATATTTACAATGCAAATCAGGAACGTAGTTGTAATACTGTAACCCTCTAATTTACGTTGATAGTTTTTAGATTTTTATTATTCTTCAAAGCATTCACAACGTTGTTTCTGTCCGTTGTTATACTTCATGTTTCAGTCCAGACGCACATTTTAAAGAGCATCAAAGCCAGCACGCGCGCCATCCTCGAGCACGTGGCGTATTGCTCACATGTGGCGGATTAAATTTATGCATACAGTCCCTTGCGACCCTCTTCCCCTACCTCTCCCCTAGAAATCGAGTTTAAATATTCTTTTTTAACCTTATTTTTACATAATATAATGTTACATAATTTGATTGGTATTTAATTATTCATAGCGTTCTTGGGCTTTCTTTCTAAACTAAACATATTATATGTGGAGAATGTTTCTCATACAGACTTACGACGAAGAATGCTGGAAATGACATTTCTCTATTGCTCTTTAAGTGCAATATAAAAGCCTCAGTTCTGCACTTAAGTCTTAAATTACCGCCAGTTTTAAGGCTTTTTATGGGAGGGGGGAGGATTTTATTAAACTGCAATTTCCTCCTTATTATATTTTGTCTTTTAGCTTGACGTTATAGTTTAACATTGCAAGTTAAGATCAAACGTAATCATACCATATTTTGTTGTAATCAACGTATAGACTTTTTTTATTTGAGTTGTCTCTCAAACAATCACCTTCCCGGATACCCGTGTTAAAAATATAGGTTAATCTAAACTAATTTGACGTTAATGGTTTTTATTAATTATACTAGGCCTAATCACCTCTGTATATTACATAAAATGGGAAATTACGAGTAATTGATAATCGGAAGCATTAAACTTTTCCACAAAGCCCAAAAGTGAAACCAGTCGAAATATTGTTCACCGAGCCCAGATATTATTTTTATATTGTTCTTCACTGCCGGCCGGACGCCAGTAATATAAAGTTATGAGGGCCAATATTAACTTTACCCGTAAACGGCAATACCGGAGTGAGCGCGTAAATACACTGTGTTACATTTTCATTGCTCTAAAAAATCCAATCCACCCGCATGATTCGTTTAGTACAGCATTGCTTATATTATTTTTTGTAGTTGTAAATGCTGTATAATATTTACAGCCATGCACCAATTATAAGAATTACTCTCACAGTATATCTACTTTAGTTTTAATCGTCATTTCATATTTTTCTCGAAGTAGGCCTATTTACTCAACTACACTTCAAACTTTTGCGACTACGCTATCGCTTTTGATATTCATGAAATATAACGCTGTAATGGAAAAACCCTTAAAGTAAATTCCCTTTTCTAAGATTAAAACATCAAATTTAAACTATAAATCAATAACACCTCAAGTCTTAATAACTAAATTTTAAAATGTTAATTCAATATTCCAATCTTTCATGCATCTCCCTTGCGGAATCGGTGACTAAAGCCTGTACACGCGAAATGTTATTGTTATATAAAACCCCAAGACTTTTTTCTCTTCTTCAGGAAATTCCAACATGTTAAAAAAAAAAATGTTTCGACCCAAACATGGACCCTGACTCGAGTGATAGTCCCGTCGGTCATAAACCGAACCATAAACCAGTTTTACGTCCCTTTCTTTCTATCTGTCTGTCTCCTCGACTGTATCTTTATTGCAGGGTCGAATTTATTGTGAATTGAGAATTGCCTTTCAGATTTGTTCCTCTCAATTTTGATTTATTTAGATTTTTTATTTGTAATGAGTTGGCTAATATATAATTGGCAAAAAAATGTAAGAAATGCTACACAAATGACATACTTAGACATTTAATTAATTTCCCGGCTGTAGAGAGAGAATGTGAAAGGCAGAGACACACTACCGGAATTTGATTGGCACTTTACGTCGGGCCGACCTTCGAACCGAACGGGGAGATAAATTTACTCCGAACAAGATATCGGACCGGTCATCGAACCGGACAAATTCACCGACCGAGAAGGAAGTTTAGAGAGTGAGGGAGAGCGCCAGAGGATGTGGTGGAAAGGGGAGGAGCGTTCCATTGCGAGCGTTCGTGGCGACGCTCGGTAAAGCGTTCGAAGCAAAATTGACCCTGACACAATAATGTACACCGGACCGATCTTTTCTTTGATGTTTCACCAAAAAACCGCCCCCAGATTGCTCAAATCGACGTTCGGTTCGGGATTCGGTCCGGCGTCTGATACGGTGGACGATCCCACGACACACTACCGGACTTGCTCTTTTCGTCCGGTACGATGGTCGGTCTGATGTACGGTCAGGTGAAAAGTCCAGTAGTGTGTCGCAGGCCTATTAGAGGTTTCGTTCCACTCGCACTGTATACCTAGTTTAAGAACAAATTCTAAATTTCATCTTCTTGTGGTTCGTCAAATGTACATCTTGCAGTAAGTTTATCAGATGTTTGTTACCATTTTATTCAGAGTAGCACTTTTCAAATTTTAAGTTGTTTTTGTTATTCTAATTTAGGTTAAACAATTTTATTGCCTTATAAAATTTAAAAGAATGAAGTAGAAGAAGATTTAAAAAAATTAAAAATAACACTAACAGGCAATAAATTACACTAGCCTTGCGGTTTTTAGAGGTTTTTTCAGCCATTGAAAAACAGTGTGCGCAGATTTTCCGTTCAAGGCGTGTAGCAGTTAATATTGTATTTTGGTTTTATTTAAAAAACGAAAAACGAGTACCTGAAACATTCGCCTGGCATCTCCAAAAGCTTTAGTCTATAGATTTGAAATACCGTATACATAAATTTTGAGTATTCGTCGTCAACTTCAAAATGTCAATATAGACAATAGTTTAATGTCACTGTATACATTATCGCATTATCGAATTTAATATGCACATTTGTAAGAAATAAAAATGCAAGTGCACCGCCCGGGAATCGAACCCGGGTCGCAAGAATGGGAATCTTGCATGATACCACTACACCAGCGGTGCTCATATTTGATCTGTTAACACTTCACTACACGAACAGAACATCAACAATGCCGGAGCTAAGTTGCTGAATCGTTAAACCTGGTTGAACTGTTCCTCTATCTGTGAACGTTTACAAGTGATGTTTTGATCACGTAGACTAAAAATGTACGTAAAATAATAAAGATAATTTTAGTCTTTGTGCCTTTTAAGTTAAAATAACAGTAACAAATAAATATTTTTCATTTGATTCGGAAGTGTTGGTATTTATTCTATCATGTACATTTGGATTTAAATTGATTTTGATTGTATCAAGCAGACCTTTCAAAAATAATAGTTATCTTATTGTAGGTTTAAATATTTTTAACTATTGCTGGAAAAAACGTGCAGAATAAATAAACTAGGCCGCTACTTACAACTAACTACAAATAAACAAAATACAATGCAGACTGGGTCTAGTTATTGAATTTCTCAAGCTTAGTAGCTTGATTAGTGACGTACAATTACAATAAAAATCCGTGTTTTAGTTTTACAAAAACTATTTACAATGTAATTTACTGTTATGCTTGTTTTGCCTCCAGTCACCCAAGACGATATATAGTCTGTACCCACATTTGATTGCACATCAGACAGTGACAATAAATCAAAACATTATTGCATAGAACAAAGCAGCGGAGGGGAGCCGCCTCGGTCTGAGATCTGGGGATTTATGCCCAACCACATACAGTCGCCCTTCGACTCCCTCAAAATATCTAATTTATCAACCTTCTTGTCTTGATCGTAGCGTGTTATAAATCACTTTAGGTCGACAACTGTCGTAAGAAACAAACGTTTCTCTCTCCTGTCAAATTTTTTGTGACTGCGCACATAAAGCTAATCTATCATCTTCTCGTAGACATCAGAATCACGGCTACTGTTCATTAATAACTGCCTCATACTGTAGAAACGTTTGGTGTTTTATGGGATTTTTAATTCTTTATTTTAACCAGCTTTATTGTATGTAACACATGGATCTTGTACAAGATTTTTGAATTCATCTGTAATTAGGTGAAGTTTTTCCAATTCTATCGTTTATCGTGTTGCTTATAATCCTATCGTTAGTGTTTATTTATTATTTTTTTCTAAAAAAAACCCCTCTGCCCGTCACCATAGGCCAATAATCCTATGCAGTGATCTAAAGACGGCAAGCTACTTCCTTGGTAGTTAGTCACTCAAGCTTGCCATTGGTGACCGCTTATATTTTTGTGCGTGTTTTGTCGTTCTGGATCACGTCTGACCCCGCTGGCGAAGGCCAGAGCTTTTGGTCTATCATCATCAGCTGACCTATTGAAAACAACAACTGCAAAATCTTTCTCCTCACATTTTATTTATTTCAAGGATATATTTTGGTATATTTTATACAAATTATTGATCAAATCTTTAAAATATGGCTTTATTTATATTATGTAAGTATTAATTAAGGTAACATTGTCCTGACTTCTAAATAATTGCCTTAAAACATAGTGTTTACATTAACCTAAAAAAATAACAACAAATTGATTTAGTCTAATACCTAGATTTTAAAAATGGTTCTCTCAAATATTCAAACAAGATCTAAAACAGCATGCGATTCAGCGAAATCCATAAGTAAATGCAACAAGTATTCAGTAACTGGATTTGAAGAGTCCAAGTGGATAGATGATGACTTCATGCAGGCCTATTTTGATTCCTTCAATGCTTTTGTCGCTAAAACCAGCAAAGATATACTTCTTATTGGACCATCTACCACTCAAACTCTGAAATATGGAAATACCTATGAAAACATTTTAACTCTAATGGCACTTAAATTTGACAAAGTTAACTACACTTTTTTTGTCTGAATAATTGCTCTAAGTCTCAAGCATGGAACATGTCTAATGGTAGCCATTGGAGCTTATTGGTCCACAGTAAGAAAAACTCAGCTTTTTATCATTTTGACAGTTTGATGGGCACAAACATTCAACATGCAAAGACTCTTGCTGAAAATTTAAATAATAATGATAAAATGATTGAGGTACCAACCGTCCAGCAGGCTTACTCATTCGAGTGTGGGCTTCATGTGCTAGTGAACACAAAACATTGCTTGGATTGCTTAGTGCAAAGTAGAGGCAGAGAATTAATTTCAGATTTTTTCATAAATGAAAATACAAATGTTACAAGGGATAAAAAACTAGAGCCGGATTTCACCCAAAATACAACTAGGGAGGTAACTACTACTGCTCGTGACAAGTTCATAAAACCAAAAAGATCTATAAAATCCAAAAATGTCAATAAAATTGAAGTATCAGTAGAAAATAAATTTCTACCACTAGAGAACTTCGTAGAAAACATTGATTCTAATAATGAGAAAAACACAAATAAAGTCAAAGGAAAGAACTGCAAAAAGGTGATTCATGAAAAGGCATTCAAAGAAAATGTAGGTCATGAGGTAGTTTTAAATGTAAACAACATAAATAATAAGAGAAATGAGACACAAGAAAAACAAAACATTTATTGTGAGCAACTAGGAACCTCAAGCCAAAAAAAGCTATTAATTGGAAAGCATACAAATGAATCTCAAAGTGAAAATATAGATTCAGTAAATCATTCAAGTCCTAAGTCAAATGATATTAGCAAATTGAAGACAAATTTTAATAAACAAGTTGAAGATAAACCAAAGGTCAAGATATTTTCGGACAGTCATGGTAGACATTTAAGAGAAATTATTCAAAGGAAGCTAAAAAATCATAAAGTATCACTGTATTTTAAACCGAATGGAGTCTCTGAAAATATCTTAGATGAAATGGAAAGTGAAAGCAAATTAATGACTAAGCAAGACTTCATAATTGTTATGTGTGGAACTAATGATGTAGAAAACTGTAACCCACAAACTTTAAAAAAAGAGTTTGATAGAAAATTAGAAAAAATGAAACATACTAATGTTTTCATTGTATCAGTGCCATATCGATATGATATGCCTCGACTAAATGACAAAATACGTGAGTTGAATCAAGAACTAAATTATCTTTCCAAATGATATGATCATGTTAAATTTACTCCCTTGAATGTTTTACATCGTAAACTTTATACGCAGCATGGACTGCATCTCAATTTCCATGGTAAGATAGTTATTTCCAAATATATTTGTCAACAAATAATCAGTAATGGAGAATCCATGCAACATGTTGAATATATTCCTGTTATTATAACTGGATATAATCATTTTTTAGGAGGACGAAATATAAAAAAGAATGTCAAAATCAAAGTTTACAATTAAACTATAAAAACATTATTATAATAAATTGTGACCTTAACTCTCATTTTCAATTGGACAGACATGTAAATTATGTTGGCCCAAATAAAATAAAGAGTAAAAATCTTAACCTTTTTATATGGAACATAAGAGGCTTAGTCAACAAGTTAGATGTTTTAAATGTTTATTTATTGGAGAATAATATTGACATAATCTGTTTAAATGAACATTGGCTAAAGAATGAAAATCTAAATTTAAATCGAATACCAGGTTTTAAAATAGTATCCTCATTTTGCAGAATCAATAGAAGGAAAGGGGGAGCAATGATTATTGTTAAAAACAATATTGTTTGTCATGAACTAACAAAAATTATTAAAATTTCTGAAGAAATGATTTTTGAAATTTGTGCAATAGTTCTAAAGGATTACAATACAATTATTATATCCCTTTATAGACCATACAACAATAATAAATCAATATATAAAAAATTTCTTGAAAAATTGGATAAGGTATTGAGAATAGTTTTTCAATTCAACGGACAGTTACTAATAACTGGAGATTTTAATGTCAATCTTAGAGATAATTCAATTGAAAGTGAACAGTTGTGTAACATAATGAATGGCTATGGTCTTCACCACACAGTTACTGAAATTACAAGGCCTGGATTAAAAAATCCTGGTTCCTGCATAGATAATGTATTTACAAACATTAACCAGGAATTCTACAACTATAAAATAATTTACTCTCCCGAGTCAGATCATGATGCTATCCTATTTTCTACTGTTATTCAAAACATGAATCATATTTCAAGACATAATCAAGATTCACAAATTCAAAGAAGAGTTATTAATCAACGATATGTGTGTGAATTTTACAAATTGTTAAGTGTGACAAACTGGTTGTCAGTTTATTCAAAATTTGAGATTGAAGATAAGTTTAATGAAATTCTTAATATATATCTTGCCACAGTAAACAAATCAATTCCATTAAAATTGTTTAATGATAGTAATATCAAATCAGTCAATAGCAAATGGTACACAACTGACCTAAAAATAAAGAAGAATCAATGTAAACAACTATTCTGTAAGTATCAACGGGAAAAAACTGAAGAGTCAAAAATATTTTATAAAAATGAGTTAAAATTGTATAAAAATGAAGTAAAGAAGGCTAAAATAGAATTCAATAGTCAGAAAATATGTGAAAGCTCCAACAAATGCAAGGCAACATGGGACTTGATTAAAAATTTAACCAATTACAATAAAAAAGAAAGAACAGTAATTCCAAAAACATTAACTGCAGAAGGATTCAATAATTTTTTTATTGATAACATAGAAAATATTGTCACAAAAATATCAAACAACAATATGGTGTATACTACCAATTATTTAACAAACTTAAAAAAAGTACGTACAATATTTGAATTTAAGCAATTAAAAGTTGAACAAGTGTATGAAACTCTATGCAAACTCAAACCAAGTACATGTTTAGACTACTACTCAATTAATACTATTATTTTAAAATATTCTGCTAGAGAGACATGTGAAGTATTAACTTCGTTGTTCAATGAATGTATAAATCAAGGTATATATCCTAAATCATTTAAAAAAGTCAAGGTTATTCCTATTTACAAGTCTGGTAAAATTGATTATAATAATTTTAGACCAATTAGCACTGTCCCGGCTTTGTCAAAAGTATTTGAATCGTTACTATTTGAGCAAATTAATTGTTATTTTGAAGAAAATCATCTATTTGCCAAGGAACAGTTTGGATTTAGAAAATATCATTCAACAACTAAAGCCTTATCTAAATTTATGTCTAGTGTAATATCAGATATTGAAGAAGGAAAAATAATCTCTTTCAAAACTTATGATATTTCAAAAGCTTTTGATTCTGTATGTCATGATATACTCATTGATAAACTAAAATCCTATGGTTTTTTGCCAAGATCAATTGAATTAATGAAATCCTTCTTGTCAGAGAGATATCAATCAGTTTTTGTTAATGGTATTAAATCAGAATTTAAAAAAAATAAATAATGGAGTACCACAAGGTTCTGCATTAGGGCCTTTATTGTTCAACATATATATAAATGATATTCCACAACATATCTTCTCGGACAATACAGAAATTATAATGTTTGCGGATGACATTGGCATCAAAGTATCAGGCAAAAATCTTAATGATGTTCAAGACAAAGTTTCAGAGATAACAGAAAAATTATTATCCTGGTGCAAATTGAACAGACTGGATCTTAATCTTAATAAAACTCAAGAAATTGAATTTAATTATTGTAGCAAATTAAAACTTAATTATAAATTTAGGTCTTTGAAATTCTTGGGGATTACTTTGGACCGTAATTTAAATTGGACATATCATACTGATGGTGTTCTAAAGAAAATTAATAAAGGTGTATACTGCCTTAGAAGATTAAGATATTCTGTTAGAGAAGATGCCCTGTTACTCGTCTACTATTCATACATTCATTCGACTTTAAACTATGGCACACTATTATGGGGAAGTTCAAGTGAAATGGAGAAAATATTTAAAGCTCAGAAAAAAGCAATACGAGTTATATGCGGTGTAGACAAGAAAACACATTGTAAGCCTTTATTTTTAAAATTAAATGTAATGACACTCCCCTCAATTTTCATATTTCAAGTATTGATAAATATAAAAGAAAATATTGGATGCTATAAACAAATTGTGGATGATTGTGACTACTTTACAAGAGGGAACAATAATATTCAAATGAAGAGAGTAAAATATGCAAAAACCCAGAAAAGTTTTACATACTTAAATATTAAACTATTTAACAAGTTACCTGAAAATATACAAAAATTACCCATGAAGAACTATAAGAAGATGTTACAAATATTATTAACAGAAAATTGTATTTATAAGATAAACGACTTCTTCGACCTTAAATTTGATTAATAGTCTCTATGTACGTAATTTCAAAATTTTGTGTATTCCTATTACATTGTAATGTGTCCAAAAGACATCAATGCAATAAATTATTATTATTATTATTATTATTATTATTATTATTACTATCACTAAGCCACCATTCCCGAATTTGGTTGTTGTCTATACTAAGTATCATTATTTCGCCGTTGAGGGTAATATATTTCTATGATTACATAAAAAATAGCATCTAATTTCGGACAGTTTAGACCCATACTGCACTAACCAGAAAGTAATAAGTACATCTTGTTATTACCATTAATTTAATTGTTAAATAGAATTAATGCTATTAAACAGCCACTTGGCTTTTGGGGAGTTTTCAATCCTTTAGTAATGGAATTACTTTAATTCTTGTTGTGTTTTGACTTTTTATTTTTTTATTATTATTTTTTTTGGGAAAGATCGCGTCTAAACAGTATTGCTTTACTTAAACATGACATTGTATTTTTGTCTTAGGATGGTATCCTAATATGATTTGTACGATTTATTACGTGGAATAACTGCATTCAGATATACTATTCGTTAACATTCAGCAGTATGACCAACATTGCGGTGATCGCTGACGGTACATGACGTGTGTTTCATTAGCCGATAAGGAAGGGGATACTGTCCGCTGACAGCTGGGTCTTATCACTGACACATTGATAACAACGTGAGCTGTTATACTCTGTCAGTGTCTGCGTTTCGGCATCGCTTTGTTGATATGTTATTGTTTTCCGCCCTTGTTTATTTAAAAAATTCTACAATTTACAACAATTTTCACCTTGTCTATCTGTAAAAGAGTGCACAATTACATTATTCTATTTTTAATTTACTTTTTTGGATCAAAATTAGCTTATGTTATTTAACATCTTGTCCAAGTGTTATTATATACTCATTGTTATGTAAATGATTAATACTTGCAACCGTATATTTTTCACTTATCGAATTGGTAAATGTTTCACTTTCACATATAGGCCTAGCATATTTAATGCTGTGAAGCGTTTATCGAAACATTGTACATTCTTTTTAACAAAATGTACCGGAGTAGATTGTACCAAAAATTAAAAATGTTGAAGGTTCTTAATAAATTCGTTATATTTAAAAATTTAAATACTAAAAGCTTAAGAATAATATAGCTCAAGTGCTATATTACATGTTTTTTTCTGTATTTGTATTTTAGCGGTTGATTTAGGCTTCTCAAAATATAAATATTAAACTAAATGCGCATAGGCTAATTTTTAGTTTAAGTAATCGAGATAATTAACATCGACAATTAAAGCAAGTGCCAAATAACGACCAATCATTTGGAGCTAATAAATCCTGCAATGTTTAAACGTGAAACCCGAAAATTTCTGCTTCGTTTACCTTTTGCAATGCCAATTAAATATCAGTCATCTTTGGTTTATTATTTTAAATGAGTATACAATTAACTTGCCAGGTTCAGTCGAAATTAATTAGTTACTTTTTAATTAGTTACTTAACTTTAAAATTATCGATGAAAATATTTATCATTGTCCTGCTAGTTAGCAGATTTGGATTTATAGTGTAATTTTTAATTCACAGGATAATCCAAGCAGTTATAGGGCGAAAATAAACCAAATTAAACTTTTTTTAAGGTTACTACCATAAAATGAGCAGTTTTAAAACAATAAAGTTTGCTTTCATATGTTGTATTGTATATTAAAATAAAACTGTGTAAAGTCACTAGCAAGAATTGATCAAATTTTTGAACTCTAGTTTTGATCCTTGAAATTATGCACGGTGACAATGAAATCCGTCTTTATGATTTTATTTTGTTATACATTTAACATTCTTTGTTTTTCTGTAGACTAATAAGCTATACAAAAATGTTCTGCCTTTTTATAGTTCCTCAAGAACGTAGATGGTTAAGGGGGCGTTGGAGTCAATCCAAATTCCGCCTTCCCCCCATAAGAGCAATGTTAAACGGGATGTCAAATAACTCTTTTATTTATAATCAGAAAATAATGGTTTATAGCTCTAAATAAAGGGTTCATCAAGGCGGATTTGGTTTGCGAGGGGATTTTTTTATAAAAATTAGTTTTTGTACTAACTCGAAATAACAAAGCAAGTTTTTTACTACTTTTAAAATATTTTCTACAGAATTTTATAAATTATTTACAAAGAATCGATCTCGCAAAAGGAATGGGGAATTTAATTGTGATTCAAACGCTATTTATTCGGGACCAATCGGACAAAAAATACTGAAATTATATGACAAATACCGGGGACAAGTTTAGCATTGCTCTTATGGGAAATAAATCCAACATGGCGGCACTCCAACGCCCTCTTAAGTAAGACCCAATTTTTCCCCCAGTTTTTCTCTTGGAAGCCAAACCAAAAAGCTCCACTAGTATTTTTTCTTTTCAAAAATCTTTTGTGATCAACTCCCAGAGAATATTCTGGATGAAATACTATTCTCGTAAGTTTTACTTTGTTGAGTTGTTGGGCACACATTCAGGATTTAAGCAAGTTCTAACCCGCGTGGCGTGTTGGTGGTTGCGGTGCAGGGTACGGAATACATGCAGCCCCCACAGCAGCCCGGTCGCACCCCACAATCCAATTTATACTCCATTTGTAGGGCCTCCCCAACTTTATGAGGCGCTCTTGTGTGTTGCCGCGGTAATCACCTTATCTTGAAACGCGTATCTGATGAAGGGTAATCTGCCTCCTCAGATGTAGGTGTTCCTAATCTTGACATCTCAAAGGGTATTCTTTGAAAAATATTTTAACATAATAATTTATCCATCTCCCGTATCTACTTTTAGTTTTCCTAGATAGAGAAAAACTTTGTTCGAGTGGTAGCTTCTGGATAGAGATATTGAAAGAATTTTTTCAAATATGTTGTGAGGAGGTGCATCTGATTTGGTGCATATGATTCTAGATTATCAGTTTTGTAAGCAGTACCCATATAACGACGTGTCTAAATATTAATAATTAAATAAAATTAGCACCGTCTCCACCCGATCTTATATTTTTAGAAGATCGTCTTGAACAACTTATAACAACAGCAATTAAGGCAATCACAACAAAAACAATATTAAGTACCACTTTGACTTAAAAGGTTATTACTTTTCATTTATAAACCCTCTACAGTTATACAATACTCCCGTCGCAGCAGAACTGCATAATCAGCGAATTTCTAATGGAAATTCAAATTGCTGTACTTGCCTCATAAAAACACCATAGGAATGAATGAGCAGCAAACCTACATAGGTTGAATCATTTGAAATAATATGAAATAATTTCACTGGATATTTAATTCAGAACTGCCTTGTGATGAAAAAGTATATTTAGAGTAAATTTTGGACGAGAGTGGCTAAAGGTTTATGGTGTAGCCTATGTAATCATACTAATAACAACGTTTTCGTAGAGGAGGGAAAATTAAGATTGAGCCTTATAAGAGATTAATGCTCCGCTTTAACTCCAATTACAGTAACATTAACTTTTTACAACTGCTTTAATCTCCCAACATCAGGTGGTTTTCCGACCTTTATTATTGTAAAATCTACATTCTTCATGCTTTGAGGCAAGATTCTTACGGAGTTTTACATGTACTGTAACAGTTTTTAGTATGAAATTTTGTTTAAGTTTTTTAATTTAATATTCTTCAATACAAATAATAGTTTTTTTTTTTTTTTTTTTTTTTTATAAATTGTTATCAACATGGATTGGAAAGGATTTCCAATAAGATACTCTCTTTTAGGAATTTCTCTTTTAGGATACTGACTGTATCACAATATTCCTATAGTTAATAAGCTTTAATTAAATTGTTGTTTTTCTTTTAAAATATTTACAGGGGACAGTGTCTAAAAGTTGACGCAATTAATTTGTAATGTGAATTAAAGCATGTCGCCCTCTTGACTGACATTCATTAAAAATAAAAATAAAATACTCGAAACACAAATCTTATACAGCGGGAATTATCTTAATCCTCTACATTAGACAATGATCGGCGAGGTTTTCTGATTGTTATTACGTAAGTACATTATATTATTTTTATAAACATTTTAAAGACATTTTTTATTATATAGCTCACATTTAGGTTAGAAAAATGACTTTAGTGCATTTTGAAACAATACAACAATCTACAACTTTTTGTAGGAATGTAATACTTCCAACGTACTGTATTTTTTGTGCCTACTGTACTTTTTTTTTGCTTATTCAATTGTCATGACACTCTAGATTATAATTACGTTTAAAAGAAATCGTCTCTGTGTTTCTTTGGGTTGAACCCCTCTTCACACTGCTTCATTAAGTGTATGTTTTCATATAAAACTGTCGTTTTTAGTCAGTATCCAATTTTACTATTAAAATTGGACTGAGATAAAACCATAGCCTAAATCTTTTCATACGGAGGCGTCTGTGTGTCTGTCAGTGCTCTACTTCTGTTTGGCGTTCATTTGTCGTATATTTTCTTCGACATAGTTCATTTTATTTGAAATATTGGTGTGGAAGGGTATTTACTTAGTTATCATATTTATTGATGGTGGTAGGTTATATTGGGATAAAGGAAGTTTGTTGTTAAGTGTCAAAGTAAAGTTATGTTATCTCTAAACAATATTTTAAAGAGAAAAGTGTTTGTTATTTTAGTAGTTAGGCTAAATAAATTACCTAAACCAATAATTATAAATTTAATTTAATTAATGTGAGACTGTACAAACTTAAAAACTTAATCTAATAAATGCGAGACTGTACCATCTTGGAAACTAAATAAAATACCCCATTATAATAGAACCTCAGTATCAAAAAAACACCTAAGAGATTGTGGGTTTTAGTTGGATCATTTGGCTTTTTACATTTTAAACATTTTCATACATTATTGTGATTTAACAATATTAAACATTTCTTACGTGGGCAGATGTTACAGTTCAACAAACAATTTTTCACGTCTTTCACATAGATTGAAGATAAACCCAAGTATAATGGGACTATCCAATAACAGTTTCATTATGGCCATAATGCCACAGCGGTTACTGTGCTATTAGGTTTTTACCACTTCCTTTATTCTCAAAACGCAGATGTTCATCCATCTTTTAGTGATTAAATTACACCATTTAATCGCGTAATTCTAACCTAATGGTAGGGCTTTCAACTGTAAATAAACGTTTTACAAGTTTTATCACTTTAATATCGTTTTGTGCGAAGACCAGTAACCGAAGACTAATCATCAAACTTGAGTTTTTATTCATTGTTTGATGATGCATCAGCATTGTTTTATAGAATTGATACATACCTTCAGTCAACTGTTCAAACAAGTAGAAAAATCTTATATATTTTTCGGAACACGAGGTGCCATTATCAGGTTTGATTAAACAATGTCACCCATTACGTTTTCTGATGGTCACCGTAAAAAATATGTTTATATTTTGACTTTATAAACACACATAGACACGCACAGTACATTTGGACATGAATTGTACAGGAAGTAACTTGAGGGTTTCCTTATTTTCATATTTTTTACACTAGTCTTTAATATTTATTGTATTGATTTTCATTAATGGGTTATGTAAACTTACTACAACATGAGCCGCTAGTATTAAATGAAATTGTTTATCGTGTATTAGGTAATTGGCCATATAACAAATTTAACCGACCACTTTCACGTTCATGTTGAGCCATTCAACGTTCAACGTTGAAAGCCACAACCTGAACGCCATTGTTGCTCGGGGTCTATTGTTGGACACCGTATAATATGTATTGCCGTTGAAGTCATCGTTCAGTGTTAAATTAGACCTCTATAATACAGTAACTAATTACGGACCTAGTGGTAATATTCCCAAATTTTCTCTATCATTTCAAAATGTTTTAGCAGCGCACTAAAATGGACATATTACCTCAGCACCTAAGTTAAAAATAGATAATACTTGTAATATTTGGGTGTACAAAAAGCTGTAAATTAATCACAAACGTGTCTCTAAACTAAACTAAAACTATCAAAATAACTGGTTGTTGATTCTAACGTCACTTAACATAATTTTCATCACTCTGTATCCGAACATAGCCACTTTCCGTACAGCTGAGGCCTTCGAAAGATGTCAATTACCAAACAAATAAAACAGACATAGTCCAGACATAGTCTCCGTTAGCCGTTTTTTCCGTACATAAACATTACTTTCGGCCCAAGGAAAACAATTGCTTACCGTACATTAATACCTTTTTCATCATACCATTGCGATGAACGTTGTTTTCGGAACCGTCAGCTGTGATCGAAACTAGTTGATTCCCGGTGGGTTGGATAGACATGTTTGTAAACAAAGTTTTCGGGACTAGTCCTCGAAACAGTGGTTTTCGGGACTAGGCCGGAAAAAACTTCCAATGTTTGACACCACTAGCGCTGATATTCTGCTTACAGTAACTTGAGCCTCGTTGACTCCAATATATAAATGTCAAACAGCTGATTGTTTAGTTGTAAATAGTTCAAATACAAGATAAACAAATAACAACGTAAGAGGGGGTGTATAGGTTAAAATTTATTAATTTTTATCCAAACTGTATATTTATTAAAGGTGGTATGATGAAAAGTACTGTTCGTAACTCGTCCGAAAGTGGTATATCGGTGCTCGATCGAATTCAAGTACTCGGCCTCGCTCGCCTCGTACTTGAAATTCGATCTTTCACCGATAACGACCACTTTCCGGACTAGTGACGAAATATACTATTCCCGTACAGCAACAATCAGCTGGCTTCATAAAAAACAAATTAAATTTTGAATTCTGGCTTAGTTTGCTTTGTCTACTGAAAAAAACGAAAAATTCTCATTTAAAACTTTTATATTTTATTATTAATTGCATCGTTATGAAAAGTATCGTTCACAACTCGTCCGGAAATCTGGTCTCAGGGCTCGATAGTTTTTTCCAAACTCAGCTTCGCCTCGCGCCCGAAATGGATCACTTTCCGGACTAGTATGGTGAAATATACTATTACATAACTTTATTGTGTTTGCTGTAAAATAAAAGTTGTATTGATTAATTCTCATAAAATTACCTAATTTATTTTCCAAAATATGTCATAAAATTAAAACCATAATGGCTACATCTCATATAATTTTACATTTTTCCTAGATCGTTTAATTTATACATAGTTATTTTTACTGTGTAAATGTTTCAAAAAAGGCAATATTGAAAAATGCAGTGTAAATGTCGACAAAGGTTATAACAATGAAATGGCGCTTCGCTGAACATATTTATTCTGCGAGTCGCCCTCTCAAGATTATCTCCCTCACACCTTCACTGCTATCGCCTCGAGACGGCTGGCGATCTGACAACTCTCGTGTTATCCGACATTCAAGGTCGGTTAAACCGGATATGACATTTACAAGCATGCGAATCATGCATGGTCTACAAAGCGCCAAGTTCATTGTTTGATGTGTGTTTAAAACTACTCGTTGGAATATTTAATTAACGTTTATTCGCCATATATTTTGTCCTCTGTGCGTTAAAAAAGTTACATTATACTAGAATTTTAATATTTATTTAATACAATTGTCTTGAACCTGATGATGCAATCCATGGGAGAATTGATTTTTTTGTAAATGCTAAATCTTTATTTACTTTGCGATGCTGTTCGTTGGATTTTAAGGTAGATTATGACAGTACTTTCTTGGCAGTATTAAGTGCAAGAGAGTAATTCTGAAAGAAAATTGCCTCCAGCAAATCCATACAAATGCGGTATCTATAAGTCACAGAGACTACGTCATGGAGGGGCTCCTCTGAAAAATGAGAAATTTATGCACGAACCAGACTGCACATTTCCTGCCGATTCTGAGTCGGACAAAACAATTCATCAGCGATCTTTTGGACGGGGGATTCACAATGATTGCTTCTAGACTAGAATCTCAGATTGTATCGGATCCAATTTTTCAAAGTGTTTTCGTAAATTGAAAGGGTCTTTCTGAGATGGTTTTACTGATACAATTGTGTAGTATATTTATATTTTTGTGTTTTTATTTTTAGATTGGTATTCGATATAATTTTATAGTGGCATTTTATTGTCTTCTTAATTAGCATTTTAAGTGTCGGGGATACTTAGTGGGATGCAATAAAAATACATCTTGTTATACTAATTTCTCTCACCCGTTTTTCTGGTTGTGCCTGATGACGACTGGTGTGTATCCGTAATTTTATTATTATTTTAATATATTTGCCGTCCTCTATGTATTTATGGTATGTGAGTTGAAATTTATCAAATATGATAAAAGAATACGAGTAGGCCTACCTGTAGAGTACAGTATATTAAAACCATTTCAAATAATGTACATTAACAGGCACGTGTACTTAATTGTTTGAAATACTGTATTAGGCTACATTTGAAGTGTTTATTTATAAATCAAAATCATGTATATTTTTAATGAATTAAGAAGATGTACAATTCTTCAATTATTAAATTAATACCTCTTGTTAAATTCTTGTACCATTTCAATTAATTTTTACAGCCATTTTAACAGTTATGACTTTTTTTCTTCTAAACATCGACATTGATAAGTTTTATTCTTTGTATTGGTTTATTAACAAATACAGATTGTTCATAAAAATATATGCGGTGTTTCGTGCAAACCTATAACGTTCATAACAGCAATTTTAATCTTCCGTTTATAAACACATAAATAACCACTGATCGATCCACGTTAAATAAAATTATTTGAATTAATAAATCATTTTCTATTCAGGGTATATTCATTGTATACACACGCCGATTGATGACAGTTAACGGTGATGAGCAGTGGTGGTGGTGACGAGCGTTCTTTCATAATCCGTTATTGTGTAACTGTTACTTAAAAATAACTGTTATAACAGTTAACAGATTGGCAAAGTAACAGTTACTTACTAAAACGTTATAAATTCGCAGACGACTTAGTTAACAGGGACGATTAACATCTAGATAGTTCTGTAATAGCGGAATAACTGGGACTGTTCTTGTGATTACGACTAGGAGGAAGAACGACAGTTCTTCATTTAGACTTAGACTTATAGACAGTTCTTTGACAACGGAATAGCTGTGTAGCTAATAACGATATTTAATTTGGCAACATTTAGGTACCGCGATGTAGAAAAACTACTCTTGACTCCTTCACTTGCGTTATTTCCTGGGCTGTTCATGCATTTGGTCACAATTTTATCCATCTCCATGCTTGGAATTACAGCGTAGAGTATGATAATGACGTATTTGTGCCCAATGTAAAACTTTACCTTGATTTTAATGTATCAAGAAAAATATATGTAGTTTCACAATCAATATTTATATAGGCCTAACCATAAACATAACATATTTATATAAATCGTTCCTTAGTTACAAGTTTTGCAGAAAAGTTACTAAGAAATTAACGGTTAGCCAGAACTCTTATTGGATAACGACTTGCGATAAACGTTTTTCCAGAACGTCGTTCATAACCGTTACAAAGTAACGGTTTAAATAACAAGTTAATGAAAAGTAACAGTTACGGCTATAAAAGTTGACGAAAAATAACGTTTTTGCTCATCAGTAACCGCAGGCAGCCAACAGCGCTTGTGTTTGATGTTAAAGTCTAGTTTATGACGACCGCCACGAGATGAGTCCTCGTGATTGCCGTTGACTTTCTATTCGCGTTTGATTCAACACTGAATATTACTTGAAAGCTTATTCTACGTTGTAGGTTTTAATCTTTTGCTTTTTACCTCAATATTTTTATTGATTAACCTCCACTAGAGATCGCTCACTGATAGAAATACGATAAAAAATTCAGTCGATCTGGGCCTCGTTAATTCTATTATTTAATTAGTTAATTTAAAAGCCTGGAAAACGTTGCCCTTGGAAGCTAATTTGATTATTCATTTATGGGTTTGTGCTCATCTACTGGAATATTCTAAAGATATTCGCGGTTTTTTTTCTACGATGTAGGATACGCAAGCTGAGAAAAAAAGGTTCTTTTGAAGAAAAAAAAGGACTTTTGTGGTTGCCTAGTTTTAAAACATCATGCATATATAAGTTTTTACAAAGTGAATTAGGATTTTTATCAATAACTTATCGGTATTTATTTACCGTTTTATTATTATTATTTTTCTTTTTTGTTTTAGGTGGGGTTGAACCTGTTTACGTGGAACCAAATGTCTGTAAAGTATACTAGTTTAAGTCAAGCAAAGAAATAAATTAGTTAAACATTTCTAATATAATTTAAGGTGAAATTATTGCTTATTTTACCATTAAAAATATATTAAGAATTTTATTTCTTTTTATTAAGTTACATTCATTTTTTAAATCTTAAATATTTTGTTAAAATTGTGTTAGTGCCTTATTAAAATACTTACAAAAATTATTCCTTCGTAATCATTGTTTCTTTCTTCTTATTCTTAGAGCTCATTTTACTAAATCCATTTGACACATTATTACTGTATAAGACTAATATTTAAACAAATTACAAATATTTTTTATTGTATTTGAAATATTATTGTATATTTTTGTTTGAATCTTTGTTTTATTTTTTACTGTAAATTTTACTACTTGCTAGGAACTTTGAATACCTACACATCCTAAGGAATATAAATGTAATAATCTAGTACGCTTGATTGATCGTTGTATGAATGTGATATGTATGTTAGGTGGTGTGGGTGCCTTGTCGCCTAATAGCCTATTAATGTTTTAACCGCCTTTAACCGGTTTAGTGCCAGCTTAGGCGTTGATGACCCCTTTGCCCCGTCCATCTCAATGTATTAAGCTCAGATGTTATATTTATATACATTTTTTTTACAGATTTCCTTGAAACTCGTTATTATGTCATGTATAATATTTTTATTATTATAACTAAAACAAAATATTTAAAATCATGCCTTTGTAAACTTACAGAAAGCTGAATACTCAGTTCTTTGTTAGGAAATGTTTATGTAAAACTATTTTTTTTACATGTTTAATGTTTCATATTTTCTAATTTTTAATGAATATTGATACCTATTAAAGAAATATCATATACAAAATAGTAAACAAACATAATACAAATACAGAAACTATATTTGTAAAGGCATATTACACCAAACTAAGTAAAGAAAGTCCGAATGACAGATTAACCGCACTTAGCTGTATGGCCTACATTCTATGCATGGAATACAAAAATGTTGCCAAGATTGTAATTTTAGAGATCGCACCTATCTTCTACTATTGTGTTTTTTTTTTTCAATTTAAATACAATGTTATTTTTTCATATTTTTTATGGTATAAACGGTGTAAATATCCTGTAAAGATACATTTTACATCTTTTATCAGCTGTTGTAGCAGTGATGCAAATTTCGATCATTGTCTTATTGACAAAGAAACTTTTACAATTAAAAAAAAATTTAACTGTGCTTTGCTAATGCACAATGAATGGCTACCAAAACGGAACTTGTGTTTCCAAATCAATTTTAATTACGACAACAATCAGCAGTGATTGGTGATAAATTGGTTGTTTGTGCGCGAGTTGGAAGCCATTACACTTGACGCTCGATGCGGTGATAATCATAAACTAGAGAATTCATTTTAAATGAAAAAATTCCTTCGCCGAAATATATGTTTGTTTGTAAAGTACCAACAAACGGCATATACTAATTTTTCATGGCATATAAATAAGTGGTACTGTTTAATTGAAAATTGAGTTTTTATTCTTGGTCCGCGACAAAAGGCTTGATTAGGGTTCGTGATTTTCAGGCAAATATCATAACAGAACTAGGATGTAAAATAAACAAAGAGTAAGTTATATTATTTTTGTATGCTAAAGTCAAAATTTAGGCGAATTTGTAAAATATGCGAGGAGCTTTACCTCAGCCGAAATGTAAGTCAAGTACCAGACTCTGGTAACTTTCAGTAGTTACTTTCATCCCAACAGCCATTAGTGGCTCTATTCGCAGCCTGAGAACCACTTTAACTGATCCGCCTGCATTCATTTGTTTGCCTTCTCAGAGCTTTCTTGTTAAAATGTCCGACTTACGGTTTATCTTTCCTGTTCTCGCTGGTTTATTTAATGCTTAAGTTTTACTAAAATATAGACTATTGCTTTTGAAAAGCAATAGTCTATATTAAGCAATATAAAGTCTATATAAAGCAATGTTGATTTGATTCTAAAACTGGTTTATTTGGTATACCTTCAGTTTAATACATAGTAGTAACTTAGCCTCTTAAAATGAAAATCAAGACCGGTGCTCTAAAAAAGACTTGAACTACTGAAATATCGGTTCAACTTACCCATCAAGTTACATCGTCCTGACAAGGCGAAAATGTAAACTCTTGAAACCCATATTGGCCGTTAACAAACACCTGAATTAATTTCTTTGCTGTTTCATAGCAATGATCAGTTACAATTATCGTTTTCTCGAATTTCCTGTGCCGAAGATTTTTTTTAATTGGCTCAACATATTCTTGTATGTTATGTATATGCTTGTTTGATAACATATATATTAAATATTATTTTTATGTGTATTAAAAAAGTGCCTAGTTTACTTCAATAAATGAAACCAACAATCAAAAAATCCCCCTAACGTCCACCTGAGGTTACCTTTATCAACGAGTTATCAATTTAAGACTGTAGAGAGCCTAAATCTAATCGAGAAGCTGAGCGTAGTTTAATATAGACGCTCCGGGAGGGAAAACTTGCAATAAAGGCGATGAGCAACACTGTTCATGTTCATATCGACGCGACTTGACGTCAAGGCAGTAACTGAGATATCAACCCTTATTCGACCATATTGACGATGTTATTGCTACTGATCTCTTAATGACCCCTCGTGGGGTTTGGAAGATACTCACAAGTCAATAATAATGTAATACTAGTAGCTTTTGTGTCTAAAATACATAAGGAGGTGCGTTAACTCAAATTTCTTAAACAACTGTTGTGTAATATTTGCTCAAAAGCTTTGCTTTGACTTATACCCTCAAAGTGTAATATTTGCAACATCTGGTGTTTAATAATGTTGATATCTTGTGAGCATTGGAATTTTTTCTTTGCTTTATTACACTTTCCATAAATGTATATTTTTACTACAATATTACCGAATGTCTTAATGACATGGTTAATATAATTTTTTTTTCATAAACCTCTTCAGATATATGAATAATGGTAATGTATATAGTCCTTCCCAACCCAATTACTTTTCAGGCCGCGCTATACCAATAACGTCAAGACTGTTTACCTACTTGCTATAAGGATTAGTTTATTAATGGTGTAATGTTTCCTCGTAAAGTTCTCTCGTTATTTCTTGGTGGTGGTAAATAAAAATGTTGAAATATTTAGTTCAGACATATCATGCCATTAATATTTTCTAAACGAGGCATTTTCTACTGTAATAGTTTAAATAATAATTACAATTCATTATCATTAATTAATAATTGGTAGTTAAATGTCGTTGCCTAACTAACAATATTTAGTCAAATTGGATCTTCAGCTAGGCACATAATATCTCACTTTAAGGAAAGAGGTAACTTACCTAAACAATATATAAAAATACCCCCATTGTGGTGTAAGATTGTATCAGGTAATCAAAGTGGCATTATTTTTGCAAATTCCAATTTGTCGCGTGTATTGAGGTGGATGAGAGAATATTGAATGCTCGGGGTTACTATTGTAGGCCGAACAAAGGCTCACAATGGCTGATGTGTCAACCTTTACTCAGAACATGTTGTAGGTTTAAATATATTTTACCGCTTATTGTCAACCTAAGAGTTCTCTCTAATGAAAAAAGCTACTTGGTCAATATAAAACTCTAATTTAAAATCTATATACTGTACAGTATAATTTCTTCTTCGAACTATAAACTAAGATAAAACCCTATAGAATTCAGTTAAAACATAACCAAACTCTTATAATGCACCACGAATACAGGTTAGTTATTAATGTTTACATTATTATTTTTTTTCAAGATGATTAGTGACAACAAAAGTAACAAACATAAAATTTGGACCTTATGCAAATAATAATACAAACACTAAATAAATATAATTGGGAATTCTCAAACTCAAAATTACACTCACCACCTTTCTTCTGTTGCTCTTGAACATTTAAACCAGCGTCCAACCCTTGGTCGCTGATTTAAACATGCCGTGTTTATCATACTCTTCCTGTGGAAATAAAATCTCTAGGTTTAAACATATTTCATTTGGACATTGAATTTGTTTTTATTTTTTTATATCAAAAAAGGTATTGTAGTTAATATAATTGCTATCCTAAGAACGTTTTCTACGACTGATCCAAACCAACACATATAGACAGGGTACATGGATTGAACGCTTACAATTATGTTTTCTTTTGATTTTCTAAAACATATCTTAGTCTCATATTTACAATCACACCCCGTATTGACGCGCACCCCTGTCTTGGAGTCGTCTGGGCTTGATATTAAAGGTCGCCGCCCCTCGACTGCTGTCTAGTCTTGTTCCCCACCCTGACTTCTACAGCCCCTTGCCCTTTAATCCTAATTGTCCTATTTGTAATTACTATCATCAGTGTTTTGACATTTAAGTTATTCGTATAATATTGGATATGTATCAGTTACATCGTGAGTGGTAGGCCTACAACTTAAATTAATTATATGCAAATATCGTGGTACATCTTAGTCAATGTTATAACTGGTTCAACATCTAGTGATTTTAATTGGTAATATTTACAAGGATTACAAACACTTCATAATCATGATCATATTCTATGGTGTTATTTAAAGGATGGAAATTGATAAAATTTTGACAAAGTGCAGGATCAGTTGATTAAAATAACACGAGTGAAGGAGTCAGGACGTCAGGTCAGGAGTTGTTCTTTTTCATGACGGTTCCTAAACGTTCTCAAAATATCGCTTTCAGCCATGCAGATATTCCGTTCCTACAGAACTGTCTAGAATATACTCATTCTTGTTCCTAGTTGTTACTACGAGAACGTTTAGTTATCCCGTTATTACATAATTGTATAAATAATAATCGTTCATGTTATTTCTACAAATTGACAATGTTTTAGTCAATAACTGTTACTTTTTTAATCTGTCATAACAGTTACTTTTCGTTATCTTATATTAAGCAAAATTTAACGAGTGTTCGGTTCCTTCGTTCGTTACACCTCGGTAACATATCCAGTTAGCCTTTCCATCACCCAGGCAGCGTCTGCTTGCCGTAGCTTGTAAGGCCATTGTGACCAGGGTCTATTGTCGACACCGTCTAACATCTGATAGCACGGAGGTCTTGACATTGACAATAGCCTATTGTTGAGCCCCATCAATTTCACACATAATGTAAACTTGTGCTTGACATCTTGTCAAAAGCACGTGAACCCACTGATGAAATGAACAGGTTGAGATATTTTCAAAAAATTGTATTCTTGCTTGCATTTCTGATGAGACGGAATCTTCCTCATGCCTTGAGCTATCTTGCCGCGCCGTTTGGTGATCTGACAACTGTAGAATGTTATCAATGTATTCATCGTCCGCTCAAGGCCATCATTGTTTTGAAGGCTGTCAACTACATACGTTTAGCTACCATTAAATATGTTACCTCCGCTACAAGTTACTGAAAAGGTTTATTATGAAATCTATAGTAAAATTAAAACGCAACAGGCTGTTTTAGTACTACTGTAATCATTACTTACAATTTAACAAATTATTGTTGTATCCAATATCATTTAAACAGAATACAGTAAGTGATGACCGCAAGATTTTGTGCTGATGGGCTTTGGTCAAATAATTCCCTCAATTAATTTTTTACGTAAAATTATAGTTTTTTTAAGTGGACTAAAGAAGATTATTTTGTCTTAAAAACACCTTAAATGCAGGAAACTTTTTAAACATGTAGCATACACTTTATAAGATTGAGCAGCTGTTTACTTACATATAATGCATAACGTTGTGGCAATATCAGTTTTGTTTCTTTCTCTAGAGATATCCGTCCAGTTTATTTTGGTATTTAATTCTTTTACGAATGTTTCCTAAGCGTGAAATTCCCTTATGTACCTAACTGCAAAGGACCCAGATTGCGCAATGTGGCACGAATTGTTTCTTTTACATTTACTTTAAATACTCTACTTTTGAAATACCCATACAGTACAACATCCTAAAAATACTTGCAGTAATCTTTTTTTAATTTTTGTTTAAAACGATTCTTTTATTTCTTCCTTAAAACATCGAAAGACGTTTTTCGTATAAAATGCTCAAAACTTAACAAAAGTTTCCACTGTAGTTCTATGTAGTTTTTCTCAAAATTTTTTCGTTAACGCCCCTTTGTGTATTATCTTTATTCCCATAAGATTCATAATCCACAGGAATTCACATTTTTACAATACAGAACACCTACATAAAATGTTTTGTTTCCTGGAGGAAGTCCGTTCCACTTTCCATAAATCAAAAAGTTTTCCCCGGGACAAAGCGAGTGGCCAGCCCCTCTAAAATATGAGGAATTTATGCACAACACAAACTGCGCATTTCCACCCCATCCTGTAGCCTACTGTCGGCCAATCCAATTTATCAAAGATCTCTTTAGATTGAGCGTTTCAAGTCGATAAGCTTCAGACAGTTTCGCTTCTTTTATCGTCAAGGTGTTCTTTAAACATAACGTTACAGAGTATACTGTGTATGTGTAAAGTTCTGTTCTCTAATGGTCAAGGTTATTAGAGCTTCTGTAGGGTTATAACCTGGTAATAACGCTGGGGTTTCTGGTCCTCGTACGCCATAATGTTATATTGGTTCTCTTGAATGTTTCATTAAAAATGAAAAATACTATTTTTTCCATGAAAAATACTATTTTATCAATTTGTTTTACTCCCCAACATAATTTAAGTATTATTAATTCGTTCATTTTAAATGTGCAATTGTTATTGCAATTTAAAACTGTGAAATGATAATGTTTTATGTTTCATACCACTGATTCATCCTTAGACAGTAACGTTAGTTGACATAATCTATTATAATTTAACGCACTGTACCATATATGTTTATGTTTCAGCTCAATAAAATATATCTTTCACCGATTATTGTTAGCAGCCCTATTCAAAAGTCAAGATAACTCTAATTTAATCACATCGTCTAGCTGTTGTGGAAACACCAGTAAGGGATCTGCCTCAATAACATGCTCAAGGGTGGGTTAGGGTTGACTGTAGTATAAAATCTCAATTATTAGCTCGGCACCCGCCGCCCCGTCGATATGAGCTTGAGTTGCTCATCATCTTTATTGCATATTTCGCCTCCCCCCCTCCGCCGCTTGAGTCTGCTACGTATTAAATTAATATGAACTCCGATCAAATTTTCGTTTCGTTGTCGACAGAGGCTACAGCAACTGTCATTATCACAAAAACTGCAACTGTACTGGTAGTTCAATTTATTTTTTCGGTTTTTTTCATTTATAGGAGTTAAATGTGTTCATCAAGCAACTAACAACAAATATGTAGGTACGTTGCTAAATAAAAGTTGCCTCTAGATTAATTATTTGATATCATCAGTGTTGCAGCAAAACCGATTATTGTGATTTCCGGGATTCCAAATAATACTAGTTGCAACATCCCGGTACCTTATATAATAATGAAAATATTATGTTTTCTCACATCCTGTGTGAGATGCCTTGTAATGATTTCAAAGTGACGATTTTGCCTTTTAGCAATATTTGACTCATACCCATGTTATTTAAAAATTTAATTGCACGTCAATGAACTTGATTAATTGAAAATCGAGTTGGTAAAGAACCTATGTCAATTATGCCTCGAAGAATTTTGTCCTTATTTAAGTTAAGTGTTGATTGGATGAACTCTGTAGTGAACTTTTGTGTCCCCTTGTAGGTTTTTACAAGTAGATTTTTCACAGCTTTCACTTGTTGGCCTCAAGTAAGTCGTTTCTCCTGGAACCACCCTTTAGTTTGCTTCTTGTCATATTCCGCCCTTCCATCAGCACCCCTTCAGTTCTCTCAATTTTCTTCATTTGTATTCCTTGTCACCAGGTTTTCTGTCATTCCGAACATGTCCGCGCTCGCTTCCCTTCATCCCTTTGGGATGGAATCGCATTTCAAGTTGTGTGGGTATTGTGGAAGAACATTTCCTGAATACAACAAATTTCGTATAAGAAAGAGATCATGAGAAACAACATTATGTGAGAAAAGACTCAACTTGAAAGTGTTGAAAAATCATTCACCTCTGGTGATGAATGGTTTTTAATCTATCTGATCATAACCATCATAGAAACCCTAGATTCTTAATAACGTAATCTATAATTTTACGCATAACATCTAGCCATTGTCTTGCTATACGTGTACGAAAAAACTGTTCTTGTATGTATGTGTCTTTGTGATGGTTGTGGTCTATCATTTTCACAACCCTATATTTTAGAGTGTCTTATTCATGTTAAAAGAGAATCATGCTAAAGTTCAACTTTCTCTTGCGTTTCTAAGGCAAAAAATCTTTTTAAAAAGAAGTGAGGCCATACATGTAAACTACGTTTAAACTCACGTAACAATACTCCTACTTAAGTGTTTGTTAGCATCGTACGATACTTTTAGTTTTGTATGACTAGACGGGCCTTGACGTAAAGTTGCTTCCAGCCAAAACTAATAAAAAATAACTTCGGGCTCTATTAAGCTTGGTTCCAGGATTACAACTTTGTCGGCCAATAAATACTGTCAATTATTTTTCGTCATCAAAAATTTGTTATAATAAAATGATTACATATCAGCCAGGTAAAGCCCAATTTTAAAATTAGTTTCAACTAGTAATTTATTATTTTATTTTATTTTTAATAACCAAATACACTCCTTCATATTGAAATATCTTAAATTTCAGCAATTGAGTTAAAGTGTCCCTGATATTTATTTTTGTTAAATTTATATGTTTGTTAAATTAAATTGTTCAATTGCATCAAATAAGCGTCACAAAGTTTTTAATGAGGTTTCTAATTTTATTCGGCTTAACAATCTATTAAATTTTAAAATGAAAGTTTTTTCAGGATTAAATGTGAAAAAGAACTTAAAATGATAAAAGGAAAATACAGCATAAAGCACAATTTTGCTATATTATTCTTCCACATTATAAACGAAATATATGCGTAAATGTAGATTTTAAAACCAAACCTAATGTGCTTTTGAATGTAATTTCATCAGCGGCGACATAGAACACAATACCCAGTTGTGTTATTTGATTAATTAATTGCGAGGCGTTCTGCAATGTATTGGTTACCAACAGAAATGTTCAAACGCCCATTTGCCACATTGTATTTCGAAATAGCTATGAAATATATCCACTCATGTACTTTCTACTTAAAACTTACAAAAAAATCCTCGGACTAGTAAATTGAATTCAGTTAAATCTCCAATTAGCACTTAAAAATAAACAGGCTATGTATTATTTAATATTTTCCCATATTACCCAAGTCCCAAGTCACTTTATCTAATATCTTTGATGCTAATGTTAGCATTGACTTATTGTTTATACGTTTGCAGTTAATTAAATCTATAACAATGTTATCCCCTTATTAGCTAAAATATTATTCTCATAACGTAGATACGAGTTTTAAATCTTTACGATATTTTTTTCAAGTATAAAAATCTTGAAGTCAGCAGTTTTTTCCCACACTGTCCAAAAGCCGTGGCAACATTACACAAACTTTTAAAATATTAACTTTGACTTTAAACTAAGTTTTCTGGCAATAAATACACATAATATTTGTTCATTCTTATAGGATTTGTTCTTCGTTGCATAAGTTTCTGAGTTTTAAGAATCCTTTTTTTCCTTTTATTTAAATTTTCCTGTTTAGTTTTTATTATTTTCCAAATTTCTTTTTCTTGTATGATATTTGTTTTATAAATATCTGCTTCAATTTTGTTCTGATATTTTGAGTAATTATATTTTAGACTCTCTTCCACTCATGATCTGCAGTAGTGTTTGCACCCGTGTCATTAGCCTGCACAGAGATATGAGCTGAGCCGATGTCGTGATATGGTGTATGGTGTATTGTGTTAATGGAGGCTAATATGGTGTTGATTGTGCATCCCCCATAACCGAGGTGTGGCATCAGCTTAGCTGGTGATAACCCTGCTCAGTGCTTCGACCTAAATGAGCTCCACCGATGTACACTGTTGTAAACATTCAAAGGTGTGGAACATTAGATCACTGTAAAACAAACTGATGTTCTGTATAAAAAAAATTAAGATTTCTAGAATATTGTATATGTTTTATTAAAATTTTATTTATTATAGTATTTTTTACATAGTTTCTATATTTTTAAAATTTAATACTCATGATAATTGTTATTGCACTGAGCCTACAATAAATGTAAAAATGTATAGCGGTAACAATTTACTTTATACAATCACGTGATAATCGTGGTACGTTATTATAAAAGCTTTGTGATTCTATATATTTTTTAAAAAATGTATGTATTAAAATCTTACTTTAGATTTTTTCAACTTTTTCCAAAAAATTTGTAAAAAATTTATAAAATATAAAAGTAAAAATAAATTAATATTAACCAAAACGCTGCTTACATTATAACATACTTTAAACGCAAGAATGTAAATTAAAACGTATAACATAAAAATTTATAAACTCAACAATTCAATTCTGAATTTTTCAAGTGGCCAAATAAAACGTCTGGCTAGACAGATAGTTGTTTTACTGTGACTTTATTGTTTATGATTTACCATGTTTATGATGAGAAACATTTGATAATTTAGAGTTAAATTCCACCAACAAACAAACTTTCGAAATTCCTGTTAACTTAAAACAAAGGGTTATGGCTTTTACATGGACAATATTTTATAATATAGATAAAATATTGTCACATGAATATACACACACACAGCCCACAAAATAATTCACAGCCTTATCAAAATTTAGCAATCTTGTATTTTTATTTCGTTTTCCTAGCGTAGTTTGAATATTTAATAAACCCTGTTAAGAGTTCTCTCAATAGAATAACAACCTTTGCCCAATTCATTATGAAATCACAGCATCAACTAAATTTGAACTTCCAAGAAATCTCGGCGCTCAAAGCAATGAAGCGTAAAGGATTGGCTCTATAATGATACATCTTTTGTTAAATTGGAGCAATTCTACATCATCATTAAACTCGCCTTTAATTCCCGTTTTAGATTATCGTTCATATTTCATTGTAATATTTTCCTAATGTATCTCGTTTACTTTCCGAGGAATTCACTGCGAACTTTTGTAATGAATTAAAGTGTATTTATGATTGCAATTTAACTAATTGGCAAACTTTTGAGAATTTATCCCTAAAATGTTCGTTTTAAAAAAAATTGTATTTATTCACAAATAAAAAATTATTGAATCATTACTTTAATTATTACTTTACCTTTTAACCTATTAACCCTTGTCGGTAAAACGAGGTTTTATAAAAAAAAAACCCCTGGAAAAATGTAAAATACAACAAATAGTCCATATTTGGCAAAATTTTTAATCTACTTACTTTGATCTAATATACTTGTTTTAATGAAAATTTGTTTTGTATATTGTTCACGGTATTTTTTTTGTGAAAATGCTTTTATAATTGTTATAAAAATCATGTTTTATAAACAATATTTAAAAACTCAATTAAAATGCATTTTATAGTAGGCTATGAACTGTAGATTTTATTGATCTCACTGTATTAACAAAGTGTGATTCAAAATGGTGTTCTAGTATGTCTGTGTCGATGTGTTTAATATATGCTACACTGACTTGATAATAAACACTAGTAAGTTTACTTACCTAAATTATTAAAAATATACCTTCAGCAGTCCTCAACGACAAAGCTATCTAATATAGAGTACTGATACTGTATTAAATAGCAGTAATCCTAAAAAATATTTTTATAAGTTATTATTTTAACCTTCAGTTTATCATTATTCTATTTGAGTTCCTCAAGTGACATTAGAGTCGGCCGTTTTCCTTCCACAGTCTGGCAGCAGTCCCTGCTCACGCTATCGGCCATGACGCAGCAGTTCAGTTCGGTTCAGGCTTCATTGGCACAGCGTGGACGGGGAATAAGAAATTTCTGTCCCTTCTGAGCTCTTACTTGAATATTTGCACCGTTCATCTCCTTATTCTAGTGAGAATTGTAATCCTACATTTGTAGTTTTTCTCTTTTGGATCGTTACACGCTTAAAAATCTCCTTTTAAAATTTGGTGAAGTATAATTTACTACCTTAAATTTTCAGTAAACCTATTTAATTATTTAAACTTATTTTTTTTTATTATTAGATTAAAATATTTTGCTTTCGAATAAAATGATAGTTAATAAATTAGCTTGGCAGTAAGAGTAGATAACATTTTAGTTTATTTTTTATAGTCTATATTATAATTTACAAGATAAAATAAAAGTTAAGTTTTAAGTATATAGGGTGGTCGACTCCAAGGCGATGAACCACGGACTGAAGTGGTGCTGTATTCTGTATAACTGCACTGCAGTGATGGGGTTGGGTAGTCCTGCAGTACAGACTCACAGAGTACAAGACAAATTAGCATTATGTCTTATTAGTTGTTATCACTTATTTTATAAAATTCTTGTATTGTTGACAACTATACGAGTTCTTTAAAATGTTGGTTCCATTTAATAAAGTATTATTGCAAGTCATTTTTCGTTACTGATATTGTTTTAATACCAAGATTTCAAGTTCGCAAAAAATTCGTCTTTCACTTGTTGTGAATATAATTTATTTATAAAATAAAATAAAAAAATAACAGTTAAAAAATAGTTATGACAATATATATTCAATCGCTAGTTTATTGGTTGACATAATCATAACCGTAAATTGAATTAAACAAATGTCTTAATAAACATTTGGCATTTTCTTTCTACCTCTGTAGACTATATTGTTTTTGCATGTACTTTTCCTCATGTGTGTAGGTAATTGTAAAGTAATTTTTCTAAATTTATTTTTACTTTCTTATTTTAGTTTTGTTGTTAGATGACAACTAATTTTATTCGTGTCAAAACAATGAATAATTTCAAATATTAAATTATCATCATTAATAATCTCCTTCAAAATTTACTACACTCTGTTATATTTTATTGTTGATTAATTATTTAGCTATAGTAGTATAAATTGTATAAATATGTGCAGTTAATTAATTGTAAAAAAGACTAATAATTAACTATTCGTTGGGATAAAAAATATAGAATTTAAATTAGTATAACTATAATATTTAGACAAATCATCTATTGTTAATTATGATTGAATTGATTTTGATTTAAAATTTAAACGATTTTGAACAATGTACAAATTGGTCAAAGTGAACCGATATTATTAATGGAGCCAGCGGATGCAATGGCGGGTTTTCATGCAGTTATTCTCTTTGACACGAGGCAGTTTTAATAACTAACCACCAGTATATGGCCCAATCCATATTTGTAATAAACCAGTTTTATATTCTTCATCGGCCGTATGAACCTATTCAGTCGCTGTGTACTGTGGTTGATCACTAAAAGCCTTCGTGCAGCGTGATTGGATCATTAAATTTTAAAACGTACTTAACATTGGCATTTTTGCTAAATAAAGATGAAAACACATTCAACTTTATGTACCGAAAATTTGACAACGTGCCTTAACGAGCTTAGGGTCAAAATGTATACAGTACCAATTTTAATTAATTTTTTATGTACTAACTGTATTCTAAAAATATCATCCATTTTTTCAGAGATCTTTCTATTATCTGCCACGAGATAAATTGGGCCGGCCGCGATCGCCGAACGAGATCGCCGGCCGCGATCGCGGCCGCCGCGCCGTTCGGCAGTTCCCGACCCGATAAATTCCCGAGTAAAAAAAAATCCCGCCCGATGATCGGGACAAATTTGCTCCCGAAAATTTTCCCGAAATTTCGGGACCCGTCCATCCCTAGTTATATTGAAGTAATGCTTAATAATTATAATAAATTGCTCATTCATTTATTATAAAAATGTCATCCTTGATAATATTTAGAAAACTGTAGAAATATTAAAAGGTATTAAAAAAATGTTGTAATCACGTTTATAAGCTCAGGGTCATAAGTACTACATTCATTTCTCAAATTAGGTGAACATGTTTAAAATTGTTTTTTACTTTACGAAACCAGCAAGTGTGTTAAATTTTATTTAGTGTGCTAATTCTTATAAAAATAAGAATTAAAAGCGTTTTAATTTGTGAATGTAATAAGCAGCCACACCATTCATGTTTTGTGTTTGTTTCTTAATTATCTTTTATTTATTAATAACATTCAGCATTAGAGAGAGAGAAAAAACCATAATTATTTCCTTTAATTCTCCAAATGAAAACCCGTACAAAAGACCGTTGTATTTACTCGGTCCGTATCTTAATTAATTATGTCGACGATCATTTGTAACATTTTAACACTGCCGAATTTGTTTTACCCGGGGACAGGTAATTAATTAACAGTGTCACCTACTTTACCCTCTTTATAAGGGTTTTTACCCACAGCTGCCATCGAAACTCAGCTCTTATTGTTCTCATATTATTATCGAGTATACTGTACTTATGTTAGCACAAGACAACGGTAGTTATACAAAACACGGTGAAATACTTAGCTATTTTGATAAAAGTAGTTCTCTTCTTTGAGATACATATCCAAAATTATAGCCTAAATATATTTGGCACCTTCATTTATTTATAATTATTGCAGTATAGCAAACTCACTCTTTTACTGTATATCCAGTTTGGTTAACAATACTTATATACTTTTTGCCTATGAATGAATTAATCATATTACACTACCTTTATTGTACATACAAACTTTTTAGTATACTTATTTTATAAACAAATTTTAACTGGTTTCTTTTTGTTTTAAGCTAACAAAATGAATACCTAAAATTTTATACATTTGTTACGTTTAGTCTTTTACTATTCTTGTAATTTAAACCATCTTTTTGTGTGATTTACCTTGTTGAAAATTATTGAAATGTTGATTTTCATACAAACTTTTCGGCCAACATCGCAACGTTGGTGACCTTTTATCGATTAAAAGCATTCTAGTGATATGCCTTTACATGTTTCAAATATGACTTCGTTCTTTTTACAACCTTTTAACAACATGTTCTTTTGTCGATGTTTTATTGGTCAATGCGAGAAAACACATCAACACTTTTCGTAGTAATACATTTCTTATTGAAACTATTTTGTGCGTGTTTGTCCACTTAATTTCCTTAACTTTCCTTTGTTTTATTTTTTGTAGAGCAGTTATTTATAATTGTGACACCCTAAAGAAAACCCTCATGGTAGCAAACCTACATACTCACACCCATGGTGTTTATTGTGAAATTAAAAAATCCAAATTTCCGTTAGAAATGAGCTTGAGTAGGCCTACGTAGGTCCGCTGCGCAAGGGTACTTTATGTTTTATGGAATCTTTGTGGTGCAGCCACTGTAACTTATAATACTTTAGTCAATTCAATTAGTAATAATAAGAGACACTGAACTGTTGTATACAAATATAAATATAAAATGCATAATCAATAAATCCACTTCTGAATTTATTACTTTTAAATACTTGGAAAAAAGAAATTCTCAGTTTGAAAATTTGTTCTAAAACAAAATATTCTGGTTTTTATACAACTGTAACTCGTTTTTAATTTTGTTCTTTTCAAAAGTATAAAAATATATTAAAACGGGATGAAAAGTGAATTGCAATGATGTTTATAACGTAGTTTAATTAATTTAATTAAACCAATAACCGGTCTATTGTATTGGACTGCATTCAACCTTGTAAGTCTGGATTGTATTATAACCTTATGGCTATATTATAATCACGGCTCAGTAAATTCTATTTTGTCAGGTATGAAAAGGTTAATAAAGGGAAATTGAGTAACCCCGAATACAATGCGCTTCACAAAGGCTCTCTGACAACGTTCTCTTGCTTTTGTTGTAAAACCACCCATGTTAAGTATTACAGGTATATTTGTATAGCATATTACCAATTAGTATGAAATGAAAAGAGGTATATTATCACAAATAAATGAATTGAAATAATAATGCGAGCAACAAAACAATCAGGACAATCATTCCATTTGTCTTCACAATAAATCAATCGTCTTGCAACCGGTTACTGGATTGGCAAAATAAAAAATATATTTATAAATAAATAAATATATATATATATATATATATATATATATATATATATATATATATATATATATATATATATATTTCCCTTGGCCCACCTATTGTAGTCCATCTATCAGTATACCATCGATTGTAGTCCAGACTTCAACCCTATGTATTTTTTGTTTCTCAAGAGATGGAATAATAGTTATTAGTTCCTACGTTTAGGAATAGCCCTTAGTATATTCAGTTTCTTTTTCAAATTAAAATATCTGACCATTTTCAAGTAATTGCATCTGTCATTTCACATTCAATTGTGGTCCTCAAACCATTGCGTATAAGCTTAGTATCAAAACACCATTGATTGTGGTCCTCAGGCGTAGCATTTCACCATTGATTGTGGTCCAGATTTATACATGGCATTTGTGGTCCTCAAGCAACGTTGCCAATTTTCATAGTCTCTGTTTGCACTACTAACAATGCCCCCCACTGTGGAGTTGAATCATGGTGATGGAGAGCTTTGAATCTTTGGGTTGGGGAAGAGTGCCTTGTGCAATAACTAAGATGGTTTTCAATGTGAGTTCTCTTTCTAGAAAAGTAATACTCGTAATTTATCTAACCACCGAGGTTTAAAAGTGCAACAAATATAAATGATGCAAAAAACTTGATGAGAAATATGGTGTTTTATTATTTTTAAAATTTTACATTTTGAAACCAAATCTAACTATATAAATCATACTTTAATTATTTGGCAACGCCATTTTTCATCACTACGAGTGAAAGTGGCTGTTTCCTATTCATACTCTCGCGTTTTAAAACCTTTGTTCCAATTGATTAACAGGACTTCTGTTCCTTAAAATATGTACTACTGTGTCAGTCGAATTTTAAGAAATGATTCACATGAAGCTTTTTTTAGTAAACTAAAAACATAAGAAGAACATTTTTTTATTGAATATAAAAGCTTTATTAGTTTAGTTTATACTAAGTACAGTGTTTTAAGCTGAAAAAACATATTTTGAAAGATTACAAACATAAAAACAATTTACTAAAAGTGTTTGGATTAAATATTGTTGAAAATAGAAAATATTTAAGTTGCATAAACAAACGTACAAGGTTTTCTATATTTTTTCTGCGTTGTGATTTCATTTATTTAGGCCTATACTAGATATTTTCAACTGAAAAATACGTCACCTGAATGATGTAAATAATTCCATATTAATAGAATTTAAAATAAAATGTTTTTTTTAAGGGTTGAATAAAAATTATGATTTTATTTTGTCATTGTCTGCTGTATACTTTTTAAACTAAATTTCGGCATAATGGAAGCCTTAATAAATTTATCTACTGCATATTTTCCAAATACACTCATGTATGAGAGAACCTATGTCCCCATGGGGTAAACAGAGTTTAAATTTTCTCTTTGCTAAAAAAATCTCACAAAAAACTCACTAAGAAAATTTGACATAAACCATTAAAGACAGCTAAATTTTGTATGGAAGTAAACTTTAGAAAATAAACTTTTACACATTTTGATATTTAGGAGAGGTTTAAATTTGTTTTAAATCGACCAAAAATCTGGGTTTAAGCTTATTTTAGATAAATTAGAACTTGTGTATCACCCTTTTCCCATAGTCCGATAATCCCAATCAACATAACTAATCGACATAGACATAGTCCCACACCTTCATGTCTAGTTTGATAAAAATCGGACGTTTCGTTAACAGTTTTACCAGCTTAATGGAATTTAGGTACATATTTATATATGTATCTTAATAACTATATAGGCCTATATGCAGATATAAAAATTTTAGTGAATGGTGTTTTTGGTATCTGGGGACCCTGTAGTAGTAAGTTAACAAGGTTAAAGGCTTATATCTAACACTTGGCACCACCTTAATATGGTTTTCCCAAAAAAAGAAATTCACCTAAAAGCTGCTTTAAAAAGAAATCCACACTTTAAAGTAGCTTTAAAGAGCAATATCACCCTTATTAAATATAACAACCGATACATATTATATATTAAAATATGCAAAATTTTATTTTCTAAAGTTTACCAATTTACCGAATTTAGCTGTCTTTAAAGGTCCAAAAGATATCCAGCAAAAACTTACAAAGCTACATCCGCCATTTTGAAAAAAAAATTGGCCATAGCAGGCGAGTGCAGCGTCGGAGAGTGGTAGACTTTTCACCATCGTTTTTCCCAGGTTATTTTACATAAGAATCGGTAAAAATATATTAGTTTGCAATTACTTCCGGGTTCAGCTATTTTTTTGGGCTAATTTTACTACACTAAATGGCATCCACCATGACTAAATGGAGTAATTAAATGGAGCCAGTGAAAGCACATAACTGTCCAACACTAATTCATCCCTATAAATTTACGGAATACCCTGTAATCTTCTATTATTTGTCAAAATGACTCCTGATTCAACATACTTATTTGAAATGAGCTAAGATGTGCAATGATATGTCACAACTTGAAATAATTCAAGTTCAACTATTAAATTGAAAAGATAGGTTGAATTATAAATGTAACTGTTTAGTATATAATGCATGTTTTTTTCAATTTTTACTTAAACACACTAATATTTAATTACTTCAAACTGAAAAATAATTTATTTGAGGGTAAGACCACACCCACACTTGATATTATATGTTCATAATTAAAATCCAGATTTGTAAAAATGTAAGAAAGGCAATTTAAAGAAATATTTCCCATAAAATTAGGAAGAAAATATGCCTCTTTATAGAAGAACAAAATTAACACTATAAATAAATTACCATCGCTGTCTTAGCAGCAGCACTGTCTAGTGAAAACCGGATTCACTGACTATATTTTTCATAATGTGACCAATTTAATATTTACCAATAATTAAATAAATACTGATAATTATTCCATTTATTCATATTGGAGTCCCAATATTGATTTTAATCAAAATTTAACCCTTTAACCCTGTAAAAAAATGTTTACGGAATTATTGGTTGAGCCAAGTGGGGAGTTTGAATAAAACTTTTCATGAATGTACTTAACGGACTTTGAATATCTATTACGGTAAACAAAGTATGAACGAGGAATTAACAACAGGAACATACGTGGCGAAAGAACAGAGGCGATCTCCATCGAACTCAAGCGAGTGTGTACTGGGAGGGTTCGTGCTCGGTGCTCGGCTCTGTTCGGGTCTACTCGTCTCCTTTAGCTGCATTTACACTATACAACTTGTTGTATGAACTTATGTTTGTAAAACATGTCTTATACAACTTTTATTTGAACTAGTGTTTATAAAATTTTTGTTGTTAAACATTTCATTTTATGCGCTGAACTTCAGTCAAACATGTTTAACTGATCCATGAGTGCTTGAGACGATGATGTGGTGTTGGCTGCTTCCGCATGTGTTGTGATTTGCTGTGTAGGAAGAAAAGAACAAAACTTCGCTTTTGGTTACTTCTTCGTTGCAAGCTAGGAGTAAGTACAGTGGCAGTGAAATATTACAAGATTTAGAACAGGATAACCAAGATTTGTTGGCAGGGGAATTGAGGACTGATGGTAGCTTCAAGAACTTTTTAAGGATGACAAGTGCAGACTCCATCACAAATGGTCCACTAACCACTCCACTAACTCAACAAAACACTTTACTCACAAATAAAAGCAAGTGTTGTAGGCGGCAGCAGGAAGCGTTCTGACTTGAGACAGAACAGCAGAAACAATGTTAGGTCAACAAGTTTGACGTTTTAAGCAGGTATCAAACATGTTGTACAACAAAAGTTTATAAAACAGAAATTTCCTTTGATCTTTCCGACACTGCTCAGGAAACCTACAACCTGTTGCAAAACACGATTTTTTTGTTTTAAAACACGTTAGTTGTACACAGTGGCGTAACTGATTTTTACGGGCCCCCCTGCAAACTGATTTTTGGGCCCCCTCCAATAGCTCTAGTCACCCGTTAACTGTTTCCCGCCAGTTAACCAGTGTCAACCAATGGTTAAGGTGTTCGTAGAGTTCTTTTGATTACTAATCTTTGACAATTATTTATACAAAGTTAAAGTATAAATTCATGTACAGTAATTGTAAAATTGCAGCCGCAAGTAATCTACTATATTTTAAAATTTGTATAGCCTACTTTTATTCAGATTGCAACTAGGCCTACAGTCTATCCTTTTAAAGAAATTAAGCCTATCTGATTGTTTGTTCTATAATTTTACCCTCTCTAGGACATATTATAAAAAATGAAAGTAACAAAACTCAATGTATCTTATTTTTGTTTTATTTATCTTACAGTAAGGGCTTAATCGAGACTTGCTTGTTGGTTTTAATTCACTTTTGTAACAGTATCTTGGTAATTAGGCTTTGCGGTTTACGTCAACTATACCTTTCACAGGTGACAGTTGTTCCAAACCCCATGCTTAAAAGTAGCATTATTTTATTTTTATTTAACTTTCATATTTCTTTGACTTGCTGGTAACTCATATGACCAATGTTATAAAATATTACAATTATTAAAATTAGTTAAAAATAGATTTTTCCTGGGGTTTAGCCTTTCTAAACTTATAATTGCGCTAGGACCAAAAAACTCCCAAAATGAAAAGTTTCCAAAACCTATCTGCTACATTTAGAGATCGGGAAAATACATCACCACAGACATTCCTCGTATTGTAGTATAGTAGGCCTATTGTTTAGCTAACACTATGGATTCTTAACTCCAAGCACAACTAATAACACTTGTTTTAAGAAGGAAAAAAACAAATCCAACTTTTAAAGTAATTAATGACATCATTGTTATTGGCATTTAAAGTGTTTTTCCTATAAAAAATTAAAATCCCCCAGTTTAAAAATAATTTATATAGTTTTGTTCATTTTAATGAAAAATGTTTCTATTGCTATTCCTCAAAAGTATTTGTTTTGTCTTCATTGGAACTTCTCAGCACTTACGGAGTTTTGGGTAGCAAATGATTTGATTACCGTACCTCTGAAACGTAGGCCTATAACTGTCTCGTTCTCTGTTACTTAGTTTACTTAAGCAAGATTTTCTTGGTACATTGAGCTCCATAGATAGTTTTTCATTAACTTAATTTATGATCTCTTAATTTACGATTAACTTAATTAATTTTGAAAAGGATTCGAAAATTAAATTGCCGCGACGCAATGCAACAAATTGCACGGCGCTGGCAGGTCGGCAGGTCGAACCGACGAGGGCTATGGCTATAGTGGCTGGCGGCAGACCAGCAGACTGCCGAAAACCTAACTGTAAAAATATTTTGATATTTTATAAAAGTTATATTCTAGGAATTTTAAAAATATAATGGCACTATATCAAATTTAAAATTTCTATTTAACATGAGTAAAAAAATATTAAACATAACATATTTCCCAATACTCGGGCCCCGTCCGCGGGCCCCCTTAGCTGCGGCCCCCCCCCGGGGCCAACGTTAACTACTAAACGTTAACTAGCTTACTAACGTTAACTAGTTTACGTCGGCCCCGCCCCCCCGCACCGCGGGCTCTGCGGGCCCCTCTGTTGCACCCCTGGTTTTACAACTTGTTTAAGGAATTTCATTGCATTCTTAAACATCTTCAAACCGATTACTATAATTGGTTGCACAACAAAAGTTATAAAACAAGTTGTATAGTGTAAATGCGGCTTTTGATTCGCATGAAAAACCGACTCCAGGTGGAGCACAGGTGAGCAGGTTAGCAGTGATAGTATTGCCCTCTATTAACTTTATAAAAGTTTGTAATTCAAAATTAGTATACAACTATCTACTGTCTACTTCTTATTTACAAGATGATAATCGCTATATTTTATATTAATATTTTGCTTAAATATCATAAGGTTAATCAAAGAAATTTAAGACTATGGAAAAAATTGAAGCCTATGGGCACCACACATACCCATAAGGGTCCACACACCCTGAGATCGTAAATTTTTCTTTTTCTAGCTATAATTTTTTAATACTCTTGTACCGCTTAGTACCTTTAAATGTCAACGTCCTGGAGTTGGCCAGGTAATTTACTGGCAGTTGCCACAGTGTATGGTTTGTTTATAAATGGTGCATTGAGGTACCGAGGGGATCTCGAACGAGTACTAATGTTTCATATTCATAGCTTAAGATTGTAAACTTTAAAATGACACCTTAATTTTTAAAATCTGTTAAATTGGTCAAGAGACGTAGGTATTTGTAACGGACAAACCCCTTATTGAATTAAGAAGATAGATAATTAGTCATCCCCACAAATTTTATTATTTATTTTAAATTTGTTGATGTATGTTAGTTTGATTTTGAAAACGAGTTCATATAAAATTTTTTAACAACTTAAAGGAAATAAAAAGGTCAAATTTAACTAAATGCTACAAAAAACATCTATGAAGTCAAGTTCCATTTTCTTAACAATAATATTTTTACTTAAAAACATAAATATTTATTAATAGGAGTCCAAAGGACCCCTGAGTTTGTAGTTATCACAAAAAGTACGAGAGTACTTA